>CM069906.1:121277466-121393466 GCA_036172215.1 Camellia granthamiana
AGCATGCTTGCCATGAGGCTATTTGCTTATGTGATATAACTGCCTTGAATGCCTGTGGGTGGAGGTTGAGTTATCTGAATTGGGACAATTCATCAAATGTTTGTCAAGCCCACTAGATAGTGGCAAAATCATTGTTTTTCTTAAGCCCACTCGAGGGTGGCAAATCCGCATTTTAGCCTACCTGCGGGTAGCACCTTCACACCATTTTCAAACAAACAAACATGAAATGTTTTGTTCCAATTCAGACGGCCCAGTCTATACTTGTTTGCTGCGAGCATCACATAGTAACCTAGGCTAATAACCGGAATAAGAACACACAATGTTTTTAAAATCAGATATCATGGTTAGTAGAGGCCGGTCTTTGACCGGGCGAGAGGGGGTGCTCACGATGTGACCTTCCCCAATCGTACCCAAGTTCCCGAGCCAACTTTGGTGATGACGGACACGTGGCCTTTTGGCACCGAGTCAGGGTTTCCTAAATTTCCCATTTTAAAATATTTAGGTGGCGACTCTGTTATCTGGCAAAGCAGTCCATATTTGGCACTTCTTTCAAAAAATCTGTTTTTCTTCAAAACGATTTGCCATAGTTGGACTCTTTGGTTCAAGATTTAGAACCGCAACAAAATCGAGTCCGAACTGTAGCGAGGTCCCTCGCGGGCTTGTTACACACCATCATTTTTAATTTTTTTATTAACCCATTCCAAAATATTTCACATTTAATGTCCATCTTACATTCCTCTTTTTATTCCCATTCTCCCAATTTTCTAGTTACATTTATTATAATGCCATAACCTCAAGTTCAAATTCCTTTAACACTCCAAACATCCCACATACATACTATTCTCATCAATCCGTTCATATTTGCTATAACTTCTCAATGTAAAAATCCAAATATCTTTTATAGTCAATAATTGTGATCCTACATTCAACTCCTACTTATCTAACCACTACATCACATCAACACTTGCGCACTATCAATCATAATTCAACATACCACAACTACGTCATATCCATATGTGTGTTACTAATCATACTTCAACATATCACAAGGATGATAAATCCTTTTTAATTCAATTTCTCAATTAGTCACAAAATAAAACTATTAATCTTTCCTTATAGATACAAACAACCCGGTGAGTTCTTTATCACCAATCCCATATCCAATTACCATTTCATTATCCATTCGTTTCAGATAGTTTCCATAAGCATTTCCATTCCATACCCATTTACACATCAAATAGTAATTTTACAAGTTCATCACAAGTCACATATATCATCATTGACCTCAACACATGTCACAACACACTCCACCTTTTGCCGGCTTGATACGGCGGGATAGCGGGCACCCAATTCATAGCACATTCCACCTTTTGCTGGCTATTATACGGCGGGAAGTGATCTCTCAAAAATCATTTTCTCAAAAACCATGTCTTTTCCGAAAACCGTTTTCATCCTTTTAAAAACCATTCCCCACATTTGCCGGCTATTATACGGCAGGACGTGGGCACCCAAAACATCTTCAAAAACCATCCGTTTTTCCACTTTCGCCGGCTACAATACGGCAGGACTGTGTGGACACCCAAAAATCATTTTTCCACTTTCGCCGGCTACAATACGGCAGGACTGTGTGGACACCCAAAAACACTTTTCCCACATTCGTCCAGCAATAAGCCTAGACAGGGCAATTGGGCACCTTGAATTCAAACCACCCCCACATTTATCGGCTATTATATGGACGGTTGTGGGCACCGAAAAACCATTTTTGAATTTTTAAAACAATCCCCCCACATTTACTGGCTATGATACGGACGGTTGTGGGCACCGAAAAACCATTTTTCAACTCCTCACTCGGGGTACCAACACAACACCACCCAACACAACTCAACCCAAACTCAACACAACCAAACACAACACAACTCAACTCAACACAACCCAACACAACACAATTCAAACTCAACACAACCCAACATAACACAATTCAAAACAACTCACCATGATTCAACACAATTCAACATAGTCAACTCACTTCAACATTATCAACACAATTCTACATAACTCAACACAAGTCAACATAATCAACACAATTCAACATAATCCAAGGTGAACTCTTAAACTTTCATTTCATCATTTCACCCCAAGGCTCATGTCTTCCATATCATTGATAAATATTTTTCCCCAATCTTCATTTCATATTATAGCATGATTTACAATGTCCACAATAAGGGTTCATTCGCTAATTTGTAACATAATTTTCGAACACTTCCAAAATTCAATTAAACTTGTGTATATATAATTCAATACCTCAATTTCATGATTTTACTTTCATTTGGGCAAAATCATTAATTATCATCAGGAATCAACTTAGGGTTTTTAAGAGGCATTAAAGCTTTTCACCAAAACACCTTTTATTCCAACCTTTCTATTACTTTTACACCCAAACTCATGACCAAGATAATAACCCAACAATTAAACCCAACTATCTTCAAACCCTAACCCCCAATCTCATTATTCATCACAAAATGCATAAAAATATAAACTTTTGTGTTTATATAAAGAAAATACCACAAATCTATCCATACATGAGGGTATTGAAAGAGAACTAGAAACCCCTACCTTTTGAAGCCAAGAGATGACGACCCATAAGCCAATGGCGACGAAACAACGAACCAATCAGACCAAAAGGAAGCTTTTGATGAGATCTACACTTTTTCTCAAAGAACCATGGTGAAACAATCACTCTAGGTGAGTAGATCTAGAGATCTTAGTGCCAAAAGCTTGAGTTTAGAGAGAGAGAGGAGAGCTCACGGTTTAAGAGAGAGGAAAGAAGAGAAGAAGTGAAATGGAAATGTATTTAGAGCCTATTTATAGTAGTGGAAGAGTAGCCCTAAGGTCCATAAAATAATAGGCCCAAAACCCCCCAAGGGTAGGGCCCAAAACCAGCCCAAAATGCTGAAAATTATACACAGGGGTCGACCCTTCGGGCAGAGGTGTCGACCCTCTAAGAAGAAAAGCAATCTGTGCACCATGCATGGTGTCGACCCTTAGACAGGAAAGGGTCGACCCTATTTTCCAGCAACCAATACACACAGATTTTTCAATATACAAGGGTCGACCCTTCCCAGACTGGTGTCGACCCTTGTGGACAGTAACAAGAGGCAAGTGTCGACACCACCAAGGCTGGTGTTGACCCTATTTTCCAGCGGCACTCCCAGAAACATTACAACATGCAAGGGTCGACCCTTAGGAAGGCTAGTGTCGACCCCAAGGCAAAATTTCTAAGTTCCCAAGGAACTTTTGACTCGAAC
The DNA here is from genome assembly GCA_036172215.1 of Camellia granthamiana. NCBI lineage: Eukaryota > Viridiplantae > Streptophyta > Magnoliopsida > Ericales > Theaceae > Camellia > Camellia granthamiana. The sequence goes on from CM069906.1 coordinate 121,280,772, forward strand.
CAATGCAAACAACCACAACCACAACAAGATTAAATCAGATTACGCTCCTCCAAAACCAACATTCAACAACTCCAAGGACTCCCAAAATGAAAATAAGGGAATTAAATACACTCTCCAAAGGATTTAAAGGGTGCGGGTGTTACAAAGAGTAAGAGAAATGAGTCTTTGTAACGCCCTCAAAATAATTCATAAAACCCAACATTCTTGACATGCATTGATAGAAGAGAAATAAACATCTTTCTATTCATCAGAGTAGTTCATACAAAAGTATTACATGTTGACAACAAAAGTAAATGCCCTATGGGCTTACAACTTTCCAAGCCAACACTTGGTTACAAAGAGAGGGTACTAACCCAAATACATATTAAGCCCTTGGCCTGAATTTACATATAATACACCAAAAGATAACAAAAACAACAAAAAAAGTCTTTCAGCCTCTAGCCTCCCAAGCTACGTCCTTGGAGGTGGCATATCATCTGTACCTGAAAATGATGTCCCATATGGGGTGAGCCACAGCCCAGTAGAGATATACTAAACCAAATATGAACAATGGACTAAAATAATGGCATTCGACAGATGGTTAACATTTATAAACCAATTTACAACATATTACAGTTCCATGACAATCATGTCCATGTTACATTCCACTTTCCTTTACTCAACAACTCATTTCATAAATGTGGCTCAGAACCTGGCCAGATAATTTAAATGAGATTACATCTCATATTAATAGTACATCCATTTCAATTGGGATAACAACTCATACTAAACACTTCTTACTTCACAATAGATACACATAATTGCTGTATTAATCTCAAACAAAACACTTCCATACTTCATATATGATATACAGATTTGCTATATCAATACTTCAATAGATACACATATTTGCTGTATCAATGGAGTACATCCCCTATCTCCTCCCAAACAATGTCCGGTTTAGGAGTCCATCCCCTATCTTCCCTTAAACCGTGGAGTACATCCCCTATCTCCTCCCACACAATACAATGTATATAAACATTTATCATATACATGTTCAATCAAAACACAAATTTGATGTATTATTCCAACCGTCATATACAATGTGATTAGTTTCAGTTTTCCCTAATCAACATGCAGTGTCTACAACAATCAAGACTATCCTCCACCGATAGCCCAAAGCAGTTATTTCTAAACAGAAAATAAATGCATTAAATAGATATAATCTCAACTTATTCCATAGGTGAGTGATTAATTAATCCAACTACACCATTCAATCCCATAATTTCCCAATTTCATGGATTTCAACTCAATTTCATATTTTCACATTTTTTCCAAATTAATTATACAAATTAATTTATTACAATAATTAGGGCATTCTCCCATTTATCAAAATATTGATCTATAACCCAAATTTCATCAATTTAATCCTCAAACCCCACATTTTCAAGGTTTTAAATACACATGGAGCCTTAAATCATAAAACCCTCGTTTCTAAATTACAAACCAAACCCTAACTTTCTCAAAATTACCCAACAACACCAACATATCAAAATGACCAAATTTAAAGACAAAACTCATAAGGTGGAGTAGGATATCCCTATCTCGAAATTAGAAGCCCAAAGGAGTAGATGAGGAAAAACCAAAGTGCTCCAAATCCACTAATGCTTAGATTAAAACGAAGCCCAAGCCATCCTCTATCTTTCTTACAAAGGACTTAGGGCAGAAACTCACTAATACTAGATGAATCCCTAGAGAGAAGGTAAGTGTAGAGAGAGAGAGAGAGAGCCGAAATTAGGGTTTTGAAAACAAAAGGGGAAGAAAAATGAAGTGTTTCCCGCGCTGCTGTCTACTGATATAACACAGGCTCGCTCAAGCGAATGATTGGTCGCTCGAGCGACCAGACACAAGAAACTCTCGCTCGAGCCAACAATTCGAAGCTTTAGGTCTGCAACCCAGAAGCATGCTCGAGCGACCAGAATGCTCGCTTGAGTGAAGAAACTCAAAACATACACCTCGTTCGCTCGAGCGAAGAAAAGCTCGCTCGAGCCAAGAATTGCAACACTCAGGTCTAGAACCAGACGCAGTCACACGCTCGAGCGAAGGACTTCTCGCTCGAGCCACCAGACACAAAACTCAACTCTCGCTCGAGTGAAGGAACCCTGGCTCGAGCGAAGGATCTAAAACAAAGAGCTCCCTCGAGCAACAAAAGGCTCGCTCGAGCGAAGACACCAAAATCTGGGCAGCAACCATTTGCTCCCAATCACACCCAACCTATAACAAACCTGCCCAACACATCCTATAACTCAAAAATAAGGAATTAAAGGATGACAACAAGATATATACAACAGCAATCTCCACGGAACCTAAGTCCGGATACAACAACCAAAAGGGGAAAGACCGGGATCGCTATAACCTCCCCCCCTTAAAGAATTTCGTCTCCGAAATTAGGCACAAGTTTTCAAAACAAGTTTTTCTCAATTTCCAACAATGTTACATTTCAATATTCAACAACTTGACCTATTACCGGTCATTCCATTTCTTATCAAGAGGCATCTCTTAATATATATTACAACATGCATTATCAACATGCAATTCTTTCAAATCCAACAATTTCCAATATACATGATTCACAATTTCATATCATATTCAATATTCATGATATATTTCCATTTCTACAACACATTAACATATACAATGTCATATTAGACTTCCATTTCAAGGCAAGTTCTATAATACTTCCATAAACTAAAGCATATACAATGTTTTACACTTAAGACATATTCAATACTCTTAAGGTTTAACAATACATCAAAATATACAACATATGCTCAAACATCTACAAATAGATCTGGATATTTCTCTCAGACCTCTAACTCATGTTCCCAAGTGGCTTCCTCCACTCCGTGATGCTTCCATAAAACTTTTACCAATGGAATGGTCTTGACTCGCAAGACTTGATCCTGCCTATCCGAGACCCGAACCGGTCTTTCCTCATACGAGGCATCCTCATCAACCTCTAAGTCGGTCCAATCCAATACATGTGATGGATCCGGCTCGTATTTCCGAAGCATACTAACATGAAACACGTCATGCACTCCGGACAACTGCGGCGGCAAAGTTAAATGGTAGGCAACCTCGCCAATCCTCTCAAGGATCTCGAAAGGGCCTATAAACCGAGGGGACAACTTCCCACTCTTCCCAAACCTCATCAAACCCCCGCCTAGGTGATATTTTCAGAAAGACATGATCACCCGTCTCAAATGCCAAAGGCCTCCTCCTACGGTCGGCATAACACTTTTGACGACTCTGGGCTGTAACAAGCCTCCTACGGATAAGCTTAACCTTCTCCGTCGTTTCCCTCACCAACTCCAGGCCCAACAATGGTGCGTCACCCACCTCGGCCGAGCAAACCAGAGACCTACAAGGTCGGCCATACAAGGCCTTAAACGGTGCCATACCGATACTCGACTGAAAGCTGTTGTTATAGGCAAACTCCACCAAGGGAAAGTGCCTCTCCCACGACCCACTAAAGTCAAGAACACAACCTCGAAGCATATCCTCAAGGATCTGAATAGTACGCTCGGACTGCCCGTCAGTCTAAGGATGATAAGCCGTGCTAAAGGTCAATCTAGTGCCCAAGGCACTCTGCAAACTCTGCCACAACCTAGCAGTAAAGCGTGGATCTCTATCTGAGACGATCGACACTGGGATCCCGTGCAACCTCACTATGTCCCGAATATACAATTCGGCAAGATGATCTACCGAATCTCTCACGCGCATAGGGATAAAGTGCGCCGACTTAGTCAACCGGTCTACAACCACCCAAATAGCATCACTACCCCGCTGAGTCCTCGGAAGACCTACAATGAAGTCCATAGTGACATGCTCCCACTTCCACTCTGCAATAGGCAAGGGTTGTAACAAACCCGCTGGCCTCTGATGCTCGGCCTTCACTTGCTGACAAGTAAGGCACTTAGACACAAAAACTGCCACATCCTTCTTCATACCCCTCCACCAAAACTGGCGACCCAAATCACGATACATCTTAGTGCCTCCCGGATGCACCGCAAGGCATGAATGGTGAAACGCTCGGAGTACTTCCTCTCGGCAAGACTTCGACACAAACAAACGGTCTCGGTATCTCACACTCAAATCGGGATATACCGTCAAACCCTTCTCAACCCTCCCACTAGAGATCTTTTCCCGGAGGGACTCTACCTCAAGGTCACCTCTCTGAGCCTCTAACACTCGAGTCACAAGTGTAAGCTGCGCAACAACAAAAAACAAGGCTGCAGCCTTAACAGATTCGTCCAGAAGCAAATCAAACTCGCCAAGTGCACCCAACATCTCCCACTCCCAGATGGCTATACAAGCTACATCACTAATGGATTTCCTACTAAGAGCATCGGCCACAACATTGGCCTTCCCTGGGTGATAGTGCAACTCGAAGTCATAATTCTCAATAAACTCCATCCACCTCCTTTGCCTCAAGTTCAAGTCCTTCTGTGTAAACAGATATTTCAGACTCTTGTGATCCGAGAATACCTTGAATCTCTCACCATAAAGGTAGTGTTTCCAGATCTTCAGGGCAAAAATCACAGCTGCTAACTCTAGGTCATGTGTAAGGTAATTTCTCTCGTGTATTTTCAACTGGCGCGAACCATAGGCAACTACTTTCCCCTCTTGCATCAACACACAACCCAAACCCTCTCGTGAGGCATCACAATACACAGCATAACCCAAACCTCTCTCCGGAATAATCAAAACTAGAGCGGTGGTCAATCTAACCTTTAATTCCTGGAATGACTTTTCACAAGTCTCACTCCATACAAATTTGACCCATTTCCGTGTCAATCTAGTCAACGGCGAAGCTAGTTTGGAGAAATCCCTCAGAAACCGGCGGTAATACCCAGCTAATCCCAGAAAACTACAGATCTCAAAAAGACTCTTAGGCTGTGCCCAATCTTGCACTACCTCAGTCTTGGATGTATCAACAGACACCTCTTTCCCGGAGACCACATGGCCTAAGAATTTGACCTCTTCTAGCCAGAACTCACACTTCCCAAATTTGGCATACAGCCTATGGGCTCTAAGCAACTCAAGCACCACTCTCAAGTGTTCCTCGTGCTCCTCCTCAGAAGACGAATAAATCAGGATGTCGTCCACGAAAATGACCACAAAACGATCTAAGAATTCCCAGAATATCCGGTTCATCAAATCCATAAACACTGCCGGTGCATTGGTGAGCCCAAATGGCATCACCAGAAACTCATAATGGCCATACCGCGTACGGAATGCAGTCTTCGGAATATCCTCCTCCCTGACCCTCAACTGGTGGTAACCCGATCTCAAGTCTATCTTAGAGAAACAACGGGAACCCTTCAACTGGTCAAACAAATCATCAATACGGGGCATAGGGTACTTATTCTTGACCGTCGCCCGATTCAACTTCCGGTAATCAATACAAAGTCTCAAGGCACCATCTTTCTTTTTAGCAAAGAGGGCCGGTGCTCTCCACGGTGAAACACTAGGGCAGATAAAGCCCTTATCTAGCAACTCCTGGAGCTGAACCTTCAACTCAATCAACTTGGCTGGGGCAAAATGATAAGGTGCCATAGAAATCGGCGCTGTGCCGTGCACTAAATCAATAGAGAACTCTATCTCTCGATGAGGTGGTAAGCTAACAAGATCCTCAGGAAAGACATCTGAATACTCACAAACCACTCTCGGCAATACAGTTTGGGTCTCATCACACTCACCACTCATAAAAGCTAACAAAAAGACCACTAAGCTCACTCCGCTCTCGCGGATCATACACCGATGGCAAGACACTACAAACCCGATCCCCCAAGAAATGGAAACAATCCCCGCTCGGGGTACATACGGTAACCCTCCGACGGTAACAATCGATGATAGCCCGGTATGACGATAGCCAGTTCATACCCAAAATCACATCAAAACCGATATAGCCATAACTACAAAAGGGAATGGAAGCCGGCGGTCGGCAACCTCTATATCACAGCCCCGACACCCCTGTTTCAAAATCAACTCACCCCCAACCGGTGACACAACACAAATAGGAGATGCTAACTGCACCAACTCCAACCCCAAAACAGATGCAAATGCAGCAGATATAAAGGAATGTGATGCACCTGTATCAATTAACACATTAGCAACCGAGTTGCAAAACAAGAAGGTACCTCTCACAACAGATGGAGCAGGTACAAGATCCTACGCGGTAACAGCATACACACGCCCTGAAGGTCTCTGATCTACCTACTCACCTCTAGGAGCAAAAGACTACTGCACAGACTGAGAATATGAAGCCCTCTGATTGGCCCTCGAGGCCTGAACTGACTATGCTGGCTGAAAACTCTGTGTCTACCTCGCACCAGACACACCAGATGTGCCACTCAACTGTGTGCAAAACCTCTTCTGGTGCCCCGCCTGACCACACTGGTAACAAGACAGTGGCTGACCTCTGTCCTGACCCTGGCTCTGAGGTCGAACCGAAGATGAAGCAGCTCTCTGCCCTCCTACCCTCTGCGGGCAAGCTGGAGACTTGTGACCCAGCTGGCCACATTTGTAACAAGTAACGTCTCCCTAGCTGTCTCTTCCAGAACCTGCACTCGGCACTGGAAAGGTAGATCTAGCAAAACCACCCTAAGACTGCTGAAGGTTAGAACCCCTCTGCCTCCTGCCATCACCCTGGCCATCCTGACTCCTTTTGGAGCCCCTCATCCGCTCATCCTCCTCCTGCATCATAATCTCCATATAGGCTGCAGCATCCACAAGGCGCCCATAGTCCCGGGTCATAGACCTCCCCAACTCTAGTCTTGAACCCGTGCCTCAACTTCTTCTCAAACTCGAGACAACGGCATTCCTCAGACGCCACAAGCTCAGGTGTAAACCTGGATAAACTAGTAAATGCGGCCTCAAACTCGGCCACTGATGAACTCAGCCGCTTAAGCTGGCAAAACTGATCTCTCAACTTCTCCCTGACAGTTGGAGACAAGAACTTCTCCTGGAAAGCATCTACGAAGGCCTCCCAAGTCCCTCCAATACGGCCTCTCATGAACTTCCACCACTGACCCGCATCCCCCTTAAGTTGGAAAGATGCCAAGGTCACCTTTAATGCCCCGTCCTCGATGCCATGCATCTCAAACGTCTTAGTCATCTGCTCGAGCCACTCATCAGCCTTAAGTGGCTCTTTTGGATCCCCCAAAAACTCATCCGGATTAGACCGGAAAAACTCCCTCTTCAGAAAGGAAGACCCTGCATCAACAACCTGGGCTTCAACTTGATTCTCAACTTTGAGAATGTTCATGGATTCCCTCAAAGCTCTTGCTATCTCGCGGGCTAAGGCGCCCATGGCCTGCTGACCAACTAGCTCGGCCATATTGGCCTGCTGACCAACTGGCTCGGCCATATTGGCCTGACCAACACCCTCCTGCTGCTCCGAAATCTCATCCGGTATAGGCATCTCCTGCCTCATAGGCCTACCACGCCTACCTCCACGTCCTCGTTTTGACATCCTAATAAAGGTAACAAAGAAGTTAGCACATTCACAAATGTGCCGAAGCTATAACACTCGCGTCCTAATGCATTGGACAACAGTAATTCATTCCACGTAAGTACATAATCACATAAGCACCTACGAATTTCATTTCTGGATAATGACAGTCCTGAGGCGTTGCTAGAGTTCTGGTTAGAAACAACATTGATCAAGTGCTTTTCCAACAAGACTCACAGAAACCCAAGGATCCAATCAACATTCTAGAAACTACATCACATACCCATATAGTCACATAAACATGTTATCATATAAGCGTATAGCATTACACATAAGTCTCTAACTAGCAAGACAAACCCACTGTGATACTAATCACTTCCCACGTACCCAAAGTATTCAAACCCGGTACACTCTGATACCAAGCTGTAACGCCCTCAAAATAATATTATCAGAGAAATAAACCCAACATTCTTGACATGCATTGATATAAGAGAAATAAACATCTTTCTATTCATCAGAGTAGTTCATACAAAAGTATTACATGTTGACAACAAAAGTAAATGCCCTATGGGCTTACAACTTTCCAAGCCAACACTTGGTTACAAATAGAGGGTACTAACCCAAATACATATTAAGCCCTTGGCCTGAATTTACATGTAATACACCAAAAGATAACAAAAACAACAAAAAAAGTCTTTCAGCCTGTAGCCTCCCAAGCTACGTTCTTGGAGGTGGCACACCATCTGTACCTGAAAATGTTGTCCCATATAGGGTGAGCCACAGCCCAGTAGAGATATACTAAACCAAATATGAACAATGACTAAAATAATGGCATTCGACAGATGGTTAACATTTATAAACCAATTTACAACATATTACAGTTCCATGACAGTCATGTCCATATTACATTCTACTTTCCTTTACTCAACAACTCATTTCATAAACGTGGCTCAGAACCTGGCCAGATAATTTAAATGAGATTACATCTCATATTAATAGTACATCCATTTCAATTGGGATAACAACTCATACTAAACACTTCTTACTTCACAATAGATACACATAATTGCTGTATCAATCTCAAACAAAATACTTCCATACTTCATATATGATATACAGATTTGCTATATCAATACTTCAATAGATACACATATTTGCTGTATCAATGGAGTACATCCCCTATCTCCTCCCAAACAATGTCCGGTTTAGGAGTCCATCCCCTATCTCCTTCCACACAATACAATGTATATAAACATTTATCATATACATGTTCAATCAATATACAAATTTGATGTATTATTCCAACCATCATATACAATGTGATTAGTTTTAGTTTTCCCTAATCAACATGCAGTGTCTACAACAATCAAGACTATCCTCCACCGATAGCCCAAAGCAGTTATTTCTAAACAAAAAATAAATGCATTAAATAGATATAATCTCAACTTATTCCATATGTGAGTGATTAATTAATCCAACTACACCATTCAATCCCATAATTTCCTAATTTCATGGATTTCAACTCAATTTCATATTTCCACATTTTTCCCAAATTAATTATACAAATTAATTTATTACAATAATTAGGGCATTCTCCCATTTATCAAAATATTGATCTATAACCCAAATTTCATCAATTTAATCCTCAAACCCCACATTTTCAAGGTTTTAAATACACATGGAGCCTTAAATCATAAAACCCCTCTTTTCTAAATTACAAACCAACCCTAACTTTCTCAAAATTACCCAATAACACCAACATATCAAAATAACCAAAATTTAAAGACAAAACTCATAAGATGGAGTAGGATATCCCTACCTCGAAATTAGAAGCCCAAAGGAGTAGATGAGGAAAAACCAAAGTGCTCCAAATCCACTAATACTCAGATTAAAACGAAGCCCAAGCCACCCACTATCTTTCTTACAAAGGACTTAGGGTAGAAACTCACTAATACTAGATGAATCCCTAGAGAGAAGGTAAGTGTAGAGAGAGAGAGAGAGAGCTGAAATTAGGGTTTTGAAAACAAAAAGGGAAGAAAAATGAAGTGTTTCCCCGCTGCTGCCTACTGATATAACACCGGCTCGCTCGAGCGAAGGATTGGTCGCTCGAGCGAAGAAAGTCTCGCTCGAGCCAACAATTTGAAGCTTTAGGTCTGCAACCCAGAAGCATGCTCGAGCGACAGAATGCTCGCTCGAGCGAAAAAACTCAAAACATACACCTCGCTCGCTCAAGCGAAGAAAAGCTCGCTCGAGCCAAGAATTGCAACTTTCAGGTCCAGAATTAGACGCAGTCGCACGCTCGAGCGAAGGACTTCTTGCTCGAGCCACCAGACACAAAACTCAACTCTTACTCGAGCGAAGGAACCCTGGCTCGAGCGAAGGATCTAAAACAAAGAGCTCGCTCGAGCGACAAAAGGCTCGCTCGAGCGAAGACACCAAAATCTGGGCAGCAACCATTTGCTCCCAATCACACCCAACCTGTAACAAACCTGCCCAACACATCCTATAACTCAAAAATAAGGAATTAAAGGATGACAACAAGATATATACAACAGCAATCTCCACGGAACCTAAGTCCGGATACAACAACCAAAGGGGAAAGACCGGAATCGCTATAGTCTTAATATACATTAGATGGACTCTTCACTAATAGGCTGAAGCTTTTAAGTGAGTATGAGTTTCAAATAATGTATGTTGGTCCTTGATGTTGTATTTGTGGACTCTAGAGTTTCTCCCTAATAGATTCGGCCGATATTGTTATGCACTTGTGGGCTCCCTAATTCCCTAACAACTAGTATCAAAGCCAATGGTAGACGATCTATGGGTGGGCTCTCCTGGACCATTTATGTTTTTAGCCTTGGGTTTGCACGGAGACTCTCAATGGAGCAAGAAAAATCCATGACAACTCTTGATGGAGCAAAGAAAATTCCTGGTGCACATGGCAAGGCTAGACCGCGACAATGTGGCTCTTAATGGAGTATGGTGGGTCGCGATGGAGTGTGTACAAGTGGACTAAGCTAAACTCGATGTTGGAGAGTTATAGATCAAGATTAAAGGGGAGTGTGTCATGATCTACAATGAACTTGTTGATGATTGATCAAGACTCGAGGGGGAGCATGGAGAGGCCTGATGTTTGGTTCACACATGAGAAGGAGACTATTGAAACATGTGTGAAGGTAGAGTCCCACAACGGATAAAGAGTAAAAGTGATGAATCTTAATATACATTAGATGGGCTCTCCAGTTATAGGCTTAAGCTTTTAAGTAGGTATGAGTTCTAAATAATGTATGTTAAGCCTTGATGTGGTATTTGTGGACTCTAAAATTTCTCCCTAACGGATTGGGCCGGTATTGCTATGCGCTTAGGGCAAAAGTCTGCAGAAATAGCTGAGTCATCCAAGGTTGTTAAATCGGAATCCTACGTTGGATTATTGGAGGTGTTTACGGGATCAAATTGTAGAATCAGATCGAGAATTGTAAGATCCAACCGAAAAAGACAAATTACGTAATAATTTAATTTAAATAAACATTTCTTAAAACTATACACAAAATAAGTTTATATTCTATTAAAAATAAGCGAAGATATTGTGAAAAATATAATACTCCGTGAAAAATATAATACTCCATGTAAAATGTACATATAATATTATACAATGAAAAACTCAATAGTAAAAGTTTTGTATTTCATCAAAAAAGAAAGTGAACAAGAAGAATTCTATAACAAAACACTTTACAATCTATAATAATGCATAAAAAGTGAAGAAAAAATATTTAACAAAGTTTGATATGAAAATAGATTAAGAACTCAAAAGAGCGGTTTAACTGAATGATAAGGTTTGTCCTTAGCATCCCTGGTGGAGCGAATTCGAGTCACAAAAATAGTCTCTCCAAAAATTAGGGTAAACTTGCAATCATCTTACCCTCCTCAAACTCCGTTAAAACTAAGTTTGTTTTTCCGACTAGCTAGTTTTCTTAAATTACCGCAATATTTAAATGTTTGTTTTCTAGTTTGTTCTTCTTAGTGTATTTGATTCAATACTACTTAATTTTTATTATTTATTTTGACCACATAAATTGGTATTTAGACAACAAATATAAATTTACAATAAAATATGCCATACAATATAAAACAAGGCTTGTAAATTGGATTGGATAGGATCGGATTCGGATCGAGATTCCACCATCCTATAAGATCCCAATACCAAGATCGAAAGATCCTACCTATAAGGAATTTTTTACACGATCCAAATTGATTATGCCCAAATGGATCGTAGGATCGTAAGATCTGGATCAAAATTCTGATAACCATGGGGTCATCATTCACCATCGCGCCCGCGACAGTGACCATCGTGCCTGCAATGTGTAGACGTCGTGCTCGTGAATAAGCCGCGATACCACCCGCAATCAAAACATGTGCCCAGTATCTTCTCAGGATCTGTCTCTGTGCACACAAACAAAGACTCGTGCCCGCGATGAACAAGAATGGCAGCCGCGAGAAGGTAGCAAGCAGGCCACGACCAAAATGAGCTCCTAGAACTTTTTCTCTACAGCCCACAAAAGACACATTTGCACCCGTGATGGTGGATTCTCTATATTTATCGAGCTTATTCTGTTTTGTCATCAAGCGATTCCAATTCGAAAGAGTGACTTTTCTAAGAGAATGCTATAGTGAGGTTATTTTGTATTCTTCTCTCATATTTACTTGATGATACATTTGTATCTTTAGATCTTTCAAGTTATCATCAAGTTGTAAAATCATCTAAATATTTTGTGAGTGGGTTATTGTTGCGGACTCGACACCGTTGTTGTAGATTCAATAACGAAGGTGGATATCCACAAGATGAATGATAGAGGTGGAGCTACTTGAAGATCTCGAGCAAACTAGTGTGCCTGGATTGGTCTTTGTAAGAATTCTCTTGTACTACTCTTCTTCATAGTGGATTATTCTTGGCTAAGGGCTTGTGGTTTTTATCACATGTTGATGGATTCCAACAGTAGGTTTTCCACGTAAAAATCTTTGTGTTGTGTTTGTTCTTTATCTTCTCTTTAATAGTTGATCATGCTTGTTTTGGACTTTTTAAATCAACAATCACAAGATCATGGGACTAAGATTTTTCAATTGCTAATGCTGTTGTTATTGTGGGCTAAAACCTAGCCTGAGTTCGTTTAAATGAATCCAAATACAGTAATAATCACAAAAGCAACAGAAATGAGTCAGGCTTCCGAATCTATCAAGCTCAACTCAAGCTTGAGACGAGATCAAATTCGGCCCATTTGAACCCCACTCACCTGCAGATCTGCGATGTCCCTGATCCTCTATTTGGTTCATTGGAATAAGATGGAATGGAAATTTCCTAGGCTTTCCCATGGAACGATCATTCCCTTAACATAGTGATAGATGATTCCATTTGTAATTCATTCGTCATTATTTTTTTAGTCTAACCAAATATATGAAGGAACATTTTAATAGAATAATTATTCTATTCCATTCCATTTCATTTTATTCAAGTGAACCAAACACTACCACAAGTGTACCCAATTAAACTAATGTTGCTGAAATTCTTAGGCAAAAATCCATTATCATTTGTATAGTATAATTTAGAATTATATTAGTAATTTGATAGTAATGTATAAATTTCACAGATAATCCGTGGTAGTAGACAATTTCACACCAAAAGTGAACCAAAAAAAAAAAAACGAACATTTGCCGATCAAAAAAAAAAAAAAAAAAAAAAAAAAAAAAAACGAACGTTCCATAAACTCTTTCAGAGATCCGGAGAAGGCCATCGGGGGGCTTCCGAAAGAACAACTTGCGAAACAATGCCATGTAATAGAACTAGTGATCCACACAGTCACCTCAATTTACGAAACCCTAGAACACCAAAACACAGAATTTAAAAGTCAGGTTTTTTTCCTCCAATTCGAAGCCACACGACAAATCAATGTATGCATATACAAGTATTGTCACCTGGAAATAAGAAAGATATATGTATATATATGTATGTATTTTAGAGTTTAGAGTTGGCTTTCGGTCGAAGGAGAAGCTAGAGAAGGTGTTGAAATTGGGGAGCTTCTCTCTCTCTCTCTCTCTCTAAAAAACAAACTGTGATGGTGGTGGTGGTGGTGGTGTTTGTTGTGTTGATTATTAGGTGCTTGTTGAGGATGATGAGGAGTATGAGATTTGTTTTGTACGTTTCATTTCCAATATTTTTTGGTGAAGGGAAGCCCAAAACACTTCTTTTGTCTCTCATAATTAGCTCAGATTTACAGACCGGCTTTCAAAGCCACGTCAGCGACGACGTGTACGTCACAAACAGATTAGTTATTCACTAATATATATACTATACACTATATACATATATATATATATATATTGAGAGAGATTGTAGTGTAAGTCACAAACAGATTAGTTATTCACCAATATATACTACATACTATATATTGAGAGAGATTGTAGTATGAGGGTGACCTCATAGTTATTGTGTCCACTTCTTTTGATTGATCATCTAAAATGAGTAATGTTATCATTGTTATGGGGCAATTTTTTTCATTCTCAAAATGGATAAAATAAAAATTCAGGAATCAGCTCTACTCCAGTGGTGTTTCTCAATTGGAGCATGTTATTAGGCTTTCATGGCTCCACCATAGAGTACATATTGTTTATTCAAATCGTTCAATGTATAGAGTTTGTCGAGTATTTTATCTCTGTAAAAAATAATATTGATCAGATATCGATAGTCACTTGATCAGATCAAATTTGTGTCAATGGATATCGATATCCAATTAATGTAATTTTTGCAATGATAAAATACTGGATGAGACCTAAATATTGAACAGTTTTAATCGTCGATGTGAATTTCGTGGTGGGTCCATGGAGCCCAATAGTACACCAGATTTTTTTTTTTTTTTTTTTTGAGACCTAAAATGAGAGAAGCTTGAGCCAAAATTAAAATCATTTATCCCTCAAATTTTTTTTTGTTGTTGTTTTTGTTTTTAAGTACAAATTTTGAAAAACAAAATTGAAAACCTTTACACTTTTGAATTCTACTTAGTGGTTGGGCACTTGCATTACACGTGATACATGATTTTTCATCAACTGTTAGTGTTGTAATTATGCATGTCTCTTAAATTGGTATGTGATATGTATACAAAGTATGGAAACTTGTATGGGCAAATTGATCTGTGTAGAATACAACTAAGCAATAAAAAAATTCATACTTGGCTGAAGAATTTAAATGATAAATGAGAAATTTTATAAATATAAATATTAATTTATAGCTAGATTGTTGATATCACAATCTTATCTTAAATAATAAAGAATAAACAGATCTTTTATATATATAGCATTACACAAATCTTTTTATGTCAACTTTCCACTTCAAATTTTCATAATTTGTATCCTATAATATAATTGAAGGTATGAAATTAATTGCACAATTACACAATTTTGTTTATAGTTCATCACATAATATAAATTGAACCCACTATTACATATTATTTGCGTACTATTGGTATAAGAATGCATTAATATCAATATGTAATATATTTTTATACATTAAGAGTTGTTAAGTCTCGTTTCATATGCCACGAATATCTTACATGATGAAAAATATAACATTAGTCATTAATATATTTTCATTTATGTAGAAAATGTGGAATAATTTTTTTTAAAAAATTGAATGATATTGTAACTTAATATTTCGATCGATATAAATTGTTTTCACGATATTTATCCATACTTATAAGTGTTTGCGTAGTCACTTTCATGAAACTGTCAAGTTATATTTTTTTTTTATGTCATCTGTAAGCAATCAGTAAATGACAAAAATTGATCGAAACTTTTTATTTGATATACTTACTTTCTACATCATTGAGTTGCTGCGATAATATTTGGGCATTATTTGAATTTTTTTTCCCTTATAATTTGACTAAATTGTGTGCATGAGGTACACTATTTTCTTGAATTTCACAATAGATAGGACAATTCTTGCTGCAGCTCGTCTAACTTTGCTTGGAAAGCATATTGTAATAAATCTTTTGTAGTGTTTGTTTCACCATCTTCTTTTTTTTTTTTTTTTTTTTGTTCACCATTATAACTCATTGTAATAAAAATATTTTGATGAGTGAGAATTTAAGGCGATATCATATTGTTATAAATTTCAAAATCTATTTTCTTTCAATGATGTGATTTTTTCTATGGTGTAAAAAAGTATAATTATTGTCGTGATGGAGGTGTTTTGTAAAATCTTAGTTTGTTATTGAAAGTGTTTGTTATGAACACTTATTTGTACGACATGTATGTATATATGTATTGAACATAAGTTGGTAGGAGAATAATACACAATTCCACAGTTTTTCCTAGCAAATATAACTATATTACTAAACCGATACATGTTAGAAAATTAAAATATCCGGTGGTAATATAGCATTACAGATTAACAATGTAAGAATGCAGTAACATATATAAATTTATATTTATATTTTTTTCATATATTTATATATGTAGACATTGACATATATAAGATATCACAAAAGTAATATGTGAAATCTTTTGTAACAATATAATATAGGTAATAATGAGAAATTAATTATTCATAATTAAATAGTTGGTCATGTTTAGTGTTATATTTTTGTGTGTATATACCATTTTTTAATTAGATTATCAAATTCATATAAAAATTGAAAGGAATTTGTGTAAAATTATAAATTAGTGAAGAAAGATTTTTTTTAAAAAAAAAGAAGAAGAAGAAATTTATAGTGTTTGGTTTGGTTTATTTTTTCAAACTTTTGTTTCGAATTTTTTTAGTTTTCATGTTTTTTTTTTTTTGACACTTTTTTTAAAATAACCAATTTATTTTCTTTTTAAATTCACTTAATTTAATATTTTTTTTTAATTGTATTTTTAGATTTAGATTTACTTAATCTAGATACACTTGGAAAATAATTTGTTGTGTATTCTTTTTGGAAGAAAAAAAATTGTTAATATTAAATAATAATAATAACAACAAAAATATATAATAATAAAGAAAGTTACATGCTTGAATTTATAATTTTTTTACCAATATTTTACTTTTTAATTCTATTCAGATTATTAGATATTAGATTTTCATATAAAAGTATAATTTAAATATAAAATATGAAGAAAGTTTAATATCTTTAGTCATCAAAACTGAGAAAATATGAAAAGTAAAAAACTAAAAAACATATTTAAAAAATAAAATCAACGAAAATGGTTCTTATTTAGAATTTTGACATCATACCATGGTTATTAAAGTACAATGTAAAATATTACAGTTCATAAAATGCAATTTAAAAAAAAAAAAGAAGTGTATGAAGATAACTTGCGAATTTTTTGAATGCAGCACAAATTTCTATTTTAGAAACACATGCGCTATAACGATCCCGGTTTTCCCTCCATTGGTTTTGTATTCCGGACTCGGTTCCGTGGTTGTCTATTGTTGTATCTGTTGCATTTCCGTCCTTTAATTCTTTGAAGTTGAGTTTAGAAATGTCTTGGGCATGTTTCGAACAGGTTGGTTGAGTTTTGGTCTCAAATCTTGTTGCCCAGATTTTTAATGATCCACTCGAGCGGGTCTTGTTAAGCTCGAGCAGAGTTTGCATCCTTTCAGTATTTTGTGCGTCTGCAAAAATACTGCAAGTGTGTTTTTCACGCTCGAGCGGGTAGTGCTTTGCTTTTGTGCCTTGGCGCTCGAGCGGGTGAAGTTTTTGTGCCTTACGTTCGAGCGTCCTATTCTCCGCTCGAGCGGACTATACGTATATCAGTTAGCAGCTGGGTCATTTTAAATCACTTTTTCAACTTTCTCTCTCTCTCTAACTTTTCAAAACCCTAATTTCGACAGCCTCTCTCTCTACACACTCTCTCTCTCTAAGAATCCATCTAGTTATAGAGAGTTTCTACCTTGGTTCCTTTGTATAAAAGGTAGAGTTTGGCTTGGGCTATCTTTGGATCCGAAAAAGTGTTGATTTGGAGCATCTTTGAGTTTCTTCATCTTTTCCTTTGGGCTTCAAACTTTGACGTAGGGATAACTACTCATATTTATGGTCTTTGATATAGACATGTAGTCATTTTGAATAAATGTTGAAACTTGGAAGTTTTGGGTGTTAGGGTTTCAAAATGTATAAAGAGGGGTTTTGTTCTTTTGACCCACACATGTGTATTTTGGGTCTTAAAATGAGGATATTGATGTTTATTGTTGATATTTGGACCTTTGGGTCCATATTGAGAGAAAGGGAAAATACCATAGTTGGGTTTAAATTGGGTCATTAGTGTAATTAATGACATTTATTATGGGATAATGAAATTGGTTGGGAAATAATGAAATTGGGAAGTTATGAGAATGAATGGTGGGGTTGGATTGATTAATCACTCACCGTTGAAAATGTTGATAAATTATCTGTTTGATGCATTTATTATCTGTTTAGAAATAATTAGTTTGGGCTATTAGTGGAGGATAGTCTTGAATGTTGTAGACACTGCATGTTGATTAGGTGAATTAAAACTAATCAATTGAATATGTCATTAAATATGACGGATGGAATAACACATTGAATATGTGCTTTGCTTGATCATTGTAAATGATAAGTGTTTAATACATTGTATATGTGTGTTGTTTGGGAGGAGATAGGGGATGTACTCCACGGTTTGGGAGGAGATAGGGGATGTACTCCTAAACCGGATGCTTGGGAGGAGATAGGGGATGGACTCCAGTGATAACTAAGTTGGCCGGAGTGTCCAGGGTGAAAGTCCCGAAAATCCTTATTGCGTTTGTGTAACGTAGATAAATGGAAGTATTGAAGTATTGTTAATATAAGTTGTTATCTCATTTGAAATTGAAGTATTGTTGTTATGAGTTGTAGTCTCATTATATACTGTCTGGATGAACAGAGAACCATAATTATGATTTGGTTTGGATTATGAAATGAAAAGGAATGGAAATCATATACATATATGTATCTATGATTACGGATTGGTTATGAGAGGGATGTATGTTTGTTAAAATGAGTTAAACATTTATCAAATGCTAATGTTTTAGTTATTGCTCATATTATGTTTAGCATATCTCTACTGGGCGTTGGCTCACCCTATATGGGACATTATTTTCAGGTACAGGTGATATGCCGCCTCCAAGGATGTAGTTTGGGAGGTTGTAGAAGCCGAAGGCTTATTTTTGTGATTATTTTGTGTATTACATGTGATTCAAGCCAAGGGCTTAATATGTTTAGAGTTAGCACTCTCCTTTGTTGAATCCAAGTGTTGACTTGGAAAGTTGTAAGCCCGTAGGGCATTTACTTTTGTTGTCAACATGTAATACTTTTGTATTTAATACTCTGATGAATGGAAATATGTTTTATTCTCTTAAGCTTATAAATGTCATGAATGTATGATTTATGGGTTTATTTTGAGGGCGTTACATGGGCTTTCCTCTGTTTAGATTCAAGCGTATGCATTCAACTTTAAAATTCAACTAAAATTATTCACAATGATTTGATCTATGATGGACAATTGTAAATATTATGTATATTAGTATAGAAACAGACACAGGAAATAAGAAAGAGTATTTATTTTTTATTCTTCAATTATCATCAATTTAAAAAATACGGAGACAACTTTTTTATTTATTTATTTTTGATAAAAAGGGAGACGAATTGTTTATATTTATATAGGACTCTTGGAAGTAGATATATCATTTTTAGTGTTCAACTCCAAACATAAAGAGATAGTTGGTTTATATAGGACTTTTCATGGCTTTTAGAAAATATAGTAGATTTGATAAGGAAAAATTGAGATTTAAAAAAAGTAAAAAATATGACAGATTTTTCACACTTTTATAATAGTAGAAGATATTCAACTAGACAAACGAATCAACTTGCTTGTTTTTGGTTTCCCAAAAACACTTTTAAGAAAATTTACTTTCTTGTTTTTCATGTTTTTTTGTTTTTACTGATTTTTTTTTATAAATATTTTAAGCAATTTTTTTAATTTTTAGACACATCTAACATAAATACACATAGAAAGTATAATTTTTGTAAAAAAAATCTTTTAAAAATTCACTAAATAGCAAAAATATAAACAAGAAAAATATGAGAATTCAATATATTTTTCATATTTTTATGTATTTATTAATTTTTTAAAATAATTTTTTCACATTTTTTTTTTACTTTTTAGATACATCTAAGTAAGGTGCATCTAAAAAAGTAAAAAAAAAATGCATAAAATTTTAAAAATATTCACTAAAAATAAAAAAATACTAAAAAAACAAAAAAACTTAGTTTTCAAAAATCTTAATCCAAAAAACTCAAACCAAATACACACATTTTTTTTTTTTGAAAAATAGTTCAAAAAGGACAAAAATAAAAACCAAATGCTCTTGTCTTTTTCTTTTTATCTTTAATGACATTTTTTAAGATTTTTTTTAAAATAAATTTTTAGATTTTTCTACACAAGATGGACATGAAAAATAAAATTTTTGACATAATTTTAAAAAATATTTCTAAAGACAAAAAAGATTTAAAAATGTGACTTTTTAGTTGTATGCCAAATACCCCTATATTTCTCTCACAAATAAAATCTTATTAATTAAACTATAAAAATAAGGAGGGGGTGGGGGGAACAAATCTTGTAATGATTAAATATTATTCTGCAAGGGAAAATCCTCAGATTGCAAAGATTGTAAAAGAGCTTTCACAAACCTTCTAACTCTTGCAAAAATTCACATATCGTTAGTATTGCTTGACCAATGATTGGAAGGTTGGAAGGCACTCAATTCAACGGTTTAGTTAGTTACTTGTACAGAAGAGATAAGATTGACATTCAAGGGAGTTCATAGGCTACGAGAGTGGTCAAACTAAATTTTCCTTGTAGTAATGACCTCTTCATTTAGATTTTTGAGTGACTTGTCATCAAAGCACGAACCTTAGTTATGTTACTTGTGTAAGGGCTATCAATAGGACGGATTGGGTTTATCTAGTCCGTAATTATTTGTCAAAATCTCATATACTGACTAGATTTTTCAGATTTTGACCAATTAACAGACTGGTACGGGTTGGGTCTATTTAAAAAATTAAAACACATCTCTCCCATAAACCCAAATCTTATAGGCCAAAATCAAACCGAACTAAGTTACATATTTCTTATTCGACTTATATTGTTAAGTTCTACACATTTCATTCATGTATTTTTAATATTTTCATTTGTTATTTTTATTTTTTACTTTCCGACATAATTCAAGTAAAATTTTGTCTCTCTCTCGAAATCCTTGGACTCCATGGGAATCAAAGCATTGGTCATCGAATCAATAACCGTGATTGTTGATTTTTATATCTAAGAAAATATCTCAAGAAGAATTTGAGAGAGAGAGAGAGAGAGAAAGAGAGAGAGAGAGAGCCATTAGATATAAAGAGAGTTTGTTTGGTTGAATTTAATAGAATTGAATGGAATGAATGAATTTATGGTTCAACAGCTTTGTATTTCATTTGATTTTTTTTTTTTTGTTTTGTTTTGAATCCAACACATAGTATCACTAAATAGGGTTTTAAAAAATATTGATTGCGTGTGGTGGAGTGCACATTACATATGTACACACATATATATAATTATTAATGGATTTTAATGTATTAAATTTGAATTGAACAATGCTTATTTTTTTGGATACATATATATATATAAAATAAAATAAAAAAAAGTTGTATAGAATAGTTTGAGTCAGGCTGATAGGATGGTTGGGTTGGGCTTACTCATGTGGGCTCTTATGAGTAGGGTTCATGGGCGGGCTCAGGTTACAAATTTTTGTCCAAAATCCTAAATCATTTTTTATGGGTTAGGATGGGCTTGGTACTCAAGCAGACTGAGACGGGCCATGGGTCGGGTGGGCCAAGTTGGGTAATATCGGATTTTTTATCCGTAGGGCATTTGATGACCCCTATCAGTGATGACAAGAAAAGAAAAAAACACTGGTAAGAAGTGTGCGCCATTAACGGCGACGGAGGAAGGTGGTGGTGTGTAGCTATGACAACCCTCACCTCTGATTAGTGTTAATTCATGATTAAGCATGATAAGAAATTGATTAAGAGGAAATCCTAAAGTGATTATATGAATTTGTTGTTTTAAATGCATTTCTATCTGTTTGTCATTGAATGATCTGTTCATGTTTTAATTTCAAATTGCGAATTGGAAGCCTTATCGGTGACCGATCCAGAAATTGATTGGTGTTTTATGCTAATTAGGAATTGTAGAATTTTATGGTAGGTTTAATTAAAATTTGATTTGGAACGATTAAATTTGAATAAACAAAGCTAAACTAATTGAGTTTAGGCTATTTACATAATTTCCCTTGAGTGGATTTATACAATTGTTGACACACCATTCTTCTTCTTTTCACCTTCTTGATAAAAACGTGTGAGGGAGAGAGAATTGGAAGAGGGATTGAATTCATCTAGAGATTGGCTTGGAAAATTTGAGAATTTGAAGGAGACTTGAGGAATTAGGCTTCTACATTTGGAATTCAAGACTTAAGGTAGGAAATTCTTTCCCTTAATTATGAACTTAAGTTGTTTCATGCTTGGTTTATGGAAAAATTGGTGATTTGAGTCAAGAATTAGCTTAAAGTGTTGATTTGAGAGTGAATTCATGCATACATGTCCATATCATAGAGTTTGAAGCTATTTTTCATGAAATTCTTACATGCATGTTCATATTTTAGTTGTGGTCCAAGAAGTCACCATGTTTTAGAGTTCAATCGTGCATTTGATCATGTTTTGGAGCATTAGAGTTCATGAGAACTCATGCATGTTATGTTCTGGCATTGTTCATGAAAGTTTCATTGAAGATTGTGTTCAATTGTCACACCTTTGGGCTTGATTTTATGAAATAATCTTTAGAACATGTTATATTATGAGTTTATAAGTGTTTTCCAGAAAATTGGCCCAGAAAAATCGAATTTGGAGCTTTGAAGGTTGAGTTTTGTGCTTGAGGATCAATCTGGAAATTCCAGATTTTTTATCCACGCTTGAGCGTAGGACTTCACGCTCGAGCGTAAACTCTGAGTACATGCACTTTCGCTCGAGCGTCGATAGTCACGATCGAGCATGAAATGCATATGCCCAGAAGTTCATGAGTTTTGCAGTCCGCTCGAGCAAGGTTATCCGCGCTCAAACGAGGGTCTGAGTCTCACGCTCGATCGTGGGTCGAGCGTCCATCGAGCGTGAAAAATGTGCAACCAGTACTTTTCATGAGTTTACAGTCCGCTCGAGCGAAGGAAGTCACGCTCGAGCGAGACCCCTATTTTTAGCAAATTTTGAAAATTGTGGTTAAGTGCATTTTTGCATCCTCATTCCATCCTAGGCATTCCTAGGCCATGTTTAAGGCATCTTAATGAGGATAATGTTATAGAACCACACTAAGTCAAGTTAAAGGGGCTAAGTTATTAATCCCAAGTGTGTAATTTAGTGTGTGTTCGTTCTGCTACTGTGTAGGGTTGGCACCCGAGGACGCTGATTAGCCTGACTGTAACCCAGTAATCTGTGAGTAACAATGTTGTAAAGATATGTTCAATTATAATTACTTTTTGAACGATCGACTGTACTGCTTTCTGAAATGACATGGTTTACCGAATGAATGTTTGTCTTGTTTTGTGAACAGTATTTGTGGCATCCATAGCTACTGCTACTGTTATTGTTACTGCTACTGTACTGTTACTGTTACTGTTACTGTTACTGTTACAGAGATCTCTGTCAGTTCCTATCCTTGGAACTACTATTACTGTATTGATGGCTATCAATTGACTATTCGGTCTATTAAGACCTACTGTACTGTTCTGCTATTGGATGTACCACATATGACTGCTCTGGTTTCTAAACGACTGTTATGATATGAACTATCAATCACTGATTGAATAACTGATCTACAAATGCAAATGACTGTTTTAATTACTGAAAGGACATTCATTCTTAACCCCTTTACATAGTTGTTATTCACTGGGCTTTAGCTCACAGTTTATATATGTATATAGGTGGCCAGGCACCGGACTGAAGCTAGGAGCGTCAAGTTAAGCTCATGTTTTGTTAAGCCAACCATTGTGCCTCACTTCGAGGTTCCAAGTCCGTTCAAGCCAAGGCTGTTTTGGGGTGTTCCAGATTCACCCTTTTGTCTCTGTTGTGTAATGAATGTTTAAGACTTTTGACTGTACAGTTATGGTAAAAGGAATTGGATCCCTAACCTGTATGTTATGTGTATCCAATATATATATATATATTTATGGTTATGAATATGGACTAGTCTATAAAAGTCTTTTTCCATTCAGATTTTCACAGCTCATTGGATATCTTTTTATTACCGTTGTCATTACTATTAAGCAGGCCTTTGGTAATCACGGATTACTGGCCGGTTACGATGCTAAACCCATAGGGGCGGGTTTGGGTCATGATAGTAGCGGTGATGTTAGAGTATAGATTGACAACAATGGAGATGATTGATCAGCAGTGGTGGTGACCAAACGATGACGGTGATTGGCGGCCAAACAATGGTGATGGTGGTAAGTGGATGGCAGGGCGGTAGTGGTTGTGATAACCCAACCCGTACTATGCTTAATTATGCATGTAATTATGTGTTTGATATGAATTTGCAAGTTTGAGTATGTGAATTATGTGAATTTGGAATAATATATGTTGAATGTAGAAATATTTGTTGCAATTACAACTTTGAATTGAAATTAAAAGCCTTAGAGGCGCAATAAACCAAAATCGACTTCATATCTGTGATTAGCATGATTTTTAGAGCCTACGGTCAAATTTTGTAAAATTACAATTCGTAATGTTGTAATAGCTTAATTTATATATCCCTAGCTTCTTGTGTTCATCATATATGTTGAGAAATTTGCTAGAGAGTAACTTAGAGAGAGAGAGAGAGGGGGGAAAAGGAAAAGTTAGAATTTTGCAAGAGATTCAAGGGGCCAACCCTAGATTGAAGCTAAGGTATGGAAATTTACTTACAATCTTTGTCTTTAGCTCATCTTTGACATGAAATTAAGAAGAAATTGGGAATTTAGAGCTAGGGTTTTGAGTTGTGTAATGGTTTGAAATAAAATCAAGAATTCTGTTCAACTTTGTGTGATTTGAGCTTAATCTTGTGATTTATGCATAAAATAAACTCTAGATGGTTTATACAATTAAGATTTGTTGGAAGATTCGCCATGTTTGTATGTATTTAGAGCTTGATGGTGTAATTTATGAAGATATGAAAAAGATGAGACCATGAATTTGATGTTGAAGCAAGATTGATATGTTTAAAGTGAAATTACACTAATATCATGCTAGTATATCATGTTTTTGACTTAGTTTTGCTTTGATTTGGACTTGGAAATGAGTTTGGAAAGTTTGCATTTTTGTGCCATTTTCGGACTGTTTGTGTGTGCCCAAATCGCTCATGCAGCCATGGGGGCTCCGCACGAGCGGAACATGAACAATTTTGGTGAGTTCTATTCTACACACTTGAGAGGTTCACACTTCCGCACGACCAGAGCCAGATCGCTCAAGCGGTTAGATTGGCCACACATGCGGCTAGGTAGAGGAGAAAATCTTGTTTTCTTGTGTTGGCTTCATCGACCTTTTGTATGCATTCTTGACCTTATGTAGACCCTCCGGAGTATGAAATGATGATTAGAAACCATTGAAAAAGGTTGTGAATCACTAAAAGAAAAGTGTACGAAATAAATGAATTATTTATCGAATGTGTGTGTGATATGTTTTGTGTAGGTCGTGTGTCGGAGGAAGCACCGCAAGATCAAACGCATTGTGAATAATAGTATTGTAAAGATATGTTCTTAATTAATTATTCGATCTAGGTACGGTAACTTATTCTGATATTGTGTTTTGATCGAAATAAATGAGTTCTATGAACGTTATATGATATGTACAATATAGACCAAAGGTCGTTTCGCTTATGCTATGATGAGCTTGGGCCCAAGGCCGTTCTATTAATGATAAGATGATGTATGATTAGGCCTAAGGCCATTTTGATATATGATTGGGCCTAAGGCCGATTTGATATATGATTTGGCCCGAGGCCGATTTGATATATGATTGGGCCCGAGGCCGTTTTGATATATAATTGGGCTCAAGGCTATTTTGTAATATGTTGGGCCTGAGGCCGTTCTGTAAGTATGATTATGGAAATTGTTGTGAAGGATGTAATTGTAGAAGAGTATTGTGCTAACATAATATGCCTTCTTTTAAATCAAGATTATTCGATTGATTCTCTTTACTTTACTATTATTCATTGAGCATCGCTCACCCCCAATGTTGTATGTGTGTTGGTGTACAACATGGAGCTCAACGTTAGAGTCTGCCTCAGAAGTTATTTTTGTGAACTTGTTTGGTCGAGTCTCCAAGATGGAACTGTTGGTTTTTGACTCACATTCTGTTATGACTTTTATTTCGTTTTGCTTAATGGTCTTGGGATATGTAAACCATATGTATGGAATGCTCTTTGGTACATAAGTTTTTGCATGGTCACGTAAATATGTGAATGTGCTATGTTGTAAGGCGTATAATTTTGTTCATTTTGGCACGGCTCAATAGACTTCTTCATTTGTGTTATGCTTTCACTTATGGCCCCATTATGATCTAAACTTCTAGGGGCGGGTTTGGGTCGTGACAGTGGTGGTATAGCAATGGTGGTGGTGTGGTGACGGTAGTGGTAAATGGTGGTGGTGTGAAGCTCTTTAGAAAAATGGTAGGGTAGAAAGAAGATGAAGAAAATGAAAAAGACAAAAAGTTTTCTAGAAACAAGGAAGAAACAGAAAGAAGATAATACAAGAAAGAAAATTAATGAGGGAATAAATTTAACGAAGGCAATATATATTGTAGGACATATTGGTGCATTCAAAAAGTCAATAGGACCTATTAGTATTTAAGTCTACTTAATAGGACTAGTTGGTAATTAACCCTATAGGATCCAAGAATGACTTCGGGAGACTCTAAATGCACCCCAAAAGTAATGTTGGGCACCCCGTTTCTTCCAACACTGCAACCCTAATTTTGAATTTTAAATTTTTTGGTCGAACACCCTCAAACACTTTAATTAATTCCAATTTTACCCTCAAACTCACCTCCTAAGATCACTATCGTCGACAAGGCTTTATTTGCTGCCTTTGGACGACCACCCCTCCCTCTTAGTTGTCCGCCAATCCTTTCCTTCATTTACTGCTGTTAGTCACCCCCATCTCCTATTATCTAAGGTCTCGAGAGGAAGAGAAGACTAGAAGGAAAAAAAAAAAAAAAAAAAAAAGAAGAAGAAGAAAAAGAATGGAGTGAGAGAGGAGGTTAACAATGGGAAGAGGTTGTGACAAGGGATGAGGTGGTAGAAAAGAAAATGAGGAGGCGCGGCGGCAACAGTGATGAGTAGGGTGTAAAGAATAAGAAGAAAAAGAAGAATGTATCTGCGATGAGAAAAGGTCACGGTAAGAGAAGAAGTTGCAGAGAAGAAAAGGAGACAGCACAGCAACAATGGCTGTGGTGGCGATGGGTAGGGTGTGAAGAAGAAGAAGAACGAGGGAGTTGTAGGAAGCGGCCGGTGATGTAGAGAAGGTATGTTGCTAGCGCCAAAGGGCGAGAAAGGACTGGGGCATGGCAGCAGGGGCAGTTGAAGCTTAGTGGTTGACCAGAGCTGGGTGTTTGGCAAGACATATAGTTCTGGTCATTTTGTTGAGGGACAAAATTGTAATAATTTTTTAAAAATAAAAATAATAATAATAAGATGCCCAACCAAACTCTTAAGGTGCATTTAGAGCTGCCCAATGACTTCACACTAGTTTTTTGGCCCTATTAAAAGTCAAAACCTCTCTAGATAGCTCATTTTTGGGCTTTTATTAAGCAATCTAGCTTTAGTTTAGACGAAGTCGAAATGCACTAATGGCTCAGCACAGGGGATGTATTTACACCCAAAAAATTATTAAGTACTCTTAATTTCTCAATACACTTTGTTCAATTATTTTCAGTACGCCCTATAATTTTTTTCAAATTACCCTTCAAGATATACCAAAATAAGAACAAAGTCACCATATTCGAACAATATTATTTGATTGGGATACTGTACTGTGGATTTCGTTGCTGGTTGGTCTGATTTCAGGGTAGCCAACAACATTGAAATTGGGGACACATGTTTGTTTTAGTTCATTCCAAGTTCTGTTGATGTCATTTGTGTGGAGGTGCTACGTAACTACAGTTGACGGCTGAACTATTGTTGTTTTTTTTTTTTCTATGTTTTTGCTGGGAAAAACAATTATTCGGATTTGAAAGTCTGAACAGCAATAACATTAAACAGACTAAATATTCGTTTTTACGTTAAAAAAAATATAAAAATCAAGGATTGTATTTTGATATTTATGTGAATAACTTACCTTCTCTTTGATAGGTTGTTTCGAAAAATAGATTTCATTATTATTCTCATCCATTGTTTGATTTTGTTCAAAATTTCTTTTATTTGCAATGATAAGAAACAATGATATTGATGACAATGGTGAGTTTTAGAGGGTGGTTTGGAGATTTGGAGTGAGGAATAAGAAGAAGATAAAATAATTAAAAGTTAGAAAAGAAGATGAAGAATACGTATATGTAATTAGAGTGTACCATAAGAAAAAAATAATATTTTATTTTAGAAAATAATATTTTATTTTAGGGTATAATGGGTGTTTTTCTTATTAATAAATTTATATTAGAGTATAATAGGAATTGAAATTTTAAAATTTCAATTGGGCATACTTAATGATTTTTTGGGTGTAAATAAAATCCCCTTAGCACAATAGATCTGGCCCAAATGGCCAACCAAGCAACATGAAGTCCAACATTTATATTGTTCTAGCCCATCATGCCCAAGCCATGGGAGAGTATTAGCCCAAATCAGTGCACTCTTCAGTTAGAGCCCAAATCAAAGTTCTCAACTTTAAGAATGTAGCAACTCCGGTTTTGACCCCAACCCATTTGATATTTTGGAACTCGGGTTTTATGGTTTCCAAATGTTATTTATATCTTTTTCCCCTTTATTCTTACTTGAGTTTGGCTTTTGAGTTGGTTGGAGCATGTTTGGAATAGGTTGGTTGCTTAGATTTCAAACTTTTATTGCCCAGATTTTTGCCCTTCTGCTCGAGCAGGCTTTGCAAATCTTAGTATTTTTGTAGGTCTGCAAAATTACTGTGAGAGGGCATTCTACGCTCAAGCAGCGTTCCTTACGCTCGAGCGGGTGAGAGCTTGAGCGGCCTTTCTTGCGCTCGAGCGTTGGTCTATTGTCTACAAAACTACTGGATGTGTGTATTCTGCTCTCGAGCGTCACTTCTTGAGCTTGAGCAGTAATGCCCTTTTGGTTTGTGTCTTGGCGCTAGAGCGTTACTTCTTGTGCTCGAGCGAAACAACTTATTGTGTTTGGCGCTCGAGCGTCACTTCTTACACTCGAGTAGACTGTGCATATATTAGTTCGCGAAAATGACTTTTTACATCACTTTTTCAGATCTATTCCTCTCAAAACCCTAAATTTGAGACCCTCTCTCTCTATAACCTACCTTCTCTCTACTTTTTAACCTAGATTCATTGGGTTTTCTACCCTAGTGTCTTTGAGAAAAAGTTAGAGCCTTTCAAGAGCTATGTTTTCATCCGAATAGAAATTGGTTTCGGCGTCTTTGGAGTTTCTCTTTTGCTTTGCTCAACTTCTAACTTCGAGGTAGGGACTTTCTACACTTCATATGATTTTTAACTTGGTTATTTCTTGATGTGTGAGAAGCATTGGGTTTTGAGGTGATTTTAATAAACCTAGGGTTTAGGGTTTAAATTTCAAAGAGGGGTTTTCAAATGGATATCTTGGAAATGGTTATGGGAATGGATATGACCTTGGGTTATGTGAAAATGTTGATTTTTGGTGTTTGGAATGAGATTGGGAGAAATGGGAGTTTTTCCCTAAAACGCCTTGAATGATTATTTTGTATAAATAATGGAAATTGTACAAAAAGTGTGAAATTGGATAGACATTTATTTAAATGGTGTAGTTAGATACGTGTTATCTGTCACTTATGAAAATTTGAATAATTTATCTATTGAGAAAATTGTATATCTGTTTAGAAATATTTGTTTTGGGCTATCAGTGGAGGATAGCTATAATTGTTGTAGAAATTGCATGAGGATTAGTTAAATTGAAACTAATTCCTTATTGGTTGTAATCGAATATGATTGTGTTTTAATACATTGTATATGTATGATGTTTCGAAGGAGAAAGGGGATGTACTCCATGTTTGAAAGGAGAAAGGGGATGGACTCCATTAAATTAAGTTGGCCTGTGTGTCTTGAGTGCAAGTCCCGAAAACTGTGCGTATACATAGGTGCCAATCCCACGGACGAAATTTCTATAAAATGGTAAATTGAGGTGTTTGTGTGTAATGGTTGTGTAGTCAGAAAACCACTGAGTTATAGTCTCAGTTGGGTTGTTTAGATAACAATAGATATGACTCATGAATTGAAGAGATATGAAATGACATGAAACGAATTGATATAAAATGGATTGGGATATAATACTTGGCATAATATAGTCTTGGAAAAAGAGTTGTAAATGATTTTATCTTTGAGCATTGGTCATGTGCATCATGTTTATAATCTTGTTAAAATTCATATATTGTGTTAGATTGTTTCTACTGGGTTTTGGCTCGCCCTATTTTGGGAAAACCCATTTTCAGGTGCCGGTGATATGCCTCCACCAAGGCAGTAGCTTGGAGGGATTGGGAGCAAGAGCTTCTATTTTGTTGTATCTATTTTTGTATAGCCAAGGGCTTTAAATTGTGTAGAGCTAGACTCATTTTGTTGTAACCAAGGAATGACTTGGAAAAGTGTAAGCCGTTAGGGTATTTAAATATCTGTTCAATGTTCATCTTTTGATTAGTAGTGATACATGCTCTAGATTTAGGATAGGACATTTATGAATGTATATCACATGTGTCACCTTTTGTATATTAATTCTGATAAATGAATAGTATGTTATTTCTATTTTATTTTTTCTTATGAGTTGGGTTCGTTGTATTTGTTTTGGGGGCGTTACAAAGAGAATTTGACTAGTGGTCAGCCCACTTATCAAGGGATTATTTGAAATAAAGTAGTGTGGAGGGTATGAGAATGCCCAAACAATCCAAATGTGTAGTCTATATAACTGTGTTTGGATTATGAATTGAAATAGAGATTTGAAAAGAAAAAGAAAAAAAAAAGTAAATTATAAATGAAATATTATCCCATGTCATCAAGGACGAAGCCAAAAAAATTATTCAAGGGGGGCCAAAGTAAGTGTTGAAGAAAGCCCCCATGCACAAAGTTCTCAATGTTACAGAATTAGGCCCCCATGCACGAAGTTCTCAATGTTACAGAATTTGGGAATGGTAAATGTACACAACCTTATTCTCATGTGGAGAGACTATTTTTGTGGTTTGAATTCATGATGCCTAGGTAGCCTTGGAGGCAAAGCTAAGTGTAATAAAATGATAAAATAAATTTCTTACATATGCTATTTAGAAAATAAAAATAAAACTAATTTGTATCAGTCATTTTCTAATAATTATTTACTTATTTTATACAATTTTTGAGTTATGTAATTAATATTTTAAATTAGACTATCGTTTTATTGCACTCCCATCTCTTGATAAATAAATTCTCTATTTCTTATTATCTTGTAATTTTCCCTTTGACATATAGGAGTAGAAGAATTTTAGAGGAAAAAAAAATCATAGGAATCATCCCATCTCCATTGTAAAATTAATCTTGTAATATGGGACTTTTTCACACACAATATCAAAATTATTTTAGAATTCATAGGTAAATAGTATAATTTTGAAAAACTTTGGAGGGGAGAGGAGACATTGCCTTTGGCCATGGCATAGCTCCGTTCTTGTGTGTCATTGCCATTTTCATGTCATATCATCTTGTGATTCGTGTTTAAAACACATCTATACTAAATACGACCCATTTAACTAAATATGTTGATTAACATTTTTACTATCTCTAAGCAAAAGTAAAAGCTCTAACACATTCTTCTCATTTAGATAGTGCTGTGAGTGGGCATTGTGTTGTTTTAGGTTATATTTATGTCGTGTTATGTTAAGTTCGAGTCAGAATTACCATAACACTAATCTAACTCTTTTATCCACATTCACCAAAAAAAAAAAACTCTTTTATCCACAAGTTAAATTGAATGAAATTAATCTCTACTAAACGAACTTATTCATATAAATATTTAATTTTCATAATTTACAAAAATTATATATTATTATTACATGCTTTTACTAGATTACTTTTAAGAGTCAATTGTTGAAAAATCCAATCAAAAAATGGTATAAGACATTAGATCTAGTGGATATTTTTTTGTTGGTGAGAGATCTACCATTTGTTAAATAGTTTGATAAGAAGTCATTTTGTTGATTTTGGAGAACATTTTATTTTTAATTTTACCCCTTAATTTATCTTTTTATTTTTCTTTACTATCTGTTAAAATTTATATCCATCTATTCAAATTATTTTTTACCTATTCAATTTTTTTTAACTATCTGTTCAAATTTGGATCTATCTTTTTTCTTCTTTTTTTTTTCTATTTGTTCAATTTTTCCCCTATTTGTTCCAAATCAGTGGGTTTCTCTATCTATCCGTTTAAAATATGTGAGTTTCTCTCTCTATCTATTTAAAATCTGTCTATGGCTTTCTCTCTGTATCAGTTTAAAATTTGTGGGTTTCTTTCTCTGTTTAAAATTTCACAAGCTTATTTTCTATATGTTGGAATTATCCACTTTAACAACAACCCACCAACAAATTACACAAACGCCTCATCTCTTCTCACTTCTTATCATCTCTTCTCTTTTTATCTGTCAGAGTGCTAAGTTGATTCCAATTAGGGTTTTCACAAAGATCTGCATTTGTTCAACAAAAGAATAAAAAAAAATTAATTAATTACTGATTCAAATTCAATATATAGAGAGACAACAGATCCAACAACAATAACATATTAACAAATCCAATGAAAAAAATTACGAGAACTGAATCAAACATCCAACATTAAATCAAGTACCAATAAAAATTAACATATTAAGGGGGGAATCATCTGATATTCAAAATTTCCCAGAATGAAATGATTTCATTCTATCGAATCTA
Organism: Camellia granthamiana; assembly: GCA_036172215.1. Taxonomy (NCBI): domain Eukaryota; kingdom Viridiplantae; phylum Streptophyta; class Magnoliopsida; order Ericales; family Theaceae; genus Camellia; species Camellia granthamiana. The sequence continues at coordinate 121,313,445 of CM069906.1, forward strand.
TAATCATAATTGTGAAAAAGATCTATGTAATAACTTGCAAAAAAATAACCAAAAACTACTCCATCTATTTATATAAAGCACTTATATAGATTGAAAAATCAAAGAATGGGAATACATACCTGAATTAACAAAAGGATTGAGAGAAATTGATGAGCTTTGAGAGTGTTATGAGCTTTCAATGTCGATTTTTTGTAGCGAGAGAAAGATGAGAGAGAAGGGGGATTTGCAATGGCCATAATCAAGTGGGGGGTTCTATAGATGAAGCAAACAGAGGGGTTTCACATTTCAAAGCTTAGATACATAAAGTGACCATTGTTGTTGCGAGGTGTGGTGGAAAAAGAGAGAGAGTGGGGTGAGGAGAATATGAAGTTGGATCTTGGAACCATAACCACCGAAGGCAGTCAAAACTCTAATGACGGAGACAATATGAGGGAGATGGTTGTGATGATGGACACAATGGTGAGAGACGATGATAGAGATGATCTATGACGATCGAGAGGTCAGTGACGAAACCCTAACGACATTAAAGATTGGTGGTGAAACCATAATAGAGGGTTTACTCTTTACCTTCAATGGTTAACTACCTCATCTTCGCCTGTGGCGATGCCTTGTTCAGGCCACGATGGCCGTAGAACCATTGAGATCAGAAACCCTACCCAACGATGGAGAGAGAGAGAGAGAGAGACAGAGAGAGAATGAATGGGTTTGAGAAATGGAATTTTAAACAGATAAGAAATTTATTATTCTGAACAAATATGAGCGTGTGAACTTTTGAGGGTCGTTTGGTCATTTTGCAGAATGATGTGCTTATGGCCATACTATTTTAGCACTAGACCTTGGGTGCCTCTATTTACACACCACCTTTCATCTCAAGGCACACCACTACTCAAGGCACACCTTTAATAATTTGATAAATAAGAAATTTGCTCAATACACACCACAATCTTCCATCTTTACCCTTACTCACTCACACACCCCACTCACAATCTTCAACCTTCCATATTCTAAACCTCCATTTCAAAAACACACACAACGTCCCCCTCTATTCTCTGTTTAATTGTCATTCCAGAGGTTTGGGAACGAGTCTAAACCAATCTAAACCGGTCCCCATTCATGCTGAAGACGACTTCACTCCATTCTCCTCTGGTTCACGACCCCCTCCATTATATGTTTCATCAAAGACACCGATGGTGATCATTGTTATCATCACAGTTGGAAACAACTTCACATTAGAGATACAGTAGGTGAGAATTCTAATTTGGCTTAGACTTTAGGGTTTTATGTACGTTTTTCCATTGCTATGAGCATTGTATTTGAAAATTTCATTTTGCGAATCGTTTGACACTGGTCTTTCAAATGTTAACCTTTTGTCCGGAGTGTTTATGTCGAACACTTTTAATATGTTCGACATTGTAGTGTCAAACATAAGTAAATTGTTTGGAGTAAGTCTGTTGAACAGATGCACGTTGTTTGATATTAAAGTGTCGAACAAAATGGAATTGTCTGGTTCTGAACTTTCGAACAGACTTATCCTTTATTGTTTTCTGTTCCATTTAGAGAAATGGATGACCCTTCGTGTATTCCACCCATCGCCTCAGAGAGACGACGCCGTGCATTAACAAATCCTGCTTGTGGCCGAGGTCGAGGTTAGGGTCGGGGTCGAGGTAGAGGTCGGGGTCATGATATTGTGTTTGGAGGATGCACCTTAAATCTTGCAAGAGGATGTGATCGATAATGGTTCAAGAGATGATGATAATGCTGCTAATGTTGATCAGGCTGATGAGGAGGTACTCACTGGTACCATTTCCTGGGGGCCTATTAGATCTATCAGTACTAAAGAGTTTGAAGGCACATATTGCAGCAGCTATATGAGAGCAAAAGGTAAGAAGGAGTACCCCAGTCGGACGTTCGGCCTGATTGTGTTGATGGCATGCAGTGGTATACAAGTATCACACATTTGTATGTCCAAAACCCTACACACCAGTCTGGTTTTGACCCACCTGCACAGGAGAGTCGATATGCTATATAGGATGCCTGAGGTATGACAATATTACTCACACATTGTTTACATTTTTTTTAAAAACGTTTAGCTAATTACAATTGTATTTGTTCTTGATCCAGCGTATTGATCACGCACTACGAATTACGTATCCCATCATCGAGGCGGGCTATGATGCCAGTATTTGTGATCCAGATAGGTTATATGAGGCCATTGAGAGGATGACACATGTTCTTCAGGGTCAACAGATCGATGAGGCTGGACCTAGTTCTATTCTATTTAGAACATACAGTTGTAGGAGACGAGTAGATGATAGGTAGTAGGTTTTGCGGTAATGTTGTTTTGTTATTTTTTAATGGAAAAGAAGTACTCTTTTTGTGACATTTTGTTTCAAGGGTCGCTCGAGCGAAGAAAATGTCGCTCGAGCACAGAATTGTTGCTCCCAGTATCTTGCGAATTTACAGGCGTGCCCCGCTCGAGCGAGGAATGCTAGCATCCAGTAATTTTACTGTAACACTGCAAAACTTCTAAGGCCCTTCTTTTTCCACTCGAGCCAAGAAGTTGTCACTCGAGCGAGTCCTTCAGAAGTTGTTTGGCCGCTTGAGCGTAGGAAGCCATGCTCGAGCGAGCTTCGCGATATCATAAATCCAACCAAAATCTCTTGCTAGGAGTGAAGAACGCTTGAAGATTATCCTTGTCCACCGATTAGATCGTGGGATTGCAAAGGATTCTTGTAGGAGCTTGACTTCCTTGCTTGATTTTTGAGGTAGGGGTGCTTTTACTCTAGTATTTCCTTATTTTGACTATTGTGACTATGAATTAATTTTTTTAAAGATTGTGTTGAATCAAACTCATGATTTACATAAATAAACAACTTTCTTGACTTTTGCCTGACATTTCTTCACTTCTTCTTTTAGAACTTGTATATAAATGTTGTTTAAACCTTTACTTATGATGAAGAAGCAAAACCCCCAAAATTGGTAAAACCCTAGAGTGTACATTTGGGTGGAAGACACTAAATTGAATAGAATTCATTTTAGTTCATGGAATATGATGAATGATCAAGAGATGACAATTGTGGCTTGAATGTTACTTTTCTTTAAAGGTTATGTGATGTTTCATCTATTGTGATGATGGATGCTTGTTAATGGAATCCAAATGTGATAGAATTGTTAATTGTGCATGAGTCCGGGTAAGAGTCGATTTTGGAAAAATGTTGTGTTATGTTGGTACCCACGCAGGGAGTTTAAAAGGTGCTCAAATGCCCTATCTAGGCTTATCGCTAGACGAATGTGGGAAAGATGTTTTTGGGTGTCCATACAGTCCTGCCGTATTGTAGTCGGCGAAAGTGGAAAAACGGATGGTTTTCTTGAAGAGCCCCCTTCCCGCCGTATAATAGTCGGCAAATGTGGGGATGGTTTTTGAAACTAAAGTAACTTGTGTTGGACTCTTATATGGGACTCAGGGTTTGTTTTCCATTGATGTGATTGTTTTGGATCGTTTTGTGGTCGTCTTCGTGGACGACATTCTTATTTATTTGACCTCCGAGGAGGAACATGAGACTTACTTGAGGATAGTGCTTGACTTACTTAGGGAGCATCAGTTGTATGCCAAATTTGAGAAGTGTGAGTTTTGGCTCACCGAGGTGAAGTTTTTGGGCCACGTCGTGTCAAGAGAGGGAGTAACAGTAGATTCCTCGAAGATAGATTTTGTGCAAGATTGGGAGCAACCTAAGAATGTCTTTGAGATTCGGAGTTTCTTAGGGTTGGCGGGGTACTATCGTCGATTTGTAAGAGATTTCTCTAGATTAGCCGCGCCTTTGACTAGATTGACTAGAAAGGGGGTTAAATTTGCGTGGAGTGAGGCTTGTGAGAAGTCCTTCCAGGAGCTCAAAACTAGATTGACTACGGCACCGGTATTGATCATTCCGGAGAGAGGATTGGGGTATACTGTCTTTTGTGATGCGTCTCGGGATGGGCTTGGTTGTGTTTTAATGCAAAAGGGAAAGGTTGTAGCTTATGGCTCCCGACAGTTGAAGACTCATGAAAATAATTACCCTGCCCATGACCTAGAATTAGTCGCAGTAGTCTTTGCCTTGAAGATTTGGAGGCATTATTTGTATGGTGAGAAGTTTGAGGTTTTCTCCAACCATAAGAGCTTGAAGTATTTGTTCTCCCAAAAAGATTTGAATCTAAGACAACATAGATGGATGGAATTTTTAGAAGACTATGATTTTGAGTTACACTATCATCCGGGAAAGGCCAATGTAGTGGCCGACGCCTTAAGCCGAAAAACTGTGAGTAGTTTGGCGAGTGTGGCCATTCGGGAGTGGAGTATGTTGGGTGAAGTCGGTAAGTTTGGGTTGCAATTGGGTGAGTCCGAAGAAAGTGCTACATTGTTTACCTTGAGTGCTCAACCTGTTTTGATTAGTAGAGTTGTAGAGGCACAACAGGGAGACTAAGAAGTGGAGTTAATTCGGGAGAGAATCTCCAATGGGAAGGTGGAGAAGGGTTTGAATATTCACTCGGATCAGAGTGTACGTTACTTAGATCGCCTGTTTGTGCCTGAATCTTGTAGGGAGGAAGTGCTTCGGAAGTTCCACCACTCACGCCTTGCGGTACATCTGGGAGGCACCAAAATGTATTGAGACCTTAACCGTCAGTTTTGGTGGAGGGGTATGAAGCGGGATGTCGCATCCTTCGTGTCAAAGTGCCTTACTTGTCAGTAAGTTAAGGCCGAGCATCAAAGACCAGCGGGTTTGTTATAACCCTTACCAATAGCCAAGTGGAAGTGGGGGCACGTGACCATGGACTTCGTAATTGGGCTTCCTAGAACACGGCGGGGTAACGATGCCATTTGGGTGATTGTTGATAGATTGACTAAGTCCACACACTTCATTCCTATGTGAACTACCGACTCAGTTGAGCACTTGGCAAAGTTGTATGTTAGGGAGATAGTTCGGCGTCATGGAGTGCCGGTCACCATTGTGTCAAATAGGGATCCTTGTTTTACTACCCAGTTGTGGCAAAGCCTTCAAGAGGCATTGGGAACCAAGTTAGCCTTTAGTACCACTTATCACCCTTAAACCGATGGGTAGTCGGAACGCACCATTCAAATTTTAGAGGACATGCTTAGAGCTTGTGTCCTAGATTTCAAGGGTCTTGGGAAAGACATTTACCGTTGATTGAATTCACCTATAACAATAGTTATTAGGATAGCATTGAGATGGCACCGTCTGAGGCCTTGTATGGCCGACCTTGTAGGTCACTCGTTTGTTGGGCCGAGGTAGGTGATGCACCTTTGTTGGGACCGGAGATTGTTAGGGAGACTACTGAGAAAGTTGCTCTCATTCGGAAGAGTTTAGCCACGGCCCAAAGCCGACAAAAGAGTTACGACGATAAGAGGAGACGACCCTTATCCTTTGATGTGGGTGATTACCTGTTTCTTAAGATCTCTCCTAGGAGAGGTTTAATGAGGTTTGGCAAGAGCGGGAAGTTGTCTCCGAGGTTCATTGAACCTTTCGAGATATTGGAGAGAATCGGAGAAGTGGCCTACCGGTTAGCCTTACCGCCCCAACTTTCTAGGGTTCACAATGTGTTTCATGTGTCAATGCTTAGGAAATACGAGCCCGACCCTTCTCATGTATTAGATTGGGTTGATTTGGAGGTAGATGAGGACGCCTCTTATGAGGAGCGACCGGTTCAAATTCTAGATATCCCGGAGCAAGTGTTGCGGGGTAAGACTATACCGTTAGTAAAGGTGTTATGGAGGCACCGTGGGGTTGAGGAAGTAACTTGGAAAAGGGAGGCGAAAGTCCATTCCAAGTATCCGGATTTATTTGAGCATGTTTAGTTGATTTGATTTAAATTGTAATGTTTCCTTATGGTGAATGGAAAATGTGTTAAATTGATGATCAAATGTTGTTGTATGTATTGTTAAATTGGGTATGAGGTTGTGTAGGCATGATGTTTTGCTATGGGTGCCTTGTTTTATATGCCTTGTATAAGCACATATGGTTTGGATGAAATGATGATGAAAGGAACGATAAATGATAATTGAACATAAATGTTATGACTTGAGAATGTGGTTGAATTGATTAAAATTGCTACAACCTTGGGTTGGTGTTTTGTTTAAATTTTGGGGACGAAATTTCCTATGGTGGGGAGGTTATAGCGACCCCGGGTCTCTACCCGACTATCATGGTATTCGGGATCCAAATCTTGTTGTTTGATGCTGCTGGTTATATCTTTCTTCCTTATACCTCTTGAATTTGAGTTTTGGAATGACTTGAGCGTGTTTAGAACAGGTTGGTTGCCTTTCGGTCTAGAATCTTGTTGTCCAAATTTTCGGTCTTTCGCTCGAGCGAGACTTCTTGCTCTCGAGCGGAGTTTGCAACCTTTCTGCATCGAGTGCCTCTGCAAAAGTGCTGCAAGGGTGTTTTTCACGCTCGAGCGTGTCTGAGCTCGAGCGGCTCTTCTGACACTCGAGCGGCTGTCTGCAATCTGTGAAATACTGGGCGGGTGAAATCCACGCTCGAGCGGGCTGTTGTTACTGTGTCTGACGCTCGAGTGTGAAACCCTACGCTCGAGCGGGATTCGCGTATATCAGATCGTAAAAGCGACTTTTTACATAACTTTTTCATCTTTTTTTCATCCAAACCCTAAGTTGAGAGCTTCTCTCTCTAGAAATACCCCCTCTCTTTATATTTGACCTAGATCTAGTGGTCTTCTCATCCCCCTTCCTTAGACATAAAGATTGGGCTCTTCAAGATCTTCATTTCCATCCAAGAAGAAGAGGGTTTTGCTATTTTTGGAAGCTTCACCTTTGTCTAGCCCTTCTTCTTGGACTTTTACTTTGAGGTAGGGAATTCTAGAGTTATATATATATGTTATGCTACAAAATGTTGATTTTAAAGTTGCTATGAAGTAGTTGTGTTAGTTTTAAATTTTGTACTAAGTGAAGAAAGAGAAAAAGGGTTTTCAAAATTGGGTTTCTAAAATCTCAAATCTTTTGTTTTTCCTAAGGGGCTCTCTTTTCATTTGATTCATACAATGTGATTTGGGTTGGTTTCACCTAGAAATGGATAAATGTTAGATTTTTGGTAAAAGCCCTAGAAATTGGGGGATTTTGAAAACACATGGAAATATTTGTGAAACTCTTTACTATTTTGTATTATGATGATGGGTGAGATGATATTATTGCAAAGTGTTAAAAATGTTGAAAGTGTATGTTGTTGGGAGTGTTGAATGTTTTTGTATCATGTTTATGAAACTTCGTAAGATCTTGGAATTGTGTTGAGAACATAGTTTGCCTTGAAGGGATTATTAATTGTAAATTGTTGTTGTGAGGAATGGCGGGCACATGGGCATTTTGTGAAATGACTTGAAGGGAAGAAATGAGAAATGATTGATTGATATTGTTGTAGAGATATTTTGAGAATAGTAACTATTGCACCTTATTTCAATTTATTATTATTATTATTGTGCACCTTGGCATGTTTTGGAAAGACATTTATTTTGAGAAAGACCATATTATAATGAGAATTATGGAAATGTGTAAGGGGTAAATACGTTGGTAAATCCGGATAGGAGGTGTAGGTGAATTTGATAAGTTGGCCTGAGTGTCCAGGGTGAAAGACCCGAAAGTCGCGCGGATAGGTGTCGAGCCTTCCGGTTAATACCGGAAAAAATGACAGTTTGGTAGTACTCATAGAGTCTACTTGCAGACACTAGTTTAGGAATTACCAGTATTGTATTTACCGCCCCTATTGATTAATGATTGGAAATTTTGGTAAAAATGTTGAGATTGTAAATAATTGTTGGAAAGATGGAAACTTTTAAATGCGCATGAATTGGACTTTCTTATAAGGATGCATGGCATGGCATTAACAATTGTATTATTTTAAAGAGTATGCATAACTGTATATACTTTGTAAGAATTCTTTACTGGGCTTTGTGCTCACCCCTATGGGATTTGGTGCAGGTAAAGATGTGTGATCCCGCCGAACTGAGGGCGTGGATGTTTTTGAGAAGAGTACATAGCTCTTTTATTTTGTGTAATTCTTTTTGAGCCAAGGGCTAATGTGTATGGGTTGCAAAAACCTTTTTTTTTTTTTTTGTGTAACCAGGCTTATGCCTTGGAAGATGTAAGCCCTTAAGGGCATTGTAGTGTTTTGAGAATGGATGCTTTACATGCTATAGATTCATATGTCTGTATTGATGAATGTATACCCGCATGTAAAACCTTTGTAAAGACTCATTAGTAGTTATGTAAAGATGGGCAGATTATTGTTATTGCTGGGTAAATGTTGATTAATTATGGGTAGTTCTTGTTGAATTATTTCGGGGCATTACAAAAGTGTTATTGATCACTGAAAATACGTTCTGAAAATTATTGTAAACCAGTTTTTTTATACCTAGGATCTATTATTATGGCTAAACCTAAAAGATGAGGCAATGGATCAAAATATTTATCGAATTTTGCTTTCATTAAAGTAATAATGGTTGCATAATATTCATTATCCATATATTTTATGAAAACTTTAATTATTTTTGCTAACATATGTAAAACAAATGGTGAAATAAGAATATATATATATATAAGAAAATAATTTTGCAAGGCTACTTAGTGCCAATTAAGTTTTGTGGGAGTCAGTACTTCTCCTATTGATGTTGTTGCAAAAAAAATAAATCTATTTCTTTTATTTGTTTACAAGCTCTTTTTAACATATTGCACATTGAATTCCACGTACTGTCTATATCTTAAATTAATTTTTTAAATGACATACCTTCTCGTTGACAAATTTTTCTGTATTCTGAAATTTGAATAGCAGAAAACATAATAGTAATAACTGCATTTTTTATTACCAATACAGAAGTCTCGAGACATGCATAGATTCTTTAATAATCAAGTTTAAAATATGGGCACAACAATGAACATGAAATATGTAACGCCCTGAAATTTTCCACAAGGATACTAAAAGGTATAAGATTGCAATTCACTATGCACATTCCCACAATATTCGAAATTCGTATTCCAGTTCAATAAACTAGATGGCCTTACAAAATATAAGTCTCTAGGGCATTCAATAATAACAAAACAAATTAATAGTCTTGTTACAAAATCCCAATCCAAAATAACAAAATGCACATGAATCAACGTTTTCCTAAAAGGAGCTACTGTCCATCAGGGAGGTAGTACTTCGTCAATTCCTGAAAAATAAGATAGGGTTGAGCTATATGTCCAGTAGAAACACACTTAACCAAGTATTTAATCCTTTGAATAAGATTACGGTATCCTTGCGGCAAAACTTCACAAAGAAATTTATCTTCACATGTAATCTTTAACATTCATGTAGATTCACAATAACCAAACAATGACAATTACTATTAATGTCATCAAGCACAACAATTAAACATTCACTACCATAGAAAGCAAGCCATGAGTCTATCTGTAAGAGTCCAATTCAAGACACCCAATGCTTTATGTTTAAAAACTGCCCTCCACATTTGCTAGCTATTATACGGCAGGGAGTGGGCACCCCAAAGAAAACCATCCGTTTTTTTCCACTTTTGCCGACTATTATACGGCAGAACTATGTAGACATCCAAAAACATTTTTTTTTCTCACATTCATCCAACGATAAGCCTAGACAGGGCATTTGGACACCTTTATAAACTCCCCGCGCGAGTACCAACACAACACCACATTTACAAAACCGACTCTTACCCGGACTCATGCATAATTAACAATTCATTCACATTTTATTCCATCAACAAACATCCAACATTACCAAAGAATTGAATACAACACAAGATTTAAAGAAAATAGCATCCAAGCCACAATTCCTTTACTATATCAACATCCACATCTTTATCTATTTATTAATCATAATATTTCATGAATCAAAGGAAATTCCCTTCAATGTAGTGTTTTCAACTCAAATTGAGAATCTAGGGTTTTACCAAATTTGAGGGTTTTTCTCCTTCATCATAGATATGGGTTTTAACAACATTTACATACAAGTTTTGAAAAGAAAGAGTAAAGAAATTTCAAGCAAGAGTCAAGTAAAATGGTTTATTTATGCAAAACATGGGATTAATCCAACAATACCCTCAAATAACTCATAACTCACAATCACACCATGAAATCTCTAAAAGTGTCCCTACCTCAAAGGAGTGAGCAGAAAACTTGGAGGAGCCCAAAGTCAACGAAACCACTTACTTCTCGAATCAATAGAAAGCCCGGGACGCGCTCTACAACCTTTCTCAAAGGACCCAAGTGAGAAGATACTTCTAGGTGAGTAGATCTAAGGATTTAGGTGGGAAAAAGTTGAGTTTATAGAGAGAGAGAGAGAGAGAGAGAGAAAGAAAGAGAAAGAGAGACTCACGATTTGAGAGGAAGGAGGAGGAGGAAATTATGAGAGATGAGTGTTTTGGATCTATTTATAGTAGCATAAAAGTAGCCCTAAGGTCAATGAAAAGGATAAGTCCAAAACCCCCAAAAGTAGGGCCCATTCAAACCCCAAAAATCTAGAGAGAGAAAAAAAAACACGCAGGGGTCGACCCCTGGTGTGGTGGTGTTGACCCTTCAAGAATAAAAGACAAACTGGCAGTAGGCAAGGTGTTGAAACTTGGACAGGAAGGGTCGACACTAAATTCCAATAACCAACACCCAGATTCTGCAATATACAAAGGTCGACCATTCCCAGACTGGTGTAGACCCTTAAGGCCAACAACGAAAGACAGGTGTCGACACCACCAAGGCTGGTGTCGATCCTAAATTCCAGCAACACTTCCATAACACAACAAGAAGTAAGGGTTGACCCTTAGGAAGGTTGGTGTCAACCCCAGAATAGAATTTTAAAGTTTCCAAGGAACTTTTAGACAAGAACAAATGCGAACTAACAAACCCCAACTGTAGCTCGACTTTTCGTGCCCCCTTTCGGAAGACGAATAAGCCCTACAGTATCATATTCCCACGGTTCTGAATCTGATCTCACAATTGCAATGTGAAATAGATAAACACCAAAGAGTCCAAATCCAGCAAATCTTTTGGAAAATTGATTTTGAATCAAATTGCCAAAAATTGACTGCTTTGCCAGATACAGAGTTGTCACCTAAATATTTTTGGAAAATCTAGGAAACCCATGACTCGTGCCAAAGGCCACGTGTCCGTCATCACCAAGATTGTCTTGGCTCGGGAACTTAGGTACGAGAGGGGAAGGTCATAAATTGAGCACCTCACTCGCCCGATCAAAGATTGGCCTCTACTAATCATGATATGAATCTTATGTACATTATATGCTCTTATTCCGATTATTAGGCTAGCATTACTATGTGATGCGCACACACACAAGTATAGACTAACTTGCAAGAATTGGAACATTTGGCTCATGTTTGTTTACAAAATTATTTCGAATATGTACCACTTGAAAAAGTGATCGCATATGTACATTATTCAAATTATTCCAATTCAAGCAATTAGCCTTCATCCATAGGCATTCAAGCAGTTATAGCATTTAAGCAATTAGCCTTATGGAAAGTATGCTAAACATGACAACATCAACATGCAATATGCTAAAGCGAGTAAAGGCTCACCTAGTACTCCAAGCCAAAAAAGAGAAATGAGTTAGAAAAATGCATGATCCTAACTTTATGCAATATGGACTAATGCAACACATGCGAGATGTAATTACTAGGCTTGGTTACTAATATGGCATATGAATCAATTTGATAGCATGCGGTCTAAGCACATATTCAAAGAAACACTAAACTAACAATGCAAGTTAGAATGATGAACCGAGCCTCGGTGCATACAAAACAATTGGATGCAAACATGAAGTATGCTAAACAAAACATGATGCCCTAAACTAACCATCATAAGCTAGTAAATAAAAGGGAGAAAGACGTGGGGTTGGAAGACATACACGTTATTACAACATAGCGATCTCACGAAGTAAAGTCCGAATGAACTAACTAACTAACTAGTTACCTAGCCATTACAACAAAAAATGAATAATTTAGCTAAACTACTTAACTTATTATTACAAACCGAATGAACTAATTAATTAACTAATCTAGCTAACTAATTAGAATAATTACAACACGAAAGGATTTAGCTATTCTAACTAATTAAGTACAAAGCCACTATTTTAAGCACAACACTAATATATACAACATGGATCCCGAGGATCGATGGAGGGCTCATGCATGAATGTGGTTTTCACTCAAAAAAGCCATTGTTTCTGCTGCTGAATGCCTCTGTTGCACAATAGAACATTTGCACTGATTTCCATCTCCAGACCAACTCTGTTTTGCTTCAAAAGGACACTGCTTGATTTTGCACTGGTGGCCGGCAGAAGGCCTGCTATCCACTGATGATGGCCTGTCGGCCACAGATGGTGGCCTACCAGCCACTATTGGCTGGTTTGTCCTGCTGCAACAAAAAGCAAATAGAGCAGAGACAGTGTATTCTCAAGGGTTTGTTTGCACAATTTACTCCCCTCATCATTTGAACAGCTCAAAGGAGTAGTAAAACTTGATTCACAAACCATGAATCTATGCAATTTCATTGCATGATGGCCTATGAACCAAAGTGTGCAAGTTCAATAAATGCATCAAAACAAGACTCTCAAAACCACCTCCTTCTCATGAAAGATCAAGGGAAGTAGTTGACAATGAATCTTGAACCGTTTTCATCACTAATGAGTATGAAACGACTCAAGACTCAAGGGTTCAATTAACGTCCGATTGAACCCAAACAAGTTATTATCTTGCACCTTTTTTATTCACCAATTTTATTACTCCATTTTAGATTACCAACCATTCTTTAGTCAATTGAGTCCAAAGGTGAATTTAAGTCCTCTAATGGAAAAATGGCTCAAACCAAGAGTTGCTTTGGGCATAAAAGAGACATCATACCATTAGTAATAAACCCCCAAAGGGATTAAACCATTAAGCATGACATCTCAATCTCATGCTTAAACAAATAACTAGTTTGAAACCACTTTCAAAGCAAAACAAAAAGCCAAGAAATGAGAGAGGTTGCAGAGGTGATTAAGAGTGATCATAACTATGGAAAGCCATAAACAAACACTATCAACTCAAATAAGATGGTGTCTAATGCCTAAAACACCGAGCTCATGAGGACAATTACACTATAAGCATGCAAAACAAAGCTCGAATGCAACAAACACTTAGAAAGAGTCCTAAAACAGTCTTAAATAAGTCCTAAAACATGCTGAAATTAAGACAAAAATAGATAGAACAATAAGCTAAAACATGTATCATGCTAGGCTAGTAAGCAAAACACAAGGAGGGGAGGCTAACCTCTCCAATTTTGGACTTCAAACCATGATTTTAGCCACTGAAATAACTCTAAAAATCAGTGCTTAAAAGCTCAAAAAGAGATAGTGTAAAGGTGGGAAACACAAGGGTAAAGGCCTTGAGAGCAATGTGTAAAGAAGGGTGAACCACCCCTCAACCTTTATTGGCCTTAAAACCCAAGTTTCAGCCAAAAAATACAGAGTTTTTATAGCCCAAAAACAGTTGGAAAATAGTAGGAAAAAGAGTAAATAAAGAAAGTAAAGAGACAAAACTTTATACCTCTTGAAGAGGAGATCACTTCCAAGCAATAAAACAAGGCAAACACACCCTCAAGAGCTCAAACAAGGCTCAAAGATACCTCGGTTCAAAGATGGAGAGGTTTGGTTAAGAGTATATAGGCAAAGGTTAAGAAATTTGTACGAGAGAGAAAGAATTGTAGAGAGAGGAAAAATTTTGCTCCAAAATTTTTCTAACCTCAAAAGCAAGAGGGGAGGTCCTCTATATATGGAAAACATGAATTTCCCTCAGAAACATCCAACCATACACGTGGGAGCACATGCAAGCATCTGTGCAAACAGCTGGCACAACTGTCACAAAATATCTGCAAAACACATTGGTGGCCGATAACTAGGAGCAAAAGCCGGCAACCCATAGTAGTGGCCGGTAGGCCACTAGAGGTTGCAGGCTTGAAAATCTCTTGGTTTGGTCTAAGAATGAGGCAATAGGTGTAGGGTTTGAAAGGTCAAAGCTGTGGCATTCCACATAAAACTTTGAGCACTTGACAAGCATATACACTCATCATTGGGTGTGCAAGCGACGACATCCAAATCGTAAGGGCGGTCAAAAATGGAGTGTCTACACCAATGAGTTTAAATCGGATTGTACACCTTCAAAACCAATATACAACAACTCCAAAGACTCCCAAAATGAAAATAAATGTATTAAATACACCTTCCAATAGATTAAAACACCCAAGTGTTATAAAATAAATCACTATCAACAAGTAATTCTAAAGTTGATTTTAAATGGACTACAATTTGATTGTAATATATTACATTATCTAAACTAACGGTAAATATTTTATTTTGCAAGGTTCACTCATATAATACATTTCTTATTTCTATTCCAAGTGAATGACCAGTATATGGAAGTTTAACTAATCTAAATGAAATAATTCTTCTATTTAATTTCCAATCATTATCAATAAAATCTACAGTGATACATTGATATTCTAAACTATTATTTGACCACATATCATATGTTAAACAAACTCTTCCATTCAATTTTTTAAAGACGTCAAATAATTCACTTTTAATATCCTCAAATTTTTTTAAAATCTTGTTTCTAGTAGTATTTCTTAAAAAATTTTGATATTGTGGTGCAAAACTTTTGTGAATCATGTGGGTAAAATCGGGACATTCACTAGTAATAAAAAGTTATTCTTTTTTAATAATATAATCAACTACAAAATTTTGTGCATGTATAGGATCATATAAAAATATTTGCAAATGACTAGTTGAAGAAGCCCCTAATTGTATTTGACTTCTAATATCAGGTTGTTGACTTTGTAAATGTCTGTTAACATCCTTTTTAGATGATTAGTACCCTTTGCAGATGTAACACTAAGTAAACGTGCACAATATTTATATTTTGCTTTAAATGTAATTGTACCATCATGATTATTTATAGATATTTTTTTCAAAATGTTCCCAAATACTACTAGTTGTGCCCTAGATGATGATCTAACTGTTGGAAAAGGAATATTAGAAGGAGAATCAACCGATTTATGTTGTGTAATATATGCATCAATATCGACATAAACATTAGGAATATTAGGATCTATAGTAATGTAAGTAAAATAATATATCAAAACTAACAATTAATTTAAATAATGGGTAACAATGATGAGTAAACAAAAACAATTAATATATGTTCAGGAATAATTAATGTAAAAAAATGAGTAGCTAATAAATTTAATTAAACTAATTAATGTTACCGACTAACTAATGTGATACAAAAATTAGTTTTTTCTGATAAAAGTTTCTTCTTGTTAGTTTGAGAGAGAGAATTGTTTATGAGATTTATTTTGGAAGAGTGGGATATATATAGGAGTTTGGAAGGTT
Source organism: Camellia granthamiana (assembly GCA_036172215.1). Taxonomy (NCBI): domain Eukaryota; kingdom Viridiplantae; phylum Streptophyta; class Magnoliopsida; order Ericales; family Theaceae; genus Camellia; species Camellia granthamiana. Next base: position 121,328,894 of record CM069906.1, read on the forward strand.
GAAGTCAATTTGTAAATAAATAAAAAAAGGGTTTAGGCCGTTTTGTTAAATGGTTATGTGACTGTTAAATTAATATTTTATTATTATTATTATTATTATTCTTTTTTACTTTTAGTCTGCTCCTGCAGGCATTTATTTATTTATTTATTTATTTTTCCATTCATTGAATCATTGCCATTGCCATGGCATGGTATGGGGCAGGCAGCGCAGGTATCAGTCTCTACGTAATGAAATGACTTATATATATATATTTACTATTGCAAGTTGTAACCTTTTTTTTGTTTGAAATTTGACCGTTGGCAAGTAGTTAATCTAGTAGAGAGGGAGAGGATGGGTGGGCTAGGTCGGGTAGCCCGTAGGGCGAAAAATTTTTGGCCAACAGGCAGGGCTGGGCTTCAAATTGACGACCTAGGCCTATGCCTAGGGTCTCAAGATGGGCTCAGGCCTAATCGTGGTGGGCCCATCTCAGGTCGCGGGCGGGCTTCGGGTCACCTACTAGTCTCGAGCCATTTTTACACCCCCAATTGGACTATACAGTTGAACCAGTGGGGCCCACAACGGGTCCCATTTCAATGATTCGAGCTGTTTAATGTGTAGAACTCGTTGAGTATTTCATTCCTACAAAAAATCGCATTCATCGAATATCGATAGACCGTTGATCAGAATACATTTTCATTGATAATTTATTTTAAAATCTTACTTACCATTAACAAAAATATGATGTAATTAAGGGACTATCAATATTCGATCAACGTGATTTTTTGCAGGGATAAATCACTCGATGAGCTCTACACATTGACGGTTCATATTATCGAAATGGGATCCATGGTGGGTCTCATAGGTTCAACAATACCGTCTAGTCCACAAAGTGGACTGGAGACAATCTTTTCCCATGAAAGTAATATGACAATTTGTAGTGTTTTTTTTAATATTTTTTTTAAAAAATTTTAATATAACTTTTTGACTATTATTACAGCCACTTATGGGTCTGTTGGGTTATATGATAGATAGGGCAGTATGTACCAGGATTTGTACCATAAAAATTATTTCAAAATTGAGATGTATGAGATAAATTTAAAAGTAATCAAATTTGATGTGTATTGTATAAATTTAAAATGAGAAAGTTTTCCTCCAACCTATTATGGAGTAGCTCTTACATCTCAAGCGATGTGATATTTTATAATTGATCACACAAATCAAAATCTATTCATTTCTTAATAGATTTTTGGTGGTCAATGAAAACATTTATTTAATAATTCTAAATATTTTCGGTAACTTATATAATCTTTTATTAATTTAAATCTTTGTCGAAATTTATATTCTATAACTTTCTAAAATAATTTTAGTAGACTTGGATTTGTAAAATCTTTAATGTATTTATTTTTAATCCGATTGAAAAATTATGTGATGAATTTTTTGTTATGAAACTCAATTTTCAAAAATAATTCTACTCTTTTAAATTTTTTTTCCATTTTTTTTATCATCTCTAGATTGTGAAATCAATTTAAATATAATAAAGTTAATTTACTTCAATATATCATGATATACAATAGTAATACTAGACATCCCAAATATTCTACCAAATATTATATCAAATGTCTCACATAGGTGTGGGACCAACATAAGACTCATATGGTGTGAGTCCCATACCCGTATGAGGCATTTGGCGAATTACACTGATAGTCCTTATAGTTTGGGATTCGTATCACTTTAATCCTTGACTTTTTAATTGTGACATATTTGATCCTAGATTTTGAATCTTATTTCAAAAAGGACAATTGAAAATACCATCGCTCAATTTCAAGAGTGAAGTCATCAATTTGATAAAATATAAACTAATTTGACAAAAATAAATGTCAAAAAAATATTTTTAAATTTTAAAAAATTATTTTTACCCACTAGAGATAAAATTATGTAAAATTGATAAATCTTTTACACATTTATTTATTTATTTATTTTACCAAATTAATTTTTATTATCTATTTGGATGATGATCATGTAATGGGTGGTTGTTAGGCTTTTAATGTGTAGTCGATATATTTAATATATGAAATGTTTTTAGTTTTGAATTTTTTGATTTAATAGATTGGCTTAATAATAATATCAAATTTGTCGCTATATTTGACTTTTGAAAAAATAGAAACTGATTTAATGAAAATAAAAACAACCACTCATTACATGATTATAATCTAAACACATAATAAAAATTAATTTGGTAGAAAAAATAAATAAATGTGTAAAAGATTTATCAATTTTACGTAATTTTATCTTTGGTGGGTAGAAATAATTTTTAAAAATTTTAAAATATTTTTTTGACATTTATTTTTAGTATCAAATTAGTTTACATTTTATCAAATTGACGACTTTGCCCTTGAAATTGAGCAATGATATCTTTAATTGTCCTTATTTGGAATAAGATTCAAAATTCAGGGTCAAATGTATCGCAATTGAAAAGTCATGGATTAAAGTGATATAAGTCTTAAACAATAGGGACCATTAGTGTAATTCCCCTTTTCATTATAAGTCTTAAACAATAGGGACCATTAGTGTAATTCACCCTTTTCATTACAATCATTGAACAAATTACTTTTTTGAATAATTGATTTATTATGGTTGGAAGAATGTGATGGTAGATGATTTTAAGAAGATAAAAAGTTAAATCAATTATTTTGGATGACTTATTTCAATTCAAATAATCTATTTTTATTTATTTATTTATTTAGATAGTATTTATTTATTTTAAAGGATTGAATTTTGCTACAATTGTACTCCACAATCAGTACTTGTTAATTGACCAAATATAATGAAATTATATTAAAAAGTTAAAGAATATATTTTTAGAAAAAAGATTTAAATTAAAAAAAAATACATAAGTTATCTAAAATATTTAGGATTCCTAAACACGTGTTTTTTTTAACATTGAGGTTAATCACAACAAGGTTGCTATGGAATTAAATAGTTTGATTTGAGTAACAAGTGGTTGCCACATTGCTTGAGATTTAGAGGAAAATCTTTTTTATTTAAAATTGATGTGATGTAAATCATACTCAAAATGAATGTGATTTATTGATAAATTTTTTTTAAAAAAAAAGTGATTTATTCACACAAAAACAATCCCCGACCCCTCAAATGAATTAGCTTGGCACATAATGAATGAACACCCACATGCTCTCTCTCCTTTTTTGAGATTCTCCGCTCTCTTTCATACATACGCTTCTCTCTCTCTCTCTCAAACTCTCCACTTTCTCTCTTGCCCTTGCCTCATCACTATTGACGAATCAATTAATCATAAATTAATGAGTAATGCTAGAGACCTCAAAAGTTCTACTAAAATTTTTACCAAATATTTTATGAGTCGTGATAGAGGCCTCGAATTTGGCTCGAATGAACCAGAGGGGAGGGGAAGAAGGGAGGGAGGGGAAGAAGGGTGAGGGAAGGGGAAGAAGAGAGAGCCGCCGGTGGGCCGGACTGGAGGGGGCCATAATCACCGGGGGAGGAGGAGGAGGAGGCGGAGGCGGGCCGGAGGCGGAGGCGACGGCGGTGCAGCTGCTGCGACGAGCTGGATCGGGCGACGATCGGACGGCTGGCGAGCTCGACGAGCTGCGATGGCGAATCCGGACCCCTCCCCTCCCCTTCCTCTCTCTCTTCTCCCCCTCCCCTCCCCTCTGGTTCTGCGAAGAAGAAGAAAAAAAAAAAAAAAAATGGGATTCGAGGCAAATTCGAGGCCTCAGATTCGAGGCCTCAACCATTTTCCATATTTTATATAGATGTGGGACCCACATCATGTGGGTTCTATGTGGTTGAAATGATCTAAATAAGTGTATTTTTTGACTTTTTACGAAAATATGTGGATGTGATGATCTAAATAAGTGTATTTTTTAACTTTTTACGAAAAAATGTGCAAAAAAATAAAGAGGTAATGTTATCCAAAAAGGATAAAAAGTATAGTTTTGTAGTTTACCCCAAACAACACAATTTTTTGATAAAACTTTTGAATCTCTAACATTTTTGTAAACCAATTGATCTTTCACCAAGCAACAACCCATACCAAAAAAGATATAAAAAGATATCAGTTTGTAGGAAAGGGTGATTAAATATTACTCTTTTCTATTTAAAAACAAAAATCGAAAAAATCATTCTACTTTTTTAATCTCATTTTTTATGAAAAATGTAATTGAAAATATTATGTTTATTTTTTTAGAGAAATTTTAATATACATTAGAGCATCCGCATCAAACTAGCTAAAGTCGTTTTTTAGCTAGTTTGATGATACTGTTCATAAAAAACGAGCCTCCATCAATCTCACTACAGTAGGTCGCTAATTTACGAGTGCTACAGTAACTTGTTATAACAATCGAGGCACTGTTCATCGCTACAACACGGATATCGGATGTCTGCCTGGAAATTCGGCCGAACATCTAGCCGGTCAACCGATCGGTCAACGGCCAATTTTTTATTGATTTATTTATTTTTTTTGTTTTACCTTTTGTAAAACATAAGAATTGTTTGGTTGATAGCTCATCAATTTAATTATAAAAAAAAGAATAATAAATATTTTAATAAGATTGTGTCAAAATAGAGAGTTTGATGCAGTGTGGTAACTAGCTAAAATAGAAAAATGGCGTTTTAAGTTATAATTTGACTAAAATTTTGAAGAGCTTGATACTGATACTCTTACTTAGGGTTCGTCTAGTATAATATTTTGGTCTAAAATAGTTATACAAGACAAAATAGGCTATTTTAGTCAAATAGGACAAAATGTTATATCCACCTCATAATCATTTCATAAAAGTAAAAAAAACTAAAAATCTATCCCAAACGAGACTTTTTAACCCCAGGCTAAAATAGCTAAAAAGTCAAAAATTCAAAAAGTCAATCTACATCCCAAACGAGATCATATGCACCATAGTTTTGTCATTTTTTTTTTTTAAATTATGACTAATTTTTTATTTAATTATCATATTATTTTAGCTATGATTCATAAATTTTTTAGTCATGTCTTGATATAGATTTTTTTTAGTCATGTCTTGATATAGATTTTTTTAATTATGCTTTAAAAAATTAAAATTATTATATTTTGTTTTTTTTATTTTATTTTTTAAAGTTACATGGTGCACAACATATTAGGGCAATTTGAGAAACTAGTTACACACTTACTTTTTAACTTTTAACTCATTTTAAAACATCATTGGGTATGTTTGGTTTGTGTTTGAGAGATGTGTTTTAGAGATAAAAAGTACGAAAACATGTTTGGTTTGGTTTTTTTCAAAAGATGTTTTGGAAAATGATTTTGAGAGAGAGTTTTGGAAAAGGTGATTGATTTGATATGTGTGAGAGAGAGATTTGTTTGGAAAACTTGTTTGGTTTACAAGTTTTGGAAAAAATTTTTGGGAAAATTTATTTGGTTTAATTACTTTTGAAAACTTATTTGTAGAAAAAATTTCCCAAATTTTTTTCAGAAAATCAAACCAAACGAACCCCATATCATCCTTACATTTTTTTAACCAAAAATAAAATAAAATAAAAAACTCAACTTTTAATTTAACAACTTCCCAATTCATCCGATTGTTTTGTTTCGTTATTTTCCGTTCTTATCCGTCACATTTTTTGATAGATTCTACTCGACTCCGACTCCCGACTTCACGACTTCTTGCAACAATGGTGGGTTGATTGATGAACAACAATGGTGGGTTGATTGATGAAAATCACGTAGTCGTTTAACTCTCTCTATCCCCAATTCGAGTAGAAGCTTTCGATCGATTCACGATCGGTAAGCATTTTATCTCTCTTATTCGATTTCTAACTCTCTATTTCATCAATCGATTCAACAAAACGAGGAGATTTTTTGGTTTTTCTTGCTAGGGTTACGGGTTAGGTCATGGTTTCCTTCTCTTGGCTCGATTTCTATCTCTCTCTAGATTCAATTAGAGGACTCTATAGATTAAGGACTCTATAGTGTCATTTACTCAGAATTCTTCTTATTTTGCTCATGAATCGAATTGTCCTTGTTATTGTGAATGGCAATGTTACAATTGTTTAATTATTCTTAGTTTCAGAATCATAGAACATTGTGTTAAAATTTGATTATTGCTTTCTGAATTGCTGGTACTGTAATCTCCAACTTTGGGCTGCTTGTAATTGCTCCTTTTTATTTTTATTTTTACTAGCGGTTGCTACACGCGATGCGTGTGCAATTCAAATAAATAAAAATAAAATAAAACATTTATCATATATTGTGTGCTAGTTAAGTGGTAAGAGTTTTATTCATTTGACATAAGTCTAAGGTTCAAATCCTCTCCTCTCATCTATCTAATTTTATTTTATTTTATTTTATTTCAAATAAAAAAGTAGACACGTGACAGCATAAGAAACAAAGGCTTCAAGACATCATAAGGGGTGTTCACTTTATAATAGTATAGATAGATAGATAGATAATTAGCATCTATCTATACTATCTATGAGGCTTGAATTTGGTCTTGAAGCCTCCACCATGTGCTGCCACGTGGAATTTAAGTGATTTGAAAAAAAAAAAATCCCACGTTTTCCACTTTCTTTCTTAATCAACTACCCAATACTTACCCACCCAAAAACAAACTACCCAATACTCAATTTCCTCTTTCTTCCCCCCCTCCCCCCCCCTCCCTCCCTCTCTCTTTTTCCTCTTTGTTCTCACATCGTGTGGAACTACAGAGAGAGAGAGATTGTGTTGTCTCTCTGTAGACTAGAGTATGGGAGCTTGTGTTTCGACCCCGGAAAGGTGTGTGGGGGGTGGATTGTATTCGTTAAAGAAGAAGAAGTTGTGTCGCAAGCGAAAGAAAGCAATTAAGTGAAGAGTTTCTTCTCGCCTTTCTGATCATTCTCATGACAAGCTTGATCCACCCGTCACACTTGATTGCTCCTTTAACAATCCCACTTTCCATGGTCCTCTTTCTCTCTCTCTCTCTCTCTCTCAAATTCTCTCAAATTCCGTATAAGATTATAATTAGGAGTTTTCACATAGCGTTTCAATAGAAATTAATATTGATTTTGATTTTGATTTCGATTTGTTAGTTGGATTGTGTTAATTGTGTTTTTGCTGAGCTTTTTATTTTATTTTATTTTTTAATTGCAAAGCTGTTAATTCTATTAAGATAGTAATGTACACTGTTTTATATGGATTTGTTTTGCATGGTCTTATACAAGTGCCTGTTTACCTTAAAAAAAAAGAAAAAGAAAAAAAAGAAAAAGAAAGAATGCTTCAGGCATGGGTGTTATATTTTAGCATAATAATTTGTGCAATTTATTTTTGTTGTGAAAATGTGAGTCCTATAAATTATTAATATATGATGATTGACCTTGTTTTTTTTTTTTTTGAATTTACCTGAAATTTCATGTCTCTACACCTGTCATAATTTATGAGAACAATATACCCAATATAATTTAGTGGGTTGAGATTGACCTATTTGATCTAGATTGCTTGCTTATTGGGGGTTCTGATCTTAAAGAGATGTGGATGGAGATGTTTTTATTCTATTCTATTAAGTGAAGCCTAAGTTTGACTTCTTAATACTTCTGCCACGTGGATTTTTGTTGATTTAAAAATAAATAAATAAATATATCCACATCCCTCACACACCCACGTTTCCTCACACATCTCAACTTACCTAATTCTAAACTTCCACAAACACCTTTTCATCCCAACCAACTTGATTCTTAAAAAAAAAAAAAAAAAAAAAAAAAAAACTGCCCAGGTTCCTACAGTTTCTGCCCACCAAGCAACAACCAACCATCCATCTCTCAATCTCTCTCTCTCAATTGTTGGGCTAAAAGATGGGTTTTGTGTGATTTTTATTTTTTTTCGGATTATGGGTATGTACATGAGCCTGAGTGGTTAATTGGTTATAGTTTTTGTGAAACACAAAAAATTTATTTGCAATGGGGTTGCAATTTTGAGCCTGATTGTGGTTGGTGAGTATTGTGGTATTTTAATGGGTTACGTAGGGTTTTATAAATATACATATGTGTTATTTTTGTGCGTAAGCATGTATCAAGATAGTAATCTAGGTAGAGGCAAGCAATTTTAGTGGAGGAGATATATGAATATTGGTGTGATAGGTCAAGGATTTTTGTTTCTTATTAATTTTTTTTTTTTTTTTTTAAGCAAATTTCTTACAACACTGGCTTTATTTTCCAGTAGATGTATTGCAGGGTGAAGGGTACAAAGTGTGTATATTATACTGAGAAATTCTGAAAATTCATGACTATTAAGAATGGAGACTGGAGAAATCTGGATCCATTTTCATGATTCAGAGTTGACATTTTTTTTAAAGTATTTTTTTAGAATTTGGAGACCCTGCATGGATTAACTGCTGCATATGAAGCTTCTAAAAAAGTGTAAGCCATGGTTGAGATTAGTGGGCACATTTTACTTTTTAGGGCTATTACTGTCTACTTTGTTGCTGTTCCTTGGATCGCCCTTAGGCCTTGGCATTGCAGAATGTCGTTCTATTTTTTTGAGTGATTGAAATTTTTGTTTAGTTATTTTTTTTCTCATATAAATTCTGTAAGTGTTTAAGAGTCTTCAATTTATAATTTTTGGCATTGAAATTTTTGCAGAATGATAGGGTTTCGGTTATGTTTTAAACATTCTTCAATCTAAACTATAAATTATCCTTCTTATTAATCTTTTAGGTATAAATTCTCTTCTAAAAAAATAACTACAATTAATAGGTTTGTTTATGTTTTAAATATTCTCAATTTTTTTGGGTATAAATTCTATTTTTCTTTTTGGTAATTCCTGAACAGTAGTGTGTGCAAGTTTATAAATTTTAATTAAAGCAAACATCCATGGTTTATGTATGAACTTCTTGATATTGACTTTTGGATATGTCATTGATGTTGTGTTCTTTTTTGAGATTTTAGTTTCATGGTTTATAGATAGACTTTTATTTAATGTTGTAACTTTTTGTTTTGTGTCCAGTGCTTTTAAGTTTTTTTTTTTTTTTGGGTTTTGGCTATGGTTGTTTTATTTTTTTGTATAAGTCTCTTTGACTGTAAGTGTTTTAATAGTCTTGGGTTTTTATTTTTGTATTTTGTGTGTACTAATTTAATTGTACTTTTTATTTTCTTTATTAAAAAATAAAAGAAAATAAAAATTTTCATTATATTATCAAGTTCCTTGGGGAAAAAATTTGATTGTTATTTTACTTCGTTTATATCAACAAAAAAAAAAAATATGTAATTGTTTTATTTTGTTTATATCAAAATTGTGAGTGTTATTTATTTATTTATTTTAATAAGTTTTTGATGTATAATCATTTTTAAAAAAAATAATATATATTTTTTTAATTTGCACACACATCGTGTGTGCCTGACCGCTAGTGGAATATAAGGTGAACTACTTGTTGAGGATATTTTTTTTGTCTGTTTCGATGTGATTAGACTTCTAAACTGACTGTTACTTTGTGAGTTTAAACTCAGAATCTTGAATAATAGACATTTCTTTTACTTGTTAAAATTGTAATTCCAATATCAATAAAATCCTGCTCTACATTCTGGAGCCTGAGTAGAGTACTTGGATGGTTGCTGGTAAGCTGGATATGGTTGTTTAATAAGCTTTGGTGTTTGAGAGATTTACTGAGATTGGAAGTTTTGGGAAAAACATATCCTTCCTTTTTATATAATAGGGCTCTTAGGGGCATTAGTTATTTGGCTAGGTCCTTGTCAGGGACACAACTAAAATTAAAATATGTTTTTTGTTGATACTTATTTTAAGATTTACTTGTTATTGATGTTTAATTTTAATTTTTTTATTTTTGTTCCCCCCCCCCCCCCCCCCCCCCCCCAGTACTTGCATGTTTAGTTCATAATACACATTTTGAATGTACGCATGACAGGGTGGGGCTTGAAAATTTCTCGAATACGCCGCTTGCAATTGGCTTTGGACTACTTGAAATTTGAGGAGATTGAGAAGTAAGATCCTATATTATATTTCTTCTTCTTCTTCTTCTTCTTCTTCTTCTTCTATATTAGTTTTTAGGGGAAATTACAAAAAAACCTCAAGGTTTGACTATTGTAACAAAATAAACCCTGACTTTTTAATTTTGTCAATTTAAACCTTCAACTTTTGATTTATTTTCAATCTGAACCATTTTTAATTGGTGGAAAAATGAGTATTTTAGTCATTAAATTGATGGAAAAATGAGTATTTTAGTCATTAAACTTAATGAAAATGGGTTTTTAAACATTTTATATATACTTATATTGAGTTTAATAATTAAAGTACTATTTTTTTCATTGATTTTAGTTAACAAAAATAAGCAAATTATTTATATTGAAAACAAATCAAAAGATTAGGGTTTAAATTGACAAAATTAAAAATTCAGGGTTTATTTTGTTATAGGGGTCAAATCTTAGGATTTTTTTGGTAATTGTCTCTAGTTTTTATTTTTTTCATTCGATACAAACTTGAATGCCAAGGTGTTAAAGGAAGGTTGATGTTGACAAGTGTGAGGAAACACTCTTCTATGAGTTTTGGTGCCAAAATGGATATATGGAAGCAGTGGGAATACTCTTTTTAGAGGCTTATTGTAATCCCATTATTGTGGCTACTGGGCAGGAAGTATGCATGGTAATGATATAGAGGAGTTGAGGTAACAAGACATGTTTTTGGTGGCTGTAAGAGGATTTTGATTTTAAAGTTTGAAACTTTAGATTTTTACTGCTAAAAACCATATATTAAAACCCAATAACATGACTTGATCCAAAGTATGACCCATGTGTGATCAATAAAGCCCATGTGTAGAAAATACATAAATATTGAAAATAACCCTGGCCCAAAAATTATAGAAAACAAATAAAAAACTGACCTGAATAAAAGTAACACATTAATCTCCTGCTTTCCATCATTTTGAATAACCTGAATATTGAGATATGTCTTTTTGATTTTCTCAATCTGTTGCTTTCCTTGCATACCACATGTTTTTCCCAGCTTATGACCTCAGTAAATTTTCATGACAGTGACTGACATGTATTCACACATATCTGTTTGGGCATTGTTATTAATGTGCTGCATTGAAATGGGCTAGCCCTTTCTGAAAGTATCCCACAAAATTTGGAAAGCTATCCCTTCTAGTATTTTTTCAATATTTTGTCTTGGGAAGTTAATATTGCTCTTAGTGAATATATTACATTAATGAAAGTTGATGCAGTTTAATTCTATCATCACTTTATGAGCAATGAATTTGTAGCTTAATCAGGTGGTTAGACTATGCTATGATTTGTTAAACATGTAAATAATATTTTAGAATAACTCCATTATTGGTTTCTGGTTGGGCAGCCCTTCTCCCCCCAACCTTTTTTTTCCTTGTAGATTCACATCGTACCTACAAGGTCAATTGAATCAAATTGTAATGACCCGAAATTTAGTTTTAAATCATTTCACAAATTAATTGAATGGCTTAATTAATGGACCATGTGGTTAGTAATTGTTTTAATTTTAAAAGATTATTTGTAGAATAGTTTATGATGATTGAAACAAAACTTTTAGTTTATGATGATCTGAAATTTCAATTTGTATCTCTTGAATTAGAGATCTTACCTTTATGAATTTTTAAAAATAGTCTCATAACTAAGAAGTTTATGATGTTTTTATACAAGGTTCATATATGAGTATAATAAACTTATTAAAAATTTCAGATCAAAACTCTTACAGATGAATTCTGTAAAATTCTTGGACTGATTGGCATTCGGATTGGGTGCTATGCAGATTTTCTGCGTGAAAATGTTATGATTTTGTGTTTTTTAAAATAATTTCTCTTCTTAGAAAATTGTTAAATTTTTATATGTTGTTCCTGTAGGTTTAGAGAAGAGAAAGAGTTAGGGAATGAGTGCCATAAGGCATAATACTGTGTAATTATATTGATAATACTGTGTAATTATAAGAGTGCCATAAGGCATAATATATGGGCCAGCCCATTACACCAATCAAGGGAATAAATAATATTCAGCTATATTTAATTCAATAAAATAGCAATAGATAATTTATGGTGTATGTTACTTTAATTTTAAACATTTTTAAAAGATATATTATGATTTTTTAAAGGAAAAAAATGAGAAGAAATGTTAGAAACATGTTGGGTATGACTGAATCTGATTAGATCCTATTGAAAACTCTATGATCACTAAAATAATGACAAATCATGTATATATTGGTTATTTTGGTGCTAAACGCAATTAGAAGTTGTATTATGTCATTTTCAATAAAAAGATAGAGAAAGAAAGAGTCAAAAATATGTCAGACACGGTAGTTTCAAGAATTGCATGAATTGTAAAAAGTGTATTGAATTGTGAATTGATTGTGAATCGTGCGATTCACTAGAGATTCACTTTTGAAATAGATTCATCCATACATTCGTATTGATTTTGCAAAAATTGCGAATGGAATTGCGAATCGTAAGATGCTGATAACAAATTATAAGTAGTCATCATGGCTTCACTTCTTTTTGTTTAATAAATAGATAGTTTTTTGGTTGACTTGATTGATTATGTTTTTGTCACTCCAAGTTTATAGAGAGAATTGGTGCCCTTTATTGCTTGAGCAAATCATGATGTCATTGTTTTATATGAAGTTGAATTTATCAATGGGCAAGCATCGTTTCAACAGGTAAACAAACTTTTCTTCGTACTCAATTTAAACTTTTCTTCATTATTATTTATGTGCTTTTATTGATTAAATGTTTGACACTTAAGCAAATTAGTACATGTGAATTAGGGAGTCTGTGGGTAGTGAAGAGGAGTTGTTGCACGCGACACAGGTTGATGAGCAGGTATATCTCTTTCACGTTGATATATATATATACATGTAGACAATCACACACACGATGAGGTTAGGGGTGAGCCTACTGAAAACCCATAGTGGTGTTAGAGGTTTAGGGTGAGCCTACTGAAAACTCGATATGTTATATTTGTTGTATGGGTTACTAGTAGAGGTTGCGGTTGAACCTATTGAAAACTTAGATATATTGTTTTATCAACAGTATTGTATCAATGCTTTATGATATTGGTTTAAAAGAACTTTAAAAAAAGGCCTGCCATAATAGGTTTAACTAAAATTCATTCAAAATGGATAAATCTTGGATTCTCAAAGATAGAAGATCAAAAGACTATGATTCATGTGAATGATCTTCAATCATGTAGTGTATGTGCGAACTTGAGAAGCAACTTGTTTAAGAGATTAGAAATCATCTATTTGTTAATGGCATTGATCAAAGTTACTTTAAATGGATATGGCATGAGAAGAAGTAGCCACTAGTGGGGCAACAACATTTGCACAAGATGTTTTTGATCAACAATTTAACCGTATCCCTTAGGCAATGTACATGAAACAATAGAAATGGTTCAAGATGCATACAATCATTGTATAACTGATCTTGAAGAGTTTAAAAAATTGCTTGAAGATGCCAAAAAATCATTGTATCTTGGCTGCACAAAGTTTACAAAGTTATTTGCATTAGTCCAACTGTTTAACTTCAAAACTAGTAGTGGGTTGTCTCAGATGGGTTTTTCAGATATACTAACATTGTTGGGTGACATACTACCAATCAATAATGAAACACCAGTATCCATGTACGAGGCCGGAAAGACCTTTGCTGCATCGGGATTGGGATACGAGAAAATATATGCATGCCCCTATGACTGCATACTCTATAGAAAGGAGGACAAAGATGCAAATTCTTGTCTGACATGTAAAACATCAAGATGGAAGTTAAAGAAGAATTCAATTGAAACAAGAAAGGGTGTGTCAGCACAAGTTTTATGGTACTTCTTGCCTATCGTGAGATTTCGAAGGATGTTCCAATCAACACAAATAGCGAAGGACTTAATATGGCATACTCACCAAAGAGATTTTGATGGCAAACTAAATTACCCAATAGAATCTCCATCATAGAAGTTAGTATATCACAAGTGGCTAGATTTCGCTGTAGAGCCAAGGAACCTTTGACTAGCTACTCTTGCAGATGGAATAAATCCACATGGGTTCTTGAGCAGTAGGTATAGTTGTTGGCCAGTCATAATGGTTACCTACAATCTTCCACCATGGTTGTGTATGAAGAGAAAATTTATAATGTTATCATTGTTGATATTAGGTCCACAATAACCTGGTAAATGATATTGATGTTTTCTTGGCACCATTGATTGATGATTTGAAGATGTTATGGGAAGTAGGCGTTGAAGCTTATGATGCTTACCGACAACAACACTTTAGGTTGAAGGTTGTATTATTATGGACGATAAGTGACTTTCTAGCATATGGCAATTTAGTGGTTGTTTTGTGAAGGGATATTATGTGTGTCCAATTTGCAGTGATGGAACGTATTCCCATATATTGAAATGCGTTAAGAAGAACACATATGCAAGCCACAAAATTTCTTCCATGCTACCATTCACATTGAAAGCAAAAGAAGGCTTTTAATGGTGAGCAGGATTTTGGATTGCCTCCATTATCATTAAGTGGAGAGGAGATACTCCAGAAAGTTGAAGGGATTATACCTAAATGGGGAAAGAAGAATAAAAATCGTTGGATGTTGGCACTACACATTGGAAGAAGAAGTTGATATTCTTTGATCTTACATATTGGAAATACTTGCATGTTCGACATAACTTGGATCTTATGCACATTGAGGAGAATGTGTGTCGGCATCATTAGCACATTGCTTCATATTCTAGGAAAAACGAAGGATGGAATTAATTCTCGCCTAGATCTTGTGGACATGGGTTTACATAAAGATTTGGCACCACAAATTGGAGAGAAGAGAACATACTTGCCTTTGACATGTTATACATTGTCTAAGGAGGGGAAAAGAAAGGTATGCATGTTGAATATAGAAATCAAAATATTATGTTTGAATATGGAAATTAGAATAGGAATTATTTTGATTATAGGAATCTTACCTTGTGTATATTGTTTCCTAAATTGTATCATGAATATATTATATATATATGGCCTCTACCTAGTGGAGTGGTAAGCCAAATAATTCTTTTCATTCAATTTGGTATCAAAGCTTGGTTGGGCCTGTGATTGGTGTGCCGTTGGTCCGGCTAGTGTATGTTGTGGTTCAGGAGGGTGTGTTGGAATGTGTCTCATATTGCTTGGAGTTGTCCCATTTGTGCTAGTTAGGCCTCGTTTGGGAATAGGCTAATTTAGTAACTTTTTGGCTATTTGGCTAAAATATGAGCCAAAAAAAACTAGTATGTTTGGGATGACTTTTTGGCTTTTTCGAAAAGATGTGCAAAAAGTAGAGAGAAAAGAGAATCTTTGACTTTTTTGGTATGGGTTGTTGGCCTTTTGGTTTTTTTAATAACTTTTTGACTTTTTAGCTAAACCGGTCGCTTCCCAAATGAGGCCTTATAAGGTTTTAGTTTTCCTTTCCTTAATACTTGGGTTTTAAGGAGAAATGTGGGTTAAGCTTTCCAATTTTTTGGTATTGGAGACTCCCTAGCCGTCTCTCTCTCAACCACCTATCACTACCGACTGGCTTTTCCCCCCTCCCCCCCTTCTCTCTAGCCTCCGACAGCCCTTTCCAACGCCTTTTCTCCCTCTGACAACCTCAGTCCAACCTCAACCCAGCCTTCGTAACCCCTCTCCTTCCTTGTCTTCACCTCAGTAGGCTTTCTTTAGGTGGTCCGTGGTTGTTCTTTTCCCCTTCTTGGGGTGATTGGGCTGATGTATTAAGCCCCTTTATCTATCCTTTTATTCTTTTGGACTACCGAGTTTGTTCGGTAGCATCTATTTAGGTAAGCCGTTGAGGTTTTTTTTTTGGCTTCTTATTTTTTCATGGGCTATGTTGCTATGTTTGTGTGTTTTTCAACCCCTCTTTTTCCACCATGACCGATCCATCCTTTGCTGATATACCCACCTAGCCTGTTCCAATTAGTTCTAATTTTTCTCTTTCTTATCACACTCCTGGTTCTTGAGGTTCTATTGGTCCAGTTACTTGTCATTATTGTGGCGTTTTTGGCCATGTTAAGGCTCGTTGCTTCAAACTTCATCCTGAGTTGAGGCAACGTTCATTTCGCCCTCGTGGTTTGGCAACCCTCGCACTGTAGCTCTAGTGGATTCCGCTACTCCTGCTCTTAGGTCTCCTTATCTCTCTAATTTACAAGAGTTACAGACTTAGATTGGTCAGCTTCAGGCTTAGCTTGGATTTTTACTGCTAGTTCTCTTGGACCATTATCTACCACTGTTTCCATCCTTGCAACAGGTATTTCTACTACTTTCCATGTTCAGTCTGCTAGTCCCTCATGGGTTCTGGATTTTGGAGCTAATGATCATATGACGAGTGAGTTTTCCTTTCTTTCTTCGTCAGTCCCTACTACTATTGCCCAATCTGTGTGTCTTGTTGATGGTTCATTGTCCTCTGTTCATCATAAGGGTGTAGTGTCTTTATCCCCTACCATTACTTTATCATTTGTTTTACATGTTTCAAATTTTGCATATAATCTCTTATCTGTTAGTCGTCTTGCCAAACAATTTAATTGTGCTATCATCTTCTACCCTCTTGCCTTTTATAGGGCTTGAGTTCGAAGAGGATTTTTGGCAAGGGTTATGAGCGTGATGGGCTGTACTATTTTGGGGATCCACTGGACGAGCCTTCCTCTTCTTTCTTAGCTAGTTTTTAGGTCTCTGTTTTGCCTGCTTCCATGTCTTGTGTTTTTAATATTTAAACTTTAGAATTATGATACGCTCGTATGAGTCATGTTAATTTTCAGTATTTATGTCAACTTTTTCCTTCATTTGATAAAGCTTGCAAAGATTATAAGTTTTATTGTGTGGTTTGTGAGTGCTCCTAGTGTTTTTGATTTTATATATTCTGATGTCTAGGGCCCTTCCCCTGTCACTGCTTTTTCTGATCATAGATATTATGCGACTTTTATTGATGATTATACTAGGTGCACTTGGGTTTACTAATTCGTCGTAAGTCTGACGTCTTTCCCTTTTTGTCCAATTTTTATAGATGGTTGAAACTCAGTTTCATGCAATTGTTAGGACTATCGGTTCTGATAATGGTGGGGAATATATTTCTAATGCATTTTGTTCCCATCTTAATTAAACCAGTATTCTTCAACAACTTACTTGTCCTTGGACCCTTGAACAAAATGGTGGTGTTGAATGCAAAAACCGTCATATTATGTCAAGTTTATTAAAATTGGGATCCCAGGTAGGCTCGGTGGGAGGGACTAATGGATTGGACCGTAGAATCGGATCGAGAATTGTAAGATCCTACTTTTGATGCAAAATAAAATGAAAAATTATGGATAATGATAAACTTTGTTACATAATTTTAAAAAGATTAAAGAAAATTGATAATAATGTATATTCTATGTTAACATAAATTAGAGAAGACATTTGAAAAATGAGTTTATAGTCAATTTTTTTTATTTATAGATATACACATATATATAAGAAATAAATAGTTAAAAAAAAAAAAAATTGGTAGGATTGGGATCAAAGTAGAATCTGGATCATATGCGATTCTATATCATTTTATGACTAGGATCTTAGTGACTTTAAGATCCTAGTGTGATTTCGGATCGTTTGGCCCAACTGAGATCGTAGAATCGTAAGATCCTATGATTGGGATTTTGCTAACCATGTATTATGTTTGTTGTCCGGTGTCTTCTTTGAGGTATGGGTGTTCCCGAGTCTTATTGGCATATGGCTGTCCTTACTGCTGTTTACCTCATTAATAGGACTCCTAGTCGTGTGTTGCATGGACTCATTCCGTTTCATATTACCTTGTGTCTTCTTAGGGTACTCTTCCATGTCCAAAGGGTATAGGTGTTATGACCTTGTGTCTCGTCACTTTCACTACACTTTAGATGTTACGTTTTGTGAGGATCTTCCTTTCTTCAGTACTAATCCATCTTTGCAGGCTCCTTCTGCTGTTACTTCCACTATTTGCCCAGTGACCATTTTAGACGAGGTTGAGAATGAGGCTGTCCCCTTTCCTCCTTTTCCACCTTCGCCTCCTCCTCTATTGCAAGTATACTCCCATTACCCAGGCACTTAGCCCCCCTTGTCACCTCTCCGATCTCTAGGTTAGGTAACTCTTCTCCTTTAGCTCTTCCTCCACCTCCTTGTCGTAACCCACATCGGGATCGACATCCTCCAAATCGTTTGAGTTATTTGAGTAGTACTTATCATCCTATTTCCTAATTTCTTTCCTATGACAAGGTTTCCTGTTCTTACCATTCTTTTCTTGGCAAGCTTGAATCGGAGTCCATTCCTTGTTTTGTATTTGAGGCCTTTTAGAATCCCAAATGGGTAGGGGCTATGTAGACTGAGACGGCGGCCTTAGAACATAATCACACTTGGGATCTTGTATCTTTACCTCCTGGGGAAAGCACAGTTGGTTGCAAATGGGTGTTCACTATAAAGTATCTCATTGATGGCTTAGTTGACCATTACAAAGCCCACTTGGTGGCCAAAGGTTTCACACAGATTCCTGACAAGGATTTTGGTGCCAATTTTGCCCGTCGCCAAGCTTACTTCTGTATGTCTTCTTATCTCCCTTGCAGTATCTCATTCTTGGCCTCTTGATTAACTTGATGTCAAAAATGCGTTTCTCCATGGAGATCTTGAGGCAATTTATATGGCTCCTCCACCCGGGTTTCGGGCTGAGGGAGAGTATTCGGAGTAAGTGTGCCGGTTATGAAAATCCTTGTATGGTCTGAAACAGTCTCCAAGAGTGTGGTTTGGTCACTTTCAGTTTTGTTATACCTATGGGCTTTGTTCAGTGCCACTCTGATCACACTTGTTTCATTCGCCGGAATTCTGCAGGTCAGTGTATAGTCTTGTTAGTTTATGTGGATGATATTATTCTCACAGGTGATAACTTTGTCGACATTGGTCAAGTAAAGAAGGACTTGGGCTAAACTTTTGATATTAAGGATCTGGGATGTCTCAAATAGTTTTTGGAAATTGAGGTGGCTCGCTCAAGGGAGGAGATCTCCTTATCTCAAAGAAAGTACACTATTGACTTGCTTCAGGATACTGGTATGTTAGGGTGTACACTTGCTTCTACTCCTATAGATCTTAATGTCAAACTCACATCAGAGTCTGGTGAGGTGCTAGATGACCTAGGCATGTATCAACGTCTCGTTGGACGCCTCATTTATTTGACCAACACTAGACCTAATTTGATATTTGTAGTTAGTGTTGTGAGTCAGTTCATGCATGCATCTTGTAAAGAGCACCTTGATGCGGTTCATCATATTTTGAGGTATTTAAAAACTTCTCTTGGCTTGGGATTGTTCTTTACTGCCGGTCTCCAATCTGGGCTCTCCTGTTTCATTGATGCAGACTACGCAGGATCTAGGACCGATCGACATTCTACTTCTGGCTTCTGTACTTTCTATGGTGATCATCTTATCTCATGGAAAAGTAAAAAGCAAGCGGTGGTTTCTAGGTCTTTTGCAGAGGCTGAGTATTGGGCTATGACACATGGGACATGTGAGATTCTTTGGAATCGCTCTATTCTGTAGCGTTAGGTTTTGAGGAGACTGTTACTTCCTCTTTATTTTGTAATAACAAATCTGCCATTATATTATCCTCTGATTCTGTACTTCATGAGCGTATCAAGCATATTGAGGTTGACATACATTTCATTCGAGAAAAGGTTCAGACTGGCATTGTGTGTCCATCCTTTGTCTCTTCTTCTCAGCAGTTGACAAATATGTTCACAAAATTTGTGGGACCAACTTTACTCCAGTCTTCCATTGACAAGCTGCGTTTGTTGAATATTTTCACGCTAGCTTGAGGGGGATTGTTGAATATAGAAATCGAAATATTATGTTTGAATATGAAAATTAGAATAGGAATTAGAATAAGAATTATTTTGATTATAGGAATCTTACCTTGTGTATATTGTTTCTTAAATTGTGTCATGAATATATTATATATACATGGTCTCTACCTCGTTGATTGGTAAGTCAAATAATTCTTTTCATTTTTTTATGCACACATTTGTTCGTACTCAAGGTTCTAGAAGGATACTTTTCAAATTTTATTGGTCGTGTATCAATGCAAGATTTGAAACTTTATGGTTTGAAGTTGCATGATTGTCATATATTGATGCAACAATTGTTACCTATGGCAATACGATCTGTGTTGCCTAAGCATGTGAGATATGCCATTACGAGATTATGTTTCTTTTTCAATGCTATTTGAAGCAAAGTGGTGGATGTGCCAAAATTAGATGAAATTCATAAAGATCTTGTGATCACATTATGTGTACTTGAAAATTCTTTCCACCATCATTTTTGATATCATGGTTCATTTGACAGTGCATCTTGTTAGAGAAGTAACTTTGTGGACTGATTCACTTTAGATGGATGTACCAATTTGAGAGGTTCATGAATGTGTTCAAAGGATATGTTTGTAATCGTAATTTTCCAGAAGGTTGCATTGCTGAAAGTTATATTGTAGAAGAAGCTGTTGAGTTTTGTATAGAGTGTGTCACGACCCAAACTCACCCTTAAAAGTTTGGTCCATGACCGGCCTGTACATAGGCCTCAAAACAGAATTTTAGAATAATATTTACTCACATATGGGGCCTTAAGCGGAAGCAATATTAATAAAGGACAACATCCATTGAGCTTGTGCATACATGATGGTTTAATTGGATTTAACCATTTAAATACACTTCCAAATATACATATACAATCACAGAATTTATATAGATCTCACACACACTTACATAAGACTTGATAATTTATGACTCCCAACACAAACTAAGGCCTCCACGTGGAGACATACCCCAGGTGACTTGGCACACAGGAGAACCTCAGTGTAACTCTAGTGGCAATCCCCGATGGCTCACCTACAGAAATATACATAAAATAGAATGAGCAAAGCTCAGTGAATAATAGTAATGTAAGAAGGTTAATTGAATAAGCAAAACCTTAGATAAAATAAATAGACAGATACAAACCATATATAGGTCTTATCCATAACTATATTTCAATACGGTCTCAGGCTCACATATAATACAGACTGGCTTCAAGCCCATGCAGAATACAAAACGGCCGTAGGCCCAACACATTATGTAGAGTGGCCTTAGGCCCGACAGGTTATACAGAGCGGCCTCTGGCCTAACAGATTATACAGAGCGGCCTTTGGCCTAACAGATTATACAGAATGGCTGTAAGCCAAGATATAATGCAGATCGGCTTTAAGCCCAGATGTGATACAGAACGGCTTTAAGCCCAGATATCAACAGATTGGCCTCGGGCCCATCATTAGCAAAACAGAATGATTTCAGATACACAAAGATATCATTGTTCCATAATACACATATGTTCCATTTGTTCATCATGAATTCAGATAGTTAATTTGCAGATAGCAGAACGTCAGTATTAACTATTAACAGTAAACAAAACGTACTGCTACAGTACCATTACTCAATAGTGCACAAATATTTTCCCATGGTTTATTACAAGTCGACATAGTTGTCTTGCGGATAACAGAACATTAATAATAACTATTAACAGAAGGCAAATGTATCACTACATTAATAGGGACAGAACAATTCGCATCATAATGACCTCGGGCCCACGTCTATTACTAGGGACAGAACGACCTTAGGTCCATATAAATGCCATTAAGGTAATCAAAGCACAATATCAATTAAGTTAATCAAAGCACACTATCAATGGGACAGGCCATTCACAATTAGCAATACTTAAATCATATTCACAGGAAGTAAGTGAAACATATCGTTACACTAATATTACTCATTGTGATCGACTTCCAGTAGTAATGGGACGATGTCCTCGCCTCGACCTACAAGCACAGTGCACAACACATATTATGAGATCATAATCGATCCTTTACTTATTCTCTTTGATCATTTAATCAATTAGTCATGGTGGTACCAAGCTCATTACTCCTTAATAAGTTATAATCCATGTCACAGAAGATAGGAGGAATCGATAGAAAAATGGTCCAAACGAAGAAACGGTACAAACCGGTAAACAGAAAGTGAACAGTCGTCACTAATTTGGGCATAACTATTTTTGTATTTAGAATTTGGGAGTGAGACCACCGCCATTGGAAACTAGACTTCTGGGGCTTGATTTTAGGCTCAAGAATCACTCAAAATGGAGTCCGAATGCAAAAGATATGGTTGTTCAAAGTTACCTAGTATATGTTGAAACAAGGATGCCCGCTCGTGCGCCCACTTTGGCTGCTCGTGCGGTGACTGGCCGCTCGAGCGGTGGACTTGGCCGCTTGAGCGGTGGGTTAAACAGAATGCAATGCTTTGTTTTTTTCATGTTCAGCTCGTGCGGCCTGGGCAAAATCAGAGTTCGAAAATGGTTGTATAATTTGGAACTTTCCTTTTCAAAATCAAACCTCAATTTCATGTAAATCAAAGCTTAAAACTCTTTAATACATGATAAATTTCACATTATTAGCTTCCATCAAAGATCATAACCCCAAAATACTACTCAAACTCTCAAGCAGAAGAACAAGATTAAGAACTAAAACACAAAAATGTAGAGTGGACATGGTTTGGGGTCCAAAGTTCACTCTCATGGTGGAATTCTTCTTTAGCCTCTTGAGGAACCATAACCCATACACACAATCATAGATAACCCAAGAACTCACTCTTTAGCTTATGATCTTCAAGTGTTGAGAGGAAGAATCTTACCTTAAACCTTTTCCATCACTTGTTTTTGCATAACTATGATGAATTCAAGCTGAGCCTTTGATGTCTTCTTCCATTTCTTCTCTTTGAGTTCTCTCTCTCCCTCTCTCTCTCACGTATCATCCCCTCTCTAGATATTTTTGGGCTCTAAGAGATGAGTTCAACTCCTCCTCTCACACACACATATACATTTAAATATACACACACATAAGTTAACACAATAGGGAGCGCCAAACGTGGCCTTACAAATCGCACAAAATTAAATTTCAATTAAACTTTTCAGATGACTCTAAAAATTGTGCTGATCATAAATATGTCCTCTGTTCAGATTTCTGAAGCCTCTAAGGCCCTCAATTTGCAGTACAAAGTTAATCACCCAAACGTGCATTAACGAATTAGACGAATTAGATTTCTAATTAATTTCCATTAACATAACCAAACACTCAATTTTGATTTCTGAACCCATAAAGGTCAGTAATTTAAATTTTAAAGCCGTAGCTCAACAGATAATTCCTCAATTCGAACAGATATCACTAAATTAAAATGCATTATCCCACAAGGACATAAAAGTAATTTCGGATACGGATTTTGGGATCGTTACAGAGTGCTTATTTGGAGTGGATACAATTGGGATTCCTCCTACTAGGAACATGACAGTTGATAATGATACCAAAATTGAAAGGGCTTTACCAGGTTGTCATGTTGTGCACATCGTTATGTGTTTGAAAACACAAAGTGTTGTTCAACCTTACATTGAATAAGAACTACTCATCTCCATTTTTGTGACAACTGCATTGTCTCACAATAGTTGTGATGTATTTGCTAACTGATCATATTTTACTTATCTATAATTTGATGATAGAGAGAATGTGGCTTTTTTGAAGCTAGAATATCCTTATCAATTAAAAAGTTAGAAATGGTTACAAATTCAACACAATAACACATTTATTTATTGGCTATGTGAAAAGGTATTGAAACAATTAAATGTGTATCTTTTACTTCTTGTATATCATTAATAAACTTATAGCTAAGAGTTCAGCCATATAACAGGTTTCAGATGAATTAAATGCTCAGAATAATATCTCAAATACCTTGAAGTGGATAGCACAAGGACCTCGTTTTGATGTTACAAAATGTTCTGGCTATATCATAAAGAGTTGTCATTATTACAACAAAAACTATGATAATTCGTGTGTCAATCAGAATAGTGGAGTTAGTTTAGTGGCGACGACAATGCAAGTTTCAATCTACAAAGATAAGAATCTTGTGTTTGCAAAAATGAGTTTTTATGGGGTTATTGTTAAGATATGGTAGCTTGATTATCATATGTTCAAGATTCTTGTATTCAAGTGTGATTGGTTGACAACAAGAAGGGAATTAAAGTGGAAGAACTTGGTTTTACATTAGTTGAGCTTGGAAGTATAGGCCACAAATCTGATTATTTCATTTTGGCTTCCCAGGCGAAACAAGTTTTTTATGTAGAAGATCAACTTTATCCGAGATGGTCAATTGTGCTGGAACCTACTCAAAGACAATATCCTTGTGAAAGGGATGATGAGCTCAATGATTGTTCTATAGAGCATCATGGATTAATAAATGTATTGCCAAAAGTTGATCATTTGATGAAGTTGATGAGTCTATGTCATCTTACATGTGAGGAGACTATAAGGGAACTTGGGTTGATAATACATGATATATTTTTCTATTTTTTGCATTGGATGTTGTAAGAATTCTGAAGAAGTTCTGTATATTAGACTGAATTCATTAAACAAAGAATACATCACATATATAGAACTCTAATCCTAAGCCTAAAAGAATACATACTAATATAGAACTCTATTTTCTAAGCCTAAAAGAATACATCATTGATATAGAACTCTAATTCCTAAGCCTAAAAGGAAAAAAGAGAAACCTAATATAGGCAATTCCTAAGCCTAAAATCCTAAACCAAAAAGGAAAACACAATATATATTCTCACACTCCCACTCAAACTCAAGGTGTTTTAGCAAAAAACATGGAGAGTTTGCTAAGAAGAAACTGAAACCGAGTGGTAGTGTGAATCTTGGTGAAGAAGTCCACAAGTTGCAAAACCGAAGGGATGAAAGGAAGTGAGATAGAGCCAGATTGCAGATGCTGGTGAATAAAGTGACAATCAATCTCAATGTGTTTCGTTTGTTCATGGAAGACCTAGGAAGCACGGGTGCGGGTACGAGTATGGCACTGGTACGAGTGCCGGTATGCCGATACGGCAAAACTCAAAAAAAGTATGATACGGGTACGGCTGCGGTACGCTGATATTTTTTCTATTTTTAAATTATGGTTAAAGGATCCAACCTACAAATTAAAATTAATTATCAAAACTAAAAAGAGAACTACAAAACTAAAAGACAAATATTAATATATTTCAATTCAACAATGCCAACACCAAAGGAAAAACAATGCCAATTCAATCGATAATGCAAGCAAAGGAAAAACAATGCCAATTCAGTCCATAATGCAAGCAAAGGAAAAAACAAAAGAAAGCCCTATGTATCTAAACTTGACACTTCAAAGTTCACTTCCATCAACTTCATCATTGAATAAAATAGCTTCCATCTCTGGCTCATCAAGTGAAAGATTTGCAATTTCAAGGAAACCAGAACCCTCCAATGAATCAAATGCATCTCCCCCAATGTCCCATAACTTGGTCTCTCCTTTTGTGTATAGTTGACTCCTCCTTGATAAGAAGCGAATATTGGAGTGCACAAAAACCAAATTCTCGCACCGTTGTGGTGTCATTTTATTCCTCATCATAGAGAATGAAAGAGTAGGTGCTCCAATTCGTTTCACAACATGATGAGGAACATGGTTGGCCAAGTAATTTCACTGCCAAGGATTGGAGCATAGGTGTAGAAGAGCCATGTGCTAGCCACCAAAACACTGGTTCCATTACTCCTCTATCACATATTGAGTTAGAGTCTCCGAAACTTTCTAAACCTGAAAACTTAGCATACTCTGTATTAACAACCCTTCTCTCATCTGAATCAGGAAAGTATCTCTTAAAACACTTGATTCTCATCTCAGAAATTTCAATATCTTTGTGAGGAGGAACACGAATGGGATTTTCATGAAGCCACATCCCACTATAATACCTAGATTTCATAATTAGAAAAAAATAATAAGTAAATTATGCAATGAAAAAAAATTAAAGTATAAACTATGAGTGTAATGTGAATTATACCTTGGATTCAAAGAATGAGCAAGACAATGAAGAGGTGTGCTACTTTTTTTCCACCTTTCCACTAATATTTGATGCACTACAGAGTAAAAGGACGACTCTTCATTTTTTGACTTCCCTTCACGCCTATAGATGGATGCCTTCGTCCGTTCAATCATTGAATCCCACATCTCATAAACCAAATGTAGACATGGCTTACCGGTGTCACAAAATCTGAGCATCTCATAAATAGGCAATGTGAATGAGAGTATATATTCAATCTTGTCCCATCAAATATCATTCAACAACTTTTCCTTTGCAATAGCTACTTTCCCAACATCATCTTCCTTGTAGGAAGCCCATTTCTCACTTATCACCATTGTTTGGAGACCACAATATATAAGTTAAAACCTTTTTAGCATAACAATTGTAGATGCAAAGCGTGTATCTGCAACAAAAAGTAGCTTCAAAGGTACAAACTCATTAAAAATAGCTAATCTCATAGAATGATTAATGATGAAATTTTTCACAAACATCACATCATCAATCACAGTAGTGATCCAATGGCATTCATCATAAGCATATGCAGCAACTCCAATTTCCTTCGCAACACAAATGTTCTTAAGAGCAAGATTAAGAGTGTGTACTACACAAGGTGTCCAAAAGATTTTTGGATAATTACCTTGAATAATTGATCCAGCTGCACTACAAACAGGAGCATTGTCAGTAATTACGTGAATCACATTATGAGAGCCCACTTCATCAATCACTTCACTAATTAATTTGGCAATATGATACTTGTCCTTGGTCTCACCCTCACAATTAACTGTTTTTATAAACATAGCTCCACCATTAGATGTTGCCATAAAATTAATAAGAGGCCTCCTTTGTGCATCAGTCCATCCATCAGATACTATACTCAACCCCTTCTCATCCCATGACTTTTTAGTTGGTTCTAATAACCTTTCAACATTTGCCCTTTCTTTTTGAAGTAAGGTAGTTCTCAACAAATTATATCCAGGAGGGACATACCCAACAATTTGATTCTCAGCAGCATATTGAAAAGCACCCGCAAAGTATGGATTCCTAGCCAAATGGAAAGGCAAACCAGCTAAATAGAACATACAAGAAATTAAAGAATGTAAATATTCTCTGGCACTTTGATTGAATGCCTTATCTAAAGGACTACTCCCAATTGCCTTTCTCTTTCTTGGTGCATAACCTGCCATTCTAAATGTTCTAACATCTACACCGCTATGACTAGTACTAATTTGAGAAGATGGAGGTGGTAAAGGAACATTTTTTGGCTTTGCCATCTTTTTCCGGTTCTAAGCTTCTTGATCTGCCTTTCAAATTTCAGAAAGAAGATCACTCTTGTCCTTCACAATTGCACACACTCTAATTCTGTGGCCAGTAGGTAGCAACAAATGGGCTTTATCTCTAGAATATGACCCTTGGTACTCAATGTTACAAAAATTACACTTAAATTTTGTATTACCACTTCCTCCTTCCCTCCTTTTGACTAATTTTGTAACATAGCCCCAAAAAGGAGCATTTTCATCTCTAGATTGATCGATGGAAGGAGCAGAAGAAGCACTTGCAGATGAACCTAAACTGCTTGATGAACTCATTTTCCTATAATTTAAAACCATTAAGCATTAAAAATAATATTTGTGAAATCTCTCACTCTGACATTTTATGCACTGTGAATCTGTGATCATAATTTATTTTTAAAATCATTCTTTTTGCTCATCAAATATTTAAATAACAATTTGGACAAATCTAATATATTGCATGTATTGAATAAAATATATATTCTAGTGACAAGTATCATATTGCATATATATATGACATATGTTAGAAAAAAAAAAAATCAGGACAGATCTTAGTTCAAAAATCTGGACATATATCAGGAAAAAAAAAAGAGAGTTCAAGAAGAAGAAGAAGAAGAAGAAGAAGAAGGATCAAAGAAAGAGAAAATCAAAGAGAAGAGAAGAATCGATTGTTTGCTGCGAAGAAACAGTACAAAAATCTGGAAAAAAAAAATGAAAGAAAGAGGATGAAGAATCGAAGAAGAAGAGGGGGAAGAATCGAAGATGAACTTACCTCTTCAATCGCACCTTCGAAGGAGAGAATCATTCAGCAGCACCTTTGATTAAACCTTTCAATCGCACCTTCGAAGTGTTCTTCAGACTCTCTTGGGAGTATTTCTGGAAGGAGATGATTGAATAGACATGGAACCCTAGCACCTTCGAAGTTCTTCAGTCTTGGAGTATTTTGGAAGGAGATATGGAAGGAGATGAGATGATCGAATGATAGAGAATAATAGAACGCTAATTTCATTTGGTTTCATGTTTTATTTATTACAAAAGAACCTCAGATTTTTATAATTTTTTAAAATAGACACAAAAATTGCTCCGGTACCTTTTAATTCATAAAAAATCTCATTTTTTACCCCGAAGTACCCAAAAACGTACCCATGGCGTACCCATTACTATACTGACCATATAAAATGTACCCAGTGTGTTTTTGGCGTACCCGATACGCATGCAGCCGTACTGGTATGCGTACCCGGACCCGATAAGTACCTGGTACTTGTACGGCAACATTTTTGGAGTACCCGTGCTTCATAGTGGAAGACAGTATTGTGGGCTATCTGAACAGCACTGCAGTTGTCGCAATATAGAGAGGTTGGAGAAGACTGAGAGACACCCAAATCAGACTAGAGACAACGAAGCCAAACAATCTCAATAGTGGCATAAGCCATAGCATGATACTCAACATCGACAGTAGAGCGATCAATGACTGATTGTTTCTTGCTTTTCCAAGAGATCAAGGAATCATCAAGAAACATATAGAAACCAGACGTAGACTTGTGATCGGTAACATCACCAGCCCAATTAGAATCAGCATAGGCCACCAAGTCCAAAGAGGAAGTAGAGGACTACAGTAAGCCCTGAAAGATGGTACTCCTGAGATAGCGAAGAATGCGAACTAAAGCAGCCCAATGGGTAGAGCGAGGAGCATAAACGAACTGACTAACCACATGAACAACATAAGCAAGATCAGGGTGAGTGATAGTCAGATAAACTAAACAACCCACACGCTCGCGATATAAAGTGGGATCATCCAGAGAGACACCATCAGTAGAGTTGAACTTCACATTAAGTTCAATAGGTGTATCAGAAACCTTAGTATCAGTAAGACCAGCACGGTGAATGACTTCATTAGCATACTTAGCTTAAGACAGAAAATAGTCCTTTGAGGAAGAAGTAACCTCAATACCAAGAAAATGCCACAATGAACCCAGATCTTTCATTTCAAAGGTGCGGAAAAGATGCCGCTTTACCTTAGAGATAGCAGAAGAGTCAAAGCCAATGATGATCATATCATCCACATATAGTAAAAGAGCAACAAAACCAGTTGAGGTATGTCTCAAAAATAAAGCAGAGTCGGAAATAGAAGGATGAAATCTAAGCTCGGTAACAACAGTCTAAAGGCGATCATACCAAGCACGAGGTGAATGTTTCAGATCATATAGAGCACGCCGAAGATGACAAACCTGGTTAGAGGAATGGTGAAGGCCAGGGGGAGGACGCATGTAAATGTAAGCCTCCTCAGTGAGATGGCCATTAAGAAAAGCATTCTTAACATCCATTTGATAAAAAGGCCAAGAACGAATAGCAGCAACAGAGATCAAAGTACGGATAGTAGTCATCTTGGCAACAGGAGCAAATGTCTCCTCATAATCAATATTATACTCCTTGGAGAAACCTTTGGCAACCAGACGAGCTTTGTAGCACTTAAGAGAACCATCAGAATGAGTCTTGACTTTGTAGACCCATTTGCAACCAACCAAATTCTTACTAGCAAGCAAAGGAACCAACTCCTAAGTAGTAGTTTTATGTAGAGTAGACAACTCATATTCCATAGCTTGAATCCAATGAGAATCCTGACAGGCCTCCTTGTAAGATTGAGGTTTTGAAAAAGAGTGAATAGCAAACAAAAAGGGTATGATAGGAAGCAGGAAAACATGTATTAGACCAACCCAACCTGTTTGGAGGATTACGCGCTCGAGTAGGATATTGGTGTGCAACAGGATCAGAGTCGTCAGAAGCAGGAGGATCAGCACTAGGGGCAGTGACAACTGGTGGAGGAAGAGCCTTGTGATGAGAATAAACTAACAACGGAGGAGGAGAAGAAGCCGAAGGAGGAGAAGCAGCCAGAGGTGAAGTAGGAGGAGAAGATGGAACAAGCTTAGGAGGAATAGTGGAGATGTGCTCATCAGACAGGACCTCAGAAGGAAATGGATCAATATGAACCAAATCCTTTTTGGAAACTGGGGCGGTGAGAGGAGGAAACTGAAAATAAGGTAGACGTTCGAGAAAGGCAACATGGCGGGAGACATAAAGGCAACGGGAAATAGGGTCATAACAGTGATAACCTTTCTGAGTGAGACTATAACCTAAAAAGACACATAGGACAAACTGGGCACTAAGTTTGGTCTTATCTTTACGGGATAAAAGGATAAAACAAGCAGACCCAAACACATGAAGGAGGGAGTAATTTGGAAGTTGAGAAAACAGAGTCTCATAAGGAGATCGACCAGAAAGAAGGGGGTAGGCATACCGTTGAGAAGAAAAGTAGCAGTAAGAATGGCCTCACCCCAAAACGGAGCCGGAACGGAGGCAGAGAGGAGAGACCTAGCTGTCTCAAGGAGATGACAGTGTTTATGCTCAGCTCAACCATTTTGGGCAGGTGTATTAGTACAAGAAGTTTGGTGAATGGTATCCAATTTGGTCAAGTATTCACAGAATTCAGTTTTAAAGTATTCCCTGCCCAAGTCAGACCGCAACAATTTAATAGTAGACCCAAATTGTGTAGTGACCATAGACTGATAAGTATGGTATATTTGGTAGAAATCAGACTTATGAGTCATAAGATAAATCCAAGTGTAACAGGTACAATCATCAACAAATGACACATAGTACGTAGAACCCCTTTTGGTGAGAATAGGAGAAGGGGCCCAAACATCAGTATGAACTAAAGAAAATAGTGTATTAGATATAGAAGTACTTTTATGAAAAGGTAAGGCTGTCATTTTGGCAAGTTCCCCCCCTCCCCCGACATTTAGTAAGTTCACAAGGAGAAACTTTACCCAATATACTAGATTGAGCTAAATACTGTAAGCAATCAGCAGACAAATGCCGAAATCTAGCATACCACAAGTAGAAAGGACTAGACAGAGAATCTAACTGAAAAGAGGAAAAGGCAGTCGGAGAGGTTGCCAAAGGCAGATGCAAGCTCTCCACCCCATAGAGGTCTCCAACTCTATGGCTGGTCTCAATCTGTTGCTTAGACATTTGATCTTGCACAGAATAGATAGAAGAAGAAAAGATAACATCAAAGCCAGAGACATCAAACTGACTGATAAATGATAAACTAACAGATAATTGAGGAACATAAAGGACAAATGGAATAGAGATAACAAACATAGCAGATGGTAGGATGGACCCAACAGATATAACAGACATACTAAACTCATTAGCAGCATTAACAGTAATAGGTAAGGGAGGGGGAATATAATTTTGAAGTAAGGAGAGATGAGTCGTCATATGATGAGAAGCACCAGAGTAAAAAATCCCGACAAGTGAAGAGATACTTGAAGAAGGCCCAGGCAAACCTGAGTGAAGAGAGGAAACAATGGAGGCAGACGAGGATGGTTGGGAGGTAGACAGTATATGCTGAAGTTAACTAATCTGAGCATTCAAGGAAACCAGGTCAAGATCAGGAGCTGGAGCAGAAGCAGGAGAACCAGTGGGAGGTTGAAAAATATTCGAAGGAGGGAAGCAAAACTGTAGTTGAGACTACTGAGAAGACGTGGCAAGCCGACGTCCATTCTTGGGACAGTGATGCTTCCAATGGCCCTTCTGATCACAGAAAACATACTTATCTGAAGCCAGAGACATCATAATAACTTGAAAACTTAGGGGTTCGAGTGTAATAACCCAAAACCAGAATCAGATAGGTCAAACTGTAATAAGAAAAAAATTAACTATAGAACCCACAAACTGCAAAAGGTCCTTAATAAGAGATATAGTAACCAGGTGGGCTCAAAATATAATAACCAAAGCAGAGACCCACAAATATTAACCAGAGACCTAGAGACCCACAAAGAACTAGAAGTAAAGAGAGAGAAAAAAACCAATCGTGAGAGACGAGAGCCGGAGGCGATTGTGAGGGACAAAGTCGGACACCACTTCGATCGTATGAACCAGAGGTAGAGAGAGATTCTTCGGATGATCACGAACCAAAGGAACACAGATGACGACGAGCCGAACAAATGAGTCGACCAGTTGAGTCAGTTGAGAGAAGGAAGGCATGAACAAAAGAACAATGGTGACGGCTCTAGGGTTTCGAATCATTGAACTGCTCTGATACCATGTAAGAATTCTGAAGAAGTTCTGTATATTAGACTGAATTCATTATACAAAGAATACATCACTTCTATAGAACTCTAATCCTAAGCCTAAAAGAATACATACTGATATAGAACTCTAATTCCTAAGCCTAAAAAAATGCATCACTGATATAGAACTCTAATTCCTAAGCCTAAAAGGAAAAAGGAGAAACCTAATATAGGCAATTCCTAAGCCTGAAATCCTAAACCAAAAAGGAAAACACAATATATATTCTCACAAATGTAACATCGAACTTATGAATTGTTGAGTGGATATATTTTTTACTTTTCTTTTGCTTTTTGGTCCTTGTTTCTTTTGAGTGGGAAAAAGTTAAGTCTAATTTGTCTTTATGATAAAATGAAGTGAATCTCATTTCTGTTTATTTGTATCTAAGAATGTACGAGATTGTTGCTTTTTTCTATTTATATTTGTGGAGGGCTTTGCATTATTCAATAGTTTTCTTTTCTTTTCTTTCTTTTCATAATCTAATAGTGTGTTAATGTGATTTTCTTCCAATTTCATGATACAGATGGATTCATCTTACGAAGAGGATGCAAGGTTGTCACCAATAAAATTGAAAAAAAAGAAAGGTACAGAGAGGTCAACAACCCTACTAGGGATCACAAAGGATGAAAGTTCTGGTGTGCAAAAAATCATTCACTATAACGAGTTGGTCAACCGATAGGGGACGTACAATACCCGAGCTATCATGGAGTTTTGGCTCGAGCAATGGTCCCAATAGTATATAAAGATTGGCTTAATGTTCCAAAAGAATTGAAAGAGAAATTATGGAGTTCTGTGGAGGTAAGTAGGCCTCATATATCTGCATACTTTTAATTTCACTTTAATTTTTTTGTTTATAACTTTATTTCTTAATTGCTCAGTCGACATACAATGTGGATCCAAGTAGAAAAAAGTGTTGGGTATACCTCCTTATTGGAGTGTGGGACCCAATTAGTTTTGGAAAAGAGTTTTAATTTGACTTGGTTTAGGTATAATATATTTTTATATATTATATTTGTGGAGGCCCAATCCAATTTGGATACAAATAGGGTTTAATTACAAAACCCTAGATTTACAATATATGCACATATATTGTTTGGTTGTTCAACACAAAAAAAAAACCGGCGGCTGCTATAGGACCTTTGTGAACAGTGCCGAAGTTTTGAAGATTGGGTCAATTTCGGTTCTTTGAAGCTCGTTTTTTGGGACATCTTCGGTTGATGTTTTGGTTCGTTATTTTGGGTCTTCTTCAACTCAGGTTCTGAAGATTTTGATTCATCTATTTGGTGAGGTCTTTCCTCTTGTTTATTTGTGATTATTTGGAATTCACCTAAGGGTGATTTTGTGAGACCATTGGTGTCTCGTTTGTAATCGTTTGGAACTTATTTGGTTGATAGTGGAATTGGATTTCGATCCCGTGGATGTACCTCATATTGAGGGAACCACGTAAAAATTCTTGTGTTGCCTTTGATTTAATTTTTCCGCATTAGTTTATATTCCCATTGATTGATTTACTTGTGGGGAATCATCGATTTTCCCTAACAACTGGTATCAGAGCTTACGATTTATTTGGGTCTATTTATTTGTGTAAATCAATGGAGGGGAATGTGGGTCGTATGTCTAGCTTCAATGGAAGCAATTGGGTAACTTGGAAAACTAAAATGGAGGACCTATTATTTTGTAAAGACTTGTATGGACCTATTGAGGGTGATAGTGGCAAACCCGAAGGTATGAAAGATGATGAGTGGAAGAGGCTTAATCGAAAAGCCGTTGGTGTTATCCGTCAATGGATTGATGACAGTGTATTTCATCATGTTGCTACTGAAATTTCGGCACATGATTTATGGAAAAAATTAGAGAATCTTTATGATAGAAAATCAGCCACAAATAAAGCCTTTCTGTTTCGTAAGTTGGTTAATTTAAAATATAAAGAGGGCAGCCCTATTCCAGAACATTTGAATGAAATAAAGAGTATTGTTAACCAACTTGCTTCTATGAAAATTATTTTTGATGATGAGTTGCAGGCTTTGATGCTACTTAGTTCTTTGCCCGAAAGTTGGGAGACTTTGGTTGTGACCGTTAGTAATTCAGCGCCCGATGGAGTTGTCACAATGGGCCAAGTCACTAGTAGCCTGTTGAATGAAGAAACTAGACGAAAATCAGCGGGTTCCTCTCATTCAGAAGCATTTGTTGTGAGAGGCCGAAGCAAAACAAGGGGGAGGAGTAAGACTCCTCATGGTCGTGATCAAAGCCGTGACAAATCAAAAGATGGTTCTTTTTCAAAGAAAAACATTGAGTGCTATTATTGCCATGAGAAAGGGCACATGAAGCGGGAATGCTGAAAGCTCAAGAACAAGGAGAAAAGGCGTGACAAAAGTGTGGATAAGAAGCAAGAAGATACAACGGCAGTTACTACCGATGATCTCATGGTCGTTTGTGAAGATGATTGTATCAA
This sequence comes from Camellia granthamiana, assembly GCA_036172215.1. Lineage (NCBI taxonomy): Eukaryota > Viridiplantae > Streptophyta > Magnoliopsida > Ericales > Theaceae > Camellia > Camellia granthamiana. Next base: position 121,363,697 of record CM069906.1, read on the forward strand.
TTTTGTGGGCCAAGAGAGCAATTGGGTGATTGATTCCGGTGCTTCTTTTCATGTGACTTCTCGAGTTGATTTCTTCACTACCTACACTGCAGGAGATTATGGTTCTGTTCGAATGGGTAATGAAGGTTTGTCCAAGATTATTGGTATTGGTGATGTTTGCTTGGAAACAAATTTGGGTTGCAAATTGTTGCTTAAAGATGTGAGGCATGTTCCCGATATTCGCCTCAATTTGATCTCTACTGGGAAGCTAGATGATGAAGGCTTCAACAACAAATTTGGTGATGGAATATGGAAGCTCACAAAGGGCTCCTTGGTGGTGGCTAAGTGCAAGAAGAGTCATACACTTTATTCGATGCAAGGGAAAATTTGTAAAGGTGTTGTCAATGCACTTGAAGATGATACTTCTACCGAATTGTGGCACAAGCGGCTTGGCCATATGAGTGAAAAGGGGCTACAAGTTTTGTTCAAGAAAGAGCTTCTACCCGGTTTGAAAGGTACACATCTTAAAACTTGTGTTCATTGTTTGGCGGGTAAACAACATAGAGTTTCTTTTCATAAAAATGTTGCTTCTAGAAAAGAAAATGTGTTGGAATTAATTCATTCGGATGTTTGTGGTCCTTTAAAAGTTAGAACACATGGTGGTGCACTTTATTTTGTTACTTTCATTGATGATTATTCAAGGAAAGTTTGGGCTTATCTACTAAAAACTAAAGATCAAGTTCTAGAAGTATTTAAGCATTTTCAGGCCATGGTTGAAAGAGAAACATGGCAGAAATTGAAGTGCATCCGATCAGACAATGGTGGTGAATACATTGGGCCATTTGATGAGTATTGTCGCAGTCAAGGTATTCGGCACCAAAGGACAGTTAAGAAGACTCCTCAACAAAATGGCGTTGCCGAGAGGATGAACCGCACCATTGTGGAAAGAACAAGGTGTTTGCTTTCACAAGCTAAATTGCCAAGACCCTTTTGGGGTGAGGCAATGAGTACAGCGGTTAACTTGATCAATTTATCTCCTTGCTATCCTTTAATGGTGATGTTCCTGAAAGAGTTTGGACTGGCAAAGATGTGTCTTATGAGCACTTGAGAGTGTTTGGTTGCCGAGCTTTTGTTCACATTCCAAAGGATGAGAGGTCCAAGCTTGATAGTAAGTCAAGACAATGTATTTTTCTTGGCTATAGGTGTGATGAATTCGGGTATAGATTATGGGATCCGGTCGACAAGAAAGTCATTCGAAGCCGTGATGTTGTGTTTCTTGAAGACCAAACAATTGAAGACTTTGGTAAAGGTGATCAACCGGAGCAAAAAACTAGTGATCTCATTGACATGGATCCATCTCCTTCATCTCCAGTTGATGATGAAAATGGGGGAGATGTGCAGCCACCTATTGAAGATGTGGATGATGATGCTAATCCTAATGAAGTTGAGCCAGAAATTGAGGAAGAGCATCCAACTCAAGAACCGCCACCACAACTTGAGTTGAGGAAATCTACAAGGGACCGACAACCTTCAAGAAAGTATCCTCCCAATGAATTTGTGTTGATTTCTGATCAAGGGGAGCCTAAGAGCTACCAAGAAGCAATTGAGCATGCAAAGAAAGATGATTGGAAAAAAGCCATGGACGAGGAGATGAACTCCTTGCTTGAAAACCAGACTTATGATTTAGTGAAGTTGCCTAAGGGGAGGAAAATTCTGAAAAATAAGTGGGTTTTCAAATTGAAGAATGATAGCAAGAATCTGAGGTACAAAGCACGTCTTGTTGTGAAAGGCTTTGGGCAAAAGAAAGGCATTGACTTTGACGAGATTTTCTCGCCGGTTGTGAAGATGTCTTCTATCCGGGTTGTACTTGGCATGGCTGCAAGTATGAACCTTGAAGTTGAGCAACTTGATGTAAAGACCGCATTTCTTCACGGTGATCTTGAAGAAGAAATTTACATGGAGCAACCGGAAGGTTTTGTAGAGAAAGGGAAAGAGAAATTTGTTTGCAAATTGAAGAAAAGTTTGTATGGCCTCAAGCAAGCCCCGCGGCAATGGTACAAAAAATTTGACTCTTTCATGATGAATAATGGTTTTTCTAAAACCACTTCGGACCATTGTGTGTTTGTGAAAAATTTCCCGGATGGCAAATTTATTATTCTTTTGCTTTATGTTGATGACATGTTAATTGTGGGTCAAGATTCTACCATGATTAACAAGTTGAAGTTGAAGTTGGAGTTGAGCAAATCTTTTGCTATGAAAGATTTGGGACCGGCAAAGCAAATACTTGGTATGAAAATTGTTCGTGATCGCAAAGAGGGACTGATTTGGTTGTCTCAAGAAAGCTACATTGAGAAAGTTCTTGAGAGGTTCAACATGAATAAAGCAAAGCCGGTTGGTTGTCCACTTGCAGGTCACTTCAAGCTTAGTTCGAATCAATGTCCTACAAGTGAGAAAGACAAAGAAGAGATGTTGAAAGTTCCTTATGCTTCAGCAGTTGGTTCTTTGATGTATGCCATGGTTTGTACAAGGCCGGATATTGCTCACGCCGTTGGTGTGGTGAGTCGTTTTCTCTCTAATCCGGGTAAAGAACATTGGGCAGCGGTAAAATGGATTCTAAGATATCTTCGAGGGACTTCGAAGGTGTGTTTGTGTTTTGGGGATGGTAAACCGATGCTTGATGGGTTCACAGATTCTGACATGGCTGGTAATGTTGATTCTAGGAAATCTACTTCGGGGTATTTGATGACTTTTGCAGGGGGAGCTGTGGCATGGCAATCTAAATTACAAAAATGTGTTGCTCTCTCAACTACCGAAGCTGAATTTATTGCCATTACAGAAGCTTGCAAAGAAGAGTTATGGTTGAAGAAATTTTTGCAAGAGTTGGGTTTGAAGCAAGAAAAGTATGTGCTTTATTGTGATAGTCAAAGTGCTATTCACTTGAGTAAAAATTCTACTTTTCATTCGAGATCGAAACACATTGATGTGAGATACCATTGGATTCGTGATGTGTTAGATTCGAAATTGTTGCAATTCGAAAAGGTTCACACAGATGATAATATTTCGGATATGTTGACAAAGACTTTGTCGAGGGACAAACATTTAAAGTGTCGAACTTTGGCGGGTATGGTTGATGTCTCCACCTAAGTCGGTAGGGGGAGAATTGTTGGGTATACCTCCTTATTGGAGTATGGGACCCAATTAGTTTTGGAAAAGAGTTTTAATTTGACTTGGTTTAGGTATAATATATTTTTATATATTATATTTGTGGAGGCCCAATCCAATTTGGATACAAATAGGGTTTAATTACAAAACCCTAGATTTACAATATATGCACATATATTGTTTGGTTGTTCAACACACAAAAAAAAAACCGGCGGCTGCTATAGGACCTTTGTGAACAGTGCTGAAGTTTTGAAGATTGGGTCAATTTCGGTTCTTTGAAGCTCGTTTTTTGGGACATCTTCGGTTGATGTTTTGGTTCGTTATTTTGGGTCTTCTTCAACTCAGGTTCTGAAGATTTTGATTCATCTATTTGGTGAGGTCTTTCCTCTTGTTTATTTGTGATTATTTGGAATTCACCTAAGGGTGATTTTGTGAGACCATTGGTGTCTCGTTTGTAATCGTTTGGAACTTATTTGGTTGATAGTGGAATTGGATTTCGATCCCGTGGATGTACCTCACATTGAGAGAACCACGTAAAAATTCTTGTGTTGCCTTTGATTTAATTTTTCCGCATTAGTTTATATTCCCATTGATTGATTTACTTGTGGGGAATCATCGATTTTCCCTAACAAAAAGAAGACTTTGTTTTCAATGGGAGAGAAATGGAGGACATTCAAAAAATACCTTTGCAAGCACATCCATCAATACAAGTCAAATCCTAAGTTCCTTTCAAAACCACTAGAAATTTATCCTTTTATTGAACAGAGACATTGGAATTCATTTATGAGGGATAGACTAACAGAAAAATTTGAGGTACATGTCAGAATAGTTTACTTATTTTTTTAGTGGATATTTGATGTTATACAATTGAATTTAATTGTGTTATAATTTAAAAGGTACAAAGCAATATTCAGAGAGCGAGGCAAAGCAAAAGTATATATAACCATAGGCTTGGTTGAAAGGGCTATGCATGGTTTCAAGAAGAACTTGTAAGTATTTGTAGATTTTGTAATTTAATAATACATTCAAAATTTGGCATGACTATTTCTAATTTTATGTTTGATTGATAGAAACAAAAGACTGGATCAAGTGAGAATTTGGATAGGAGCATTCTATGAAAGAAGGTTTGTCAAAATTAAAAGGGAGACTATGATGATGTGAAAATTATGCAACAAGTTGCGAAAATTGTAATCTCCGTGCACTTATCATAATGATTTTATATTGAAACAATATTGTTCATTCTTCTTATATATCATTGTATACTATAGGACGAGTTGACCAAACAAACAATGGATGGGAGTTTGTCTACTCAAGGAAGCACCGGCATCCTTACCATAGCATTGGGTATGGTTGAACATTCGGGGCGGGTAAGGGGTGTAGGAAATTTTATCACACCAAACAGTTACTTCCACATTCCTAGACATGGAAATCATTCAATCTGTGAAGAGAAGCTGAAATATTTTGAGTCAATCGTGTTACAAATGCAAGCTCAAATCAATACAATGGCACAACAAAGACCCCAAACATCTCAATTTGATGATGCAAACCCAAACACCTTGAAAAGCGATAATATAGGCAATCCACAACTTGTTCCTAACTCAAAGGAAAGTAGGCTGCTTCTCAAGAATGACATGTCATCTTCAAATCCTAAGCAGAATATTAGACCTCCAAATTCTAAGAAGAATATCAAACCTCTAGTTTTCAAGCTAAATATTAGAAAGGTATATTGTTTTTATTTCAATTGTAAGTTATATTATTTTGTAAATTATGAATTTTAAAGCATTTATTTATTTTTATTTCTTATAGAGCAAACCATGCAAACTAGTGGTGGGATCTCTTGAAAACATTGTTGCCCATGGTACGATGTATGAAAGAACTGGACCTCAAGAAGTAATTCATACGGTACCATCGGGGAAATTCAATGTATGAGTGTCTGTTGCTGTTGCCATAATTAAAGATGCCCCTGTTCCCATTCCTATCCCAGAAGAGATGACTATTGTTGGAGAGGCAATAGGATGTTAGGTGGCTTGGCCCAAAAAATTCATATTGGTCAACAATGAGGTACAAATATCTTTTTCTACAAGTGTTACTACATTTTCCTTCAACTAAAATTGACTTGTGTATTTTTGCATTCTAACATTTCAAATTTATGGAGCTTTAAAAGATGTTGATTGTGAAAAACGTTTGGAGTGCATTCCAGCTTTTGCTTCATTGGTCAGCAACGAGGTACAATTATCTTTTCTAGTGGGGTTGTTACATTTTCTTACACTGAATTGACATATTTTTGCATTGGGTATTTTCTAGCTTGGGGAGATTCAAAAAATGTTGATTTTGAAAAAAATTTGGAGTCCATCCATGCTTTTAAATCATTGGTCAAACATTTCAAGTATGATGAAGCCATTAACATTCCACTAGAGAAGGACATATTTGGGGAGGAGATCAGTGTACAACTTCAAAGAGTAGATATGGAGTATGTATGTCAAATGAAAGAGCTATCCAGTACATGCATCATGTTGTACATAAGGTAAGACTAAATTGTTACATGGTTTGTGAGAAGCTGAGGTTTTTATCAATTACAAAGTTTCTTATGACAATTATTTCTTATTTTATTAGTCATTTCGATCAAGTGTTAAAAGCGTCGAATTTGGATAGAAGATTTGCATTTGTTAACCCATATCTCGTTAGTGGTAAATGTTAGAATGGTGGAAATTCAAAATCAACATTAATTGCTAGAAGATTAGATGATGCCAAGCTTGACCAACTAATATTTGTTCCTTATAATATTGGGCAATTGTTGTAGTGTTTTATTTCATGAGTTCGAAAAATAATTACCTGTTGAGCTCATACTTGTGACTTGTTCAATTTTAGGTACCATTGGGTATTATTAGTCATTGATCTATCATCGATGATAGTGTACTATCTTGATTCATTTTATCATAGTGAAATCAACACAAGTTGAAGAATTGTAATAAACATGTAAGTTTATTATTCTTGTACATTTCTTTGCAATAGAGCTATTCTAATGATAATGTACTAATCTTTGTTCTTTTTATAAAGTGGCCTTCAGATTTATGGAATAACTAAAGGGATGAATAGAAAGCCAATTTGGCAAGTAGTTGAGGTAATCAATATAGTTTTTTTTTTTTGGAACTATATATTTAATGTTAATGATGATTCATCTTGAGTATAATTGTTATATGTAGTTTTCTAATAAAAAGCACATTATTTGTATGTAGTAACCACAAGAACTGACAAGCGTGGAAAGTGGATTTTATGTAATGAGGTACATGAAAGACCTTATTAGAGATCAAAACATCCTAAGCAAAACAAAGGTAAGATCAATTTTAGTAGTTGTTTACTAATTATTTGCAAATGACCTTTCATTTACAAACTGGTTCTTAGTGACCTCTTGTAGTTTAATGGAAAAATGACTTACATGGAATCTGAACTTGATGAAGTGTGTGTGGAGTGGATTAATTTCATCCTAAATAACATGTGATTATCTTCTATATGTAAATATAAAAAAGAAGGGAAAAGTAAAAACAATTTAACTTCTATTTAACTTGATTAATGACTTTTGTGTTTCATTATTATTTCCCATCAATAATTGTCTAGTAATTACTTTATCATTTGGTGCAAGGATAAGATCACCTCCTAAAAAAAAATATTGTTGTTGTAATGGATTGTAGAAACCATTCACATTTCTTTTCTTAAGAAGTTATGGTAATGGATCCCCAATTGATGGTTTAGTTTTAATATGTGATTAACTAGTTCATATCATGAACTTTTTCAATGATACCTGAAAATTCCACTTTTAAACAAGATTTCTTTGTAAGTATTTTTTGGTGCAGCAGTTTGGACATGGGTAGGTAGGGAATATTGAATTTTCAAATTTCTAGCATGAGCTTCACGGTTTGTTAGGAATTATGAATGTTAGACTTAGTGATATAAAATTTGAAATTTTGATGCAATAGTCTTAAGGAATGTAGATTTGGAATATTGATCTAACTTGAGATATGTGGGAGAGAAATATGCTAGTGGGTGAGAGTTTGGAGTAAGGACAGAGAGTAGAGTGAGAATCATAAAATGTTTTGTTTGGAGATGGTTAGAGACTTGGGTAATGTTGTATGATGTTTCAAACCAATGATGGAGGGGTGATTGTGATTTGTAATTAGGTGGCAGAGAGAGGTCAGTGTAATTTAAACTTGTGGGGATGTCTCCATCTTGTCAAAAGCCTCAATAGATAGGCCAGTGTAATTTTCCCAATTATTTAAAAAAAATCTTGGACTATATCATATTTCTTAATTTTTTACATTTAGTAGTTATGAAACTAGATTCAGTGTAATTTACCCAATTATTTTAAAAAAATCTTGCACTATATCATATTTCTTTATTTTTTGCATATAGTAGTAACGAAACTGTACGTTTAGAGAAGAGAAAAAGTTAGGGAATGAGTTAGACTTCATTCCCTTTTATATTGATAATTATGAGGAATTACATGCCTAATTTTGAGCAACCAGAAAAGGAATAAATGAGATAAGGATACAAATATTATTTTCTATTCTATTATTTCCTATTCTAACAATTTCCTATTCTAACACTCTCCCTCAAGTTGGTGCGAAGATCAGTGTTGTCAAAGGCGCGCCTAGGCGCAGCGAGGCTCAACCTGTGCGCCTGAATTGCTCCCAGGCGAGGCGCGTTGAAGAAGTCGCGCGCCTTAGGTGCGACTGGAAGCAGGCGAGAGAGGCGCAAGGCTCGCGCCTAGGCGTGACTGATGTTTACGCCCTAATCTTTGATCTAACGGCTGTGGTGTGTGTTCGGAATGACTCTAACCACAGAGGATTACAACTTATATACACTACAAACCCCATACGACTGAAACGAAGCCCTAAATCTATGTCGTCTCTTCAGCTCTCCATCTCTCGACTTCGACTTGGACTGGGTTCCTTCTTCGACTTCGACTTCAACTTCCAGGTGCGCTACACTCTCTCTCCCCTTCTGCCTTCTTCGACTTCGATCGTCTCTCTCTCGCCCTCCTTCGACTTCGATTGTCTGGACTGTGTCGTCTTCATTTTATTTTTATTTTTCTCCTTCTTCTCTCCTTTTCTCTCCTTCGACTTGGACTGTGTCGTCTCTTCTGCTCTGCCCTTTTTTTTTTTTTTGCTCAATTATTTATGCCTTTTTTGAGTCTCTGTTAAAACAAAAAAAATAAATACAAAATATTTATGCCTTTGTCAATTAAATATTTTAACAAAATAAATATTTTTTTAAATACATACAAAAAAATAAATACAAAATAAATATTTTTCATTAATTTTCCATTGTATTAATTAATTAATTTTAATTTTCCATTTCATTACACAATTAATTAATTAATTGTATTAGTCTTCATTGTATTAATTAATTAATTGTATTAGTCTTCATTGTAATTACACATCTGCTCTGATCAGTCTTCATTATATTATTTAATTTTCCATTATATTACACAATTAATTAATACACTATGCATTACACAATTGCATTACATTGTATTAATTAATTTTCCATTACATTACACAATTAATCACACTTACATTACACTGAAATTATTTTCCATTTATTAAATTTGTTGTGTAGAAAATGACATCGGAAAGTAATAGAAAAGATCCGGCGTGGCAATATGCCCATTTGGTAGAGGAGAATAATTTAAACAAGTTCGAGTGTAATTTTTGTGGTAAAGTATCAAATGGAGGTGTTTATCGGGTGAAACAACACCTTGCGGGAGGTTATAAGAATGTCACTGCTTGCCCGAAGTGTCTTTCTCATGTAAGAGAAGAGATTAGAGAGTTCGTGTCAAAAAAAAAAGACACAAAAAGAAGAAATGAACATGTTGCCTGATTTCGATGACATGGACATGGAAGATGAAGATGAAGATGAAGATGAAGATGATGATGATGATGTCGTTGGGATCAATGTCAATCAACACCACAAGTTGACAAGTAGTAGCCAAGGTTCATCCAAATCCAAATCCAAATCCAAATCCAAATCCAAATCCAAATCCAAATCAAAAATGCCAAAGAGAAAAGGGCCTATGGATGTTTACTTCACACCCAATCCTGAATCGGTGGTGAAAAATCGAAGAGACCAAGCAAAAGGGAAACAAATCAAAATTGATGCAAATGACCCTTACAAAAAAGAAATGAGAGCTCGGGCACTGCAAAGATTTGCAAGGTGGTTGTATGATGCTGGTATCCCTTTTAATGCAGTAAATTATGAGAGTTTTGGACCAATAATTGAAGCCATTGGCCAATATGGTCCTGGTATGAAGCCACCGACTTACCATGAAGTGCGGGTTACCCAACTCAAAAAAGAAGAGAAACATACTGAAGATTTGATGAAGTATCATAAAGAGGATTGTGCAAAATACGGGTGTTCCATAATGGCTGATGATTGGACTGATAAGAGAGGAAGGACATTGATTAACTTTTTAGTTAATTGTCCAAGAGGAACCATGTTTGTTAAGTCGGTTGATGCTTCTAGCTATTCAAAGGATGGGGAAAAGCTATTTGAATTGCTAGACAAGTTTGTGGAGAAAGTTGGAAAAGAGAATGTGGTGCAAGTTATCACTGATAGTGCTGCAGCTAATGTGTTGGCGGGTAAGAATATTTCCTCATTCCTTACATCAAAATTGTTTACTCATAGTTTGTTTTGTATTTAAAATTTAAAAACTTGAAAATAATAATTCTTCGTTATTGTTATATTATAGGGGGGTTTTTGGAAGCTAAGTATGAACACTTGTATTGGACACCATGTGCTGCTTATTGTTTGGACTTGATGTTAGAAGACATTTTCAAGATACCTAGACTGAAAAAGACATTTGAAAGGGGTATTGCAGTACATGGCTATATTTACAATCGGCCTACGTTGCTAAACATGATGAGGCGCTATACAAATTTGAAGAATTTGATTAAGCATGCAAAAACTAGATTTGCAACCGCCTTTTTGACTTTGTCTAGAATGCATCAACAAAAAAACAATTTGAGAAAGATGGTGACCACCGAAGACTGGACCTCAAGCAAATGGGCAAAGGAGCCACAAGGTAAAAGAATGGCACAAACTTTGTTGATGGCTTCATTTTGGAATACTGTTGTGTTTGCCCTTAAGGTCTCGGGTCCTCTGGTCAAAGTGCTTAGATTGGTACCGAGAAGAAACCTCCCATGGGATACATTTATGAGGCAATGGATAGGGCAAAAGAATGCATTGCAAGTTCATTTGATCATAAAGAAGAGAAGTATAATGAAATCTTCGAAATCATCGACAAAAGATGGGATGTCCAATTGCATCGGCCTTTACATGCAGCTACGCATTTTCTTAACCCAGAATTCTTTTACCCAAAATCGTTAGAGGTGCAAAGAGATCATGAAGTGATGAATGGGTTTTATGAATGCATGCAAAGGTTGGTCCCGGATGTCACTGTTCAAGATTTGATCAATAATGAGATGAGTATTTATATGAAGGCTGAGAGTCTTTTTGGCAAGTCTGTTGCGATTAGGCAAAGAAATACAAGAGCACCAGGTAATATATTATAGACTCATAGAGTTTATTTTTAGTAATACTTTTAGTAAAACTCAATACTTGGTAACAGTTATTTCTAACTAGTGGATTATCGCAACTGATTGGTGGGCATCATATGGTTCTTATACTCCAAACTTGCAAACTTTTGCCATAAAAGTCCTTAGCTTAACATGTAGTTCATCGGGTTGTGAACGAAATTGGAGTGTATTCGAACATGTGAGTATTTAACATTCTAACTAATTTTTTGTTCAATTCAAATATTTTTTATTCTCATTAATAGAATTTAATATCTTTTTAATACTTGCAGCTTCATAGCAAGAAAAGAAATAGATTGGAACAACAACGTCTCAATGATTTAGTGTATGTCAAATACAATAGAACATTGAGATTTAGGTATGACATGCGCAACACTCTTGATCCCATATCTTTGTAAAATATTGATAAAAGCAATGAGTGGTTGCTTGGGAGGATGGATGGAGAATCAGATGAAGATAATGAGCCTGTGTTTGATGATGATGATCGCTTGACGTGGGCCACTGTTGCTAGAGCTTCTAGAGTAGAAGAAAGTAGCCATGCAAGTAGAGCAACAGGTTCACGCTCAAAGGCACAACCGAGGATAGCTAAATCATCAAGATTAACTCCACTTCAATTAATAGATGAAGAGGAAACGGGCTCAGATGACACAGAGGAGGAAGATGTTGAGGGATACAAATCAACTGATGGAGAAGAAGATGATAGTTTGCTAGCCATTGATGTTGAGGATGATGATTGACTGACCGACCTAACCTACCCTTTCTTTTGATGTTGATGTTTTTAAGTGTTAAGACATATATTAGTATTTGTTGGATATTTATGTTTTGGATGTTTAGTGTTTATGTTTATGTTTTTGGATGTTTGAAATGTTATGTAATATGCACTTTCATGGCTTTGAGAATTATTCTATATTTTGTCTTGAATCTTGATTACTTTTTATTTTTAAAAAAATTGTCTTAGTACTATGAATGATTAGTCTATGTTAATTTTTCTATTTTTTACTAAGACTGTGCGCCTTACTTCAATAAAGCCCGCGCCTCGCCTTGCGCCTTGCGCCGAGGCCCCGAAAGACCTTCAGCGCCTTAGTGCGCCTTAAGCCTTTAAAAACACTGGCGAAGATATCTCTTATGCCCAGTTTGTTGAGAATGCCATGAAAGGATTTGCTCCCTAGTCCCTTGGTGAGAACATCAGCTAGTTGGTTCACAGTCTTCACAAATGGAATACATATGGTGCCACTAGTGAGTTTTTCCTTGATGAAGTGCCTATCAATCTCCACATGCTTAGTTCTATCATGCTGAATTGGATTATGAGCTATGTTGATTGCGGCTTTGTTGTCACAATATAGTCGCATGGAGTCAGTTTGATGAATTCTCAAGTCTCCCAACAATAGTTTAATCCATAGTAGCTCACATACCCCTTGAGCCATAACCCTGAATTTGGCCTCAGCACTAGATCGAGCAACCACATTCTGTTTCTTACTTCACCATGTGACTAGGTTGCCACCAACAAATGTATAGTATCCAGAAGTTGATCGTCTGTCAGTGACTGATCCTGCCTAATCTGCATCAGTAAATGCTTCCACATTGAGATGGCCATGTTTTGAGAAGTAGAGACCCTTTTCAGGAGAAGACTTCAGGTATCACAGGATTCTCATAACTGCCTCTAAGTTGGAAGTTCTAGGAGCATGCATAAACTGGCTAACCATGCTCACTGCAATGGCAATGTCTGGACGTGAGTGAGATAAATATATAAACTTACCCACTAGCCTTTAGTATCTCCCCGTCCACTAGATCTCCCTCTTGATCCTCACTCAGTTTCTGGCCCGAGTCTAAAGGTGTCACATGGTCTACCTCCAAGCATGCCAGTTTCCTTCAGCAAGTCAAGTACATACTTACGTTGGCATATGAAGATGCCATCCTTGGACCGAGCTACTTCAATGCCCAAAAAATACTTCAAATTCCCTAAGTCTTTGATTTCAAACTCTTTGGCTAGGTATTCCTTCAAATGAGGAATCTCCTCAACATCATCTCTTGTCAAATCAATATCATCAACATAGACAATAAGAGCTGTGGTCTTACCATGGGAGGAGTGTTTCACAAACAAGGTGTGATCAGCTTGACTTTACTTGAACTTATATTTCTGCATAGCTTGAGCAAACCTTTCAAACCAAGCCTAGGAGACTGCTTTAGCCTATAAAGAGACTTTCGGAGCCTGCATACTTTACCTTTGGACTTAGCATCTACAAAACCAGGGGGAATATCCATATAGACCTCCTCTGTGAGGTCTCCATGAAGGAAGGCATTCTTCACATCAAATTGATGAAGTGGCCAATCCAAATTTGCAGCAAGAGAGAGTAAGATTCTCACGGAGTTCATCTTAGCAACCGGTGCAAATGTCTCCTGGTAATCTACCCCATAAGTCTGAGTAAAGCCCTTAGCAACCAGTCTTGCTTTGTACTACTCTATGGAACCATCTGCTTTGTGTTTTACCGTGTACACCCACTTACACCCAACTGGATTTTTGCCTCTAGGTAACTCCACTAACTCCCAAGTGCCACTCTTGCTGAGAGCTCTCATCTCTTTCATCATGGCATGTTTCCATTCAGGAATAGAGAGAGCATCCTGAAAATTGGTAGGTAGGCTCACAGAAGATACTTTAGATAGAAAGGCTTTATATGAGGATGATAGATTAGAATAAGATACATGATTAGTAATAGGATGCTGAGTACATGTCCTAACCCCCTTTCTATTAGCAAGGGGAACATCAAGATTTGAAAACTCAGGAATAGGAGCACTAGAATTGGAATTACCTGGACTCTCAAGAGAGGGGAGTGACTCTGGACACTCATCCGAAGAAGAAGTCGGTAGTAGAGGAGGGAAAGTAGGCTCTTGGATCTAGGGGACTTGCTGTCTGTTCTTGTCCTTAATAGAAACTTTGCTTGCTGCCTTTTCCTCAACAACGGCTAGCTCATCATCCTCTCTTACTAGCGGAAGTGGAACAGGAATCTCTTCACGCCAAGGCTCCCTCTGAAGGGATGATTGTGATACTGGGGAGGTCAAAAAGTAAGGCTGAGACTCAAAGCAAGTGACATCCATGGAGACAAACTATTTACAAGTGGGAGGATGATAACACTTATAACCTTTTTTGGGTGGCAAAATAACCCAGAAAAACACACTTAAGAGACCTAGGATCTAATTTACCACAATTGGGTGAATGATTATGGACAAAGCAAACACAACCAAAGGTCTTAGGGGAAATAGAGAACCCGGAAGAGGTAGACCCGAACAAAACTTGAAGAGGTGTTTGTTTTTGAAGGACTTGGGTAGGAAGAAGATTAATCAAATAAGCGGCAGTAAGAACTACTTCCCCCCAATAGGGTCAAGGAACCCGCATCTCAAAAGATAGACAACGGGCGACATCAAGGAGATGGCGATTTTTGCATTTGGCAACACCATTTTGTTGAGGGGTATTAGTGTAGGAAGTCTGGTGAATAATGCCATGAGTGGCAAAGTAAGTGGCAAGACCAGAGTCAATATATTTCCCCCTATTATTAGAACGAAGAATTTGGACAACTGCCCCAAACTGAGTGCAAACCATTCTATGGAAGTTTTGAAACACAGAAAACACCTCACTTTTATCTTTCATCAAATATACTCAGGTGGCCTTGGAACAATCATCTATGAAGGTAACAAACCATTTGTGACCAGTGACAGACACAAAACGGAAAGGACCCCATACATCAGAATGAATCAAAGAAAATGGAACTGAACTTTTATTACTAGAAGGAGCAAAACAGGCTGTGTTGTTTTCCAAGTTGACAAGACTCACATTGAAAATTTGACATATTATGTTTCTCAAAAACAGAAGGAAATATATACTTAAGTAATAAAAAGAGGGGTGTCCTAAGCGATGGTGCCACAGCCAAATGTCGTCCTTGGTGGATGGTAACTGAATAGATGAATGAGCCAGCTTGTCTGTCTGATCCAGAATGTAGAGACCGTGCTTCTCTCTACCACAGCCAATCCTCTTCCTCGTGATAAGGTCCTGAAAAAGACAATGATCAGGAAAGAACGTCACGCTACAATTTAAGTCACGGGTAATACGACTCGAAGATAAAAGATTAACACCAAAATTTGGAACATGGAGGACAGAAGACAAAGTAAGGGAAGAGGCAGCATGAATTAAACCTTTCCCTGACACAGACGACATAGTACCATCGGCAATACGCACTTTTTCCTGACCTGAGGAGGGGTTATACTTTGTAAATAAATTAGAGGAGTCAGATGTATGGTCGGAAGCACCAGAATCAATAATTCATGGTACAGTCGTATGAGAGAGCAATGCATATGGGGAGGAAGCCAAGTTACCTGAATTGGTAAAGGAAGAAGAGAGTGCACCCGTAGCAGAAGTGGAGGCTCGACGGTCTAGCAAGTGGCGAAGAGCAATCTTAAAATCCGAGTTAGATAACCCTGAAACATCAGCAGCAGGGGAGACAACTAGAGAAGAAGATGATGGCTCAACAGTGTTTGAAAGATGTGCTTGGGCATTAGCCCCTCGGCCTCTAGACTGACCAGATTGACCCCCTCGAGTACCAGAACGGTCTCCTCGACCACCAGAGGGAGTTCTATGCAGCTTCCAACAAGTCTCTCGTGTGTGGCGAGGTCTACAACAGTAGTCATAGTAAAGATTATCCTTCTCAGAGGAAGGACAAGAACCACGAGTCACACGGTCGCCATCGCGAGGGGGTGCAGAAACCAAGGCCGATCGATTAGTAATAGCAGAAGGGAGCATCGCAGAAAGGCGACTCTTCTTATTCTGCACAAAAGCAAAGGCTTTCTGGGAAGAAGGAAGCACATCCATGCCAAAGACTTGGCTCCGAACTGAATCATACTCCACATGAAGGCCTTCCAAGAACTTGAAGACCCTCTCTTGCGCCACAAACGTCCGGTAACCAGCAGAATCAGTGGGATAGACAGGCTTGTAATCCTGAAGGTGATCAAGTCACTTTCACCCATTGCTAAGGAAGGTAAAATACTGGAGAATAGTCATCTCACCTTGTACCGACCTTTCAATGGAGCGACGTTAACTCAAAAGCCTGTGAGAAGTTTCCTCTCCGGGAGTAAGTGGTAGTCACGGCCTCCGAAATATCCTATGCAGTGTCCATAGAAAGATAGCCCTCTCCAATCTCTGGGACCATAGAATGTATCAACCAACCCATGATAAGGGAGTTGGTGATCTCCCACTGATCATAACTCGGGTCTGTGGTGATGGGTGCTTGTATTTTGCCATCAACATACCCCATCTTCCCTCTGCTCTTCAAGAAAATAGTCAGACTCTGCGACCACGCTAGATAGTTCTAACCATCGAATAGAGAAGTGGTGATTTTAAGCCCAGGGTTGAGATTATCAGTCATAGTAGAAGGTATAAGGGAACTCTCGCTCTTCGGTGGCTGAGAAGTTGTGGACCCACTACTGGAATCTACCATGAATATTCTACTAATTAACCCTCAAACCCAGAGCCAATCACAAACTCGAAAGATGTAGAGGAATATCAAACAATATGACCACAAAGAGATCATCAAAAGAATAATTTTTATTTATTTTATTTATTTATTTAATTTTTTTATGTATCATCATTGTTGTTTTTATTTTATTTTATTTGTTATTATTTTTTGTTTTTTATGTAACTAGGTCAAAACCATTACTATAAGAAAAGAGAGAGACGAACGAACTGCCTACAGTGAGAGAGAGACAAACGACACTGTGATAAAAGCGGAGCGTTGACTGAGAGAGACGACCGAAGCCTAGGAGTCAAGGGAGACCCCAACAAAGGCCAAGGAAGCCAGAGGGGCTATCGACAGGTCGCTAGAGAGCCAGAGAAGTTGCTGACAGACTTCCTAGATGATCGTCCTGGGCTGCCGAAGGTTGGGGTTGGACTGGCAAAAGCCTGGGTGAGTGGCTACGGAGCCAACTGGATTTCTGGGGAAGAAGGTATGGCCTACGATTTTGGCTCTGATACCATGAAGGTTTAGAGAAGAGAAAAAGTTAGGGAATGAGTTAGACTTTATTCCCTTTTATATTGATAATTATGAGGAATTACATGCCTAATTCTGAGCAACCAAAAAAGGAATAAATAAGATAAATAAGGATATAAATATTATTTCCTATTCTAACAATTTCCTATTCTAACATAGATTTAGTTTTTAGCTTTTTGTTTGTGGATTTTGATGTATTTTCTAGTTTAGAGATTGTGACAGAGCCATTTATCTATTATTTTCTACTAAAATATTTATTGATTGCCAAATGGAATTCTAAGAAAAATGCTTCTAGTTTAGCTTACATATGGACTTCCTCTTTGCTCTCCAAATATTTTTTCCCTTTGATCCTTCCGAATTTTTTAGAGTTATGTTATGACTCTTTTGGCTTTGTAGTCCATTCTTATTCTCTATTTTTAACAAGCTTGATCTCAAGTATAGTTATATGATGCTATTTGTGGAATAACTGACTTTTTGGGAAACATTATTAAGTTCATTTAATCCTCTCCATGACATTGGTGTTTTTTAACAATTAGGATTACTTCATTTTTCTTGTTGTATTGAATTTAAGGAATTGGTTGTGCTATTTCCTCCTATCATCATATTTGATGGTTGGTGTTATATCTTTGTTTTGTGATTTTTGCCCCTGTTCTTTTCTCAAATCATTTTTCTTGTTTAGCTTTAATTTTCACTTTGATTTGATTTTTTATTGAAGCATTTTGGGTGTTAATTTGTAGGGTTCAAGAGGGAATCTGGAGGGAAATATATAGAAAGATGGAGGGAGAGAAAAACGGTGGCTCTACTTGCATAACGACGTCGCCAAATTCAAGGTTGCTTATAGTAGTCCATAGGTTCCTTTATTTTTCTTTGCTCAATCAAACTTTGTTTTGTCGTGGGAATGACTCATTTTTTGTTGATAGAGCTACCATGTATGTAGCAGCAGATATTTGAAAATTGAAATCAGTTTGTGTAATTAAAGTTTAATGCTTTGATTTACTAGGAAAATATTTGTTGTTTATTTTTTTCAAATGTAAATAATCACGTTTTTTTTTATCAAATACCAATCATGGTTAAAATAGAATTGAGATCTTTTGTAATTTACAATGACACTAATTGAGATGTATGTTTTAGAAATGATCATAGTTTTATTAAAAAACGGAGATCTTTTGCCATTTATAATCACACTTTATGAAAAAATGTGATCTTTTTCCATTTACAATCATACTTCTTGAAAAATTTAGATGTATGTTTTAGAAATGATCGATTATGTAGAAAAAATGAGACTTTTTGCCATTTACAATTACAATTTTTGAAAAACTGAGACGTATGTTTTATATATGATCACAATTTTATAGAAAACACAGAGAACTTAATAAGAATATTAAGCATACTTTAAAATTTTAATTTGTGTTTTTAGTTTACTATCACGGTTAGAAAGTGTGATGGAAAATAAGGATAAACCATCACATTTGCATAGATCACGCTTTTTGCAAAGTGAAAATGATTGATAAATACTGCTATGGTTAAAAGCTGAGATTGTTTAGCTTTTTTTGTAGTAGGCACTCTAACTCACCAACAACCAATATAGAAGAAATTTGGCTCAATTGAACCATAAAAATTGCAACTGATGTAAAGCTTTAAACTGCTATGCAAGGACAAGCCAAATAAAATGCAATTAAAAACTACTACAGAAGCAAACTAACATTGCTGAAAATATTCAAAGCATTGCGCACAGTGGCAGATCCAGGGGATCTAGAAATTCAAAACAAAGGGGCACATATTACTCACAATATCGAAAAAAAGAAAAATCCACAATAGGCAACGAGATATTATTAAATTTATATATATATATTGGGAGGGTCAGTTGTTGAGATTCAATATTGCAATTATCATGAAAATTACATCAACATAACCTATAAATGTACAATCAACAACCTAATTGAATTTACGATTAACAAATCCAATGCTATCAACTCAACAAAGTGTCCCACAATGAAGAACAACAATCAATTAAACAAACCCGCAAACCCTATTGTAACGTCAAAAAATTCACTTTAATTCCTCTATTAGATATTCATTCAATTCATACATGCGAAAGCCGACATAATATTCAATATTATCTGATATTCATAATGAAAGTAAATCTTCTTTTCGTATTCTTCATTTCATCAACTAAGATGTACAAAATAAATCACATGCATTACACATTCATAACTTTTAAGCCTGAATCTACAAGAAGTGATACTATCACAAAACAATTTCATGTCTCAAATAAAAAATAGCCCCAAGGGTTACATCTTTCAAGGAATATAACCTTGTTATAAAAAGAAGGGTTTGATTAAAATTTCTCTGGTTTAAAATCATGGTGCTAAAATTTCTCTGGTTTGGTTGAAACAATTTTCTCTAGTTTAAAATTGTGAACAAACATAGAGAAATTTGTGAACAAAGCTATAGAAATTCTCTGTGAACAGAGCCAGAGAAATTTCAATTTTCTTTAGTTTGAACCCAGAGAAATTCTTTGGGAAGTTTAGAATTTCTCTAGAGTCCAGAGAAATTAGAATTTCTCTGGGATCGATGTTGAGAGACTTTATACATTATGAAAATATTATATATTCTTTATACTATAAAATTTTAATACTAGGGATCCTAAAAAAAAATCCCCTTGAATCTATTATTCATTAAATATGTATATCTTAATTCAAGTTAAATATTTTGAATCCTTTTTATTCGCAAGGAGCTGGATGAGAAGAAACTCTCACGTTCAGTTCTGTAGAGGAGATGGAATTTAGAAAAAACCATCAACTATAACCCCAAAAGAACTAGATTCCGTAAACAACATAGAGGAAGAATGAAAGGAATATCTTATCGAGATAATCATATTTGTTTTGGAAAATATGCTCTTCAAGCACTTGAACCCTCTTGGATCATGTCGAACAATGACACGAAATGTAGACAAATTAAGGGGTAAAATTGAAAACAAAATATCATTCAAAACAAATAAAATGACTTCTCACCAAACTATTTCACAAAGGGTGGATCTCTCACCAATAAAAAATATACACGGGACCTAATGTCTTATACCATCCTTAGATTAGATTTATCACCAAATTACTATTTTATTTATTTATTATTATTCATTTAGAATGGTCTTCAATAAAAAATAATTTCCTAGAGTTCAGTAGGGAAAAATATGCACCATGTAATTATCTACACGGTAATTAACCTTCAGGAAAAATGTAACCACACCACCGAACCCAATTATAGTTTCCTTCCAATGAATATCACCCTTTGGGAATCTCCATAATGCATTTTATTTGAAAGGCCAAATTTTATTTTGATCCATATGCAGATTATACTCCTCTTATTTGATAATAATCATATAGTCCTTTTATAATTTGTAAACTGAAATATACTATTAGGTCAATTAAAAATTTAATAAAAAAAAACTAAAATATTCTTATATATAAGAAATCTAAGTATCTGAACTACGAATATTTTTGTTATTTGTTTCGGAAGCAAAATACACTTTTACCACTTATCCTTTATTCCATATGCTCCTTAAATTTTGAAAATGAGTATATAATTTCTTTATATTTGGCATATGTTTCACATTTATTGTTAAGTATATTTTACGGTTCATTTTACTTCACAAATCATAAAGGGTTATGTGGTTATTTTCAAATGAGATGAGTAATTTGTACATAGACAAAAAGATAAGAGAATAAAATGAAATTTATCGTGTTTAAAAATAGTTATAGTTGTACATTATTCTATAATTTCTACAGTGCAATTATGTGCAAGGTAATTATTTTTTTTTTTCTCTCATGCATTTTTTTTTCCCTTTTTTCTCAATTAAATTTAGATACGACAAAGTAGAAAACTGAACCTCACCCACCATCCATAATAGAAAGCTTGGAGTAGAAAACTGTCACGCTCCACTTTTTATTACTCGAAGTATTACCAAATTCATTAACTTAATTCCCTTTCAGAGATAACATGCGGAAATAAACTCATATATTCAACTCGTAGAAGTGAATAACAATACTCTCGTTCGTACGCAAAGTAAATACAACATGAGCATGCTAAATAAATTGTCCTTGGGCTTACATCACTAATCAATCAAGAAGAAGGGTGCAACCCTTTTACACATATGGCATTCCACCAATACAAGAGAGGCCCTGTGGCCAACAAACAAGAAGATCCAAATCTTGCAGCACATCCTGCTCAACACTTGAAAAAGATTCAACAACGTGGGATGAACATACAGTCCAGTAGGGATCTCAACATGGCCCTCAACAATAACAACTTACAGATAGCTATGATCATGAATCTCATACTAGAATAGTAATGTGACAGTCTATACAAAATAT
Source organism: Camellia granthamiana (assembly GCA_036172215.1). Taxonomy (NCBI): domain Eukaryota; kingdom Viridiplantae; phylum Streptophyta; class Magnoliopsida; order Ericales; family Theaceae; genus Camellia; species Camellia granthamiana. The sequence goes on from CM069906.1 coordinate 121,384,829, forward strand.
GTATAAGTATAAACTTTTCTCGAAAACAACCATTTCAATCAACGCCATAGGCGGTTCATCTTTCCTTTCCTTTCATTAACCCCTGTTCCCAATCTTTCATAACATTAACAACTTCTTAGGAAAATAATTGCACTAAGCCCATTACTCTCTTCCCTTTTCCACACATACAACAGATGTGCCTGTTTCAAACATATTTTTAAAATGTTCGAACTCCTTTACACTTTCCAAAAGACAAAAAAAGACATTTTGATTCGTTCCAAATACAATCATAACTATACATGCATACCTTTATAAAAAGGGAGATAACAACTCACCAATACGTATATAATCAGCTAATGAGGCAACTCGCCCCTCCAAAACTGTAACCAACACAATCCATGATTTTCTCAGAAACACTGAAACAACAACAATGGAACTTTGCTCTACCAGCTATGTGCGTAGTAAGCCAAAGATACACCTCTCACAACAACATACCAGTTTACCAGGCGCTAGCTGGAAGGGTGTGGTGCCTTAGATTCTCAGCGCAGTCAATTCTCCAGGCGCTAGCTGGAAGGTAACGGTACCTCTGATTATAAGCGCGGGGTATAACACCAATAACCACAATACAACAGGGCATAACCAACATGTGTAACACATACACATAAACTATCATGATACAAGCAATGTGTTAAAGTATATAAACACATAGGTGTGTGGAGTCCATCCCCTATCTCCTCACACACACTGGAGTACATCACCTGCCTCCTTCCGAGCAAGTATACATATATAATGTATCTCAGCACTTCATAACATATAATGTTCAATCAACAATGGTGTAATGCATACACGACAATTCAACACAACCGTACCATCCTCCACCAATGACCAAGGACAAAATCTCTAGATACATGTATTTAGTACACCTACTAAAAGACTCAATTAACATGAGATCACAAACCCAACAACAACACTAACAAGGTAGTAAAAGATACAAACCCCACATGTGTGTGTTCAACACTCAAGATACAACAACCCAATTCTCATACTTATTTCAAAAATGTTCCCATTTCATAAAACCAATTCCATTCCTTTTGTTTTCACAAAACCAATTCCATGGACCACAAAGCCATAACTCATTTTAATCCACAACATTCCTTTCAAAAACCATTCCAATTGCCATGGTTAATCCCTTCGGCATTAACACATTCACCCAACTCATTTTGATAAAGAGATATACAAATATTGGTCAACTACCCTCCATTTTAATTTACCAAATCAAAATACAATTTAGGACTTTTTCTTCTTTCAACTATAACATGCTAATTTACACTCCAATTAGCCCAAAACAACCCTCAATGATAAAATACCCATTTTCAAACAATCAACCCTAGGTTCCTTCTCATGGTTTCAAACAAATCCAACATGGATATGATTTTCATGCAATACAAAACTGCCACATATCTATCTATAAATGAAGTATTGAAAAAGAACAAAAAAATCCCTACCTCAAATGTAGAACCCAAGGAGAAGAAGAGCAAAACTCAGAAGTGCTCCAAATCCTAAATTTCTTGAATCAAAACGAAGCCCTCGACGATCAACACACTTTTTACAAAGGCCCAAGGTGAGGAAAACACTCCTACTAGATCAAACCCTAGAGAGAAGTTAGGTTTTAGAGTGAGAAGCTCTCAAAATTGATTTTTGGGAAAGTAAGAGAGAGAAAAGAAAAGTGAAAAGTGATTCAAAAAGTGATTTCACGAACTGATATAAAACAGGTCCGCTCGAGCGTACAACACCCCGCTCGAGCGTCAGACACAGGTTCACGCTCGAGCGTCCAAAGAGCCGCTCGAGCGCCGGATGCACCCTCCTAGAATTTTCTGCAGATGACAAAAATGCTGAGAGAAGGAAATTCACGCTCGAGCGTCCAAACTGCCGCTTCAGCAGAGAGGCAACAACAAAAGCCCGCTCGAGCGTCAAAGCGCCGCTCGAGCAGATAGACCAAAACCTGGGCAAAATTCTAAGTTTTAAAACACAACCAGCTTATTCCCAACTTGCCCAACACAACCCAAAACTCAAAACAAAGAGTAAGGGATAGAAAAGAGAATAAGACAACAACACATCTACGGAACCGAGTCTGGATTACAGTTAGACAACAAAAGGGAAAACCGGGATCGCTATAAAAACCAAGGAGAACAACCTTTTAAACTCCATGAAAAACAAGAGTTGAGAAGCTTCCATGCTTGACCTAGGATTTATCTATAGTGAAATGCAAGATAAAATCAAGCACAAATGAAAAATCCAAAAATGAAGATTTAAAACTTAATAGCAAGTACATCCCTTCTCTAGTCTCTCTCCACCATTGCCACATCTCCCCTCCTAAACCACCCCCGTTCCTGCCTTCTCTCCCCTAAACCAACCCCGCCTCGAGGAGATGGAAGGTCAAACAAATTTGCAATTTTGACTTTTTCTTGTTAACTTTAACGAAGTTAATATTGCAATTTCGCTCTAGTTTATAGGGAAAGTCTCTACTTATATTTGAATAATAAAAGGGTAAAAGCCTTTAACCGTTAGGGGTGGACATCGGCTCATTGGTTTGCCCAACTCGCTCGGCTCAGTCCTATTTTTCTAGGGCTTAAGAAGGTTGTTTTAACCCATGAGGCTAGGCTGTACTGACATTTTCAGCCCGAAACATCAATGGGTTAGGCTTGGGATTAATTAATTATTTATTTATAATACATTAAAATATCTATTTTTTTGTTAGGATCTAGACTTTATTTTTGTTGATTTTATTGAAACTCACATTTATGGTGATGTGTGATTGAATTTATTTAAAAAATCCTTCAATTTATAATGATGTCAATATATTTATTTAAGAAATATAATGTGAGATTGAATTTGCTTATGAAATGATTTAACTTTTTTTTTTAACATATAGCCCGATGGGTGAGTTCAGGATTTATAATTATTTTTTGGATCGGGTTTGGACAGATCATAAAGGCCTGATGTCAGAACTGGGTCAAACTTGAACAAATACAAAATCTCTTATTATGTAGTGTTGTTCTGGCCCGAAATCGGCCCGGCCTTATGTTTGTCTACCCCTATTAACCACAAGGGAATAAAATTAATTTTATCCTAATTTTTATGTTTACCATACTAAATTTCAACAATAATAAAATATAGGGTTAATTACACTTTTCATCCTAATAGTTTGATTCAAATTTCACTTTAATTCCTATAGTTTGCAAGCTTCACTTTACCCCCTGTAGTTTGGGTTATGTACAGTTTACCTCTAACGTTTGAAAATGACCACATAACTCTCACGTGGTTTGTAGACTGAAATGCATCGCTAAACACTATTAAACATTTCATCAAACTTAACAGCAAGTGTGAAATATATAACGTATGGGGGTTATATATTCATTTTCAAATTTCGAAGGGGGCAAATTGCTTGCTCATTTTCAAATTTCAAGGGAGTAAATTGCACATAAAATAAACAAATTTCCAGGACGTAAATTGCATATAAAATAAGCACAAGGGGTTAGAATACACTTTATCTTCCAAAAAAATGTCGAAAATACAGGGGTATTTTAGTTTTTTTATTAAATCGTTAACGGTCCTCACGGTGCACTTTAGTCCACAAATCACAAGAGGATTATGTTGTCATTTCCAAATGTTAGGGGGCAAGCCGCATATAGTCCAAAAATCACAAGGGGGTAAAGTGAAGTTTGCCCTGGTTTCAATTTGAACAATTTGATCTCTACACTTTAAGTCTAGTTTTAATTTGGTTATTCTGTCTAAATTTTTGATAATTTTGTCCACGTGTACAACTTAGAAATCTAAAAAATGTTCCAAAATTATTACTTTTAACAATCAATTTAAACGGAAGAACCAAATTGAAACCTTAAAAAATTGACAAGTGTTCCAAAATTGTTAATTTTAATCTTCAATTTAGACGAAATGACCAAATTAAAACCTAATTTAAAATGTAAGAACTAAATTATTTAAATTAAAACTGTACGGATTAAAATAAAATTTAAATCAAATTACAAAAGTGAAAAATGTAATAAACCCTAAAATATATAATACACTGCTAAAGTTGCCTTTCAAATTACAATGAGTCATATCTAAAAAAAAAAAATGATAAGTCATAATTAACCCAACAATAGGTCATAATCAAATAACACAAATGTCATAATTAGAATTGCATATGATATACCATATAATTTTCCTACTAATAAACATTATCCATTTAGGTGGACTGTCAAAAAAATATAAAAAAAAAGGAGGTTGATTGGTGATAAATCCAATATAAGGAGGGGATAAAGCATTAGATTTGAGAGAGATTTTTTTGTTTATGAGAGGTCCACACTTTGCGTAATCGTTTGGTGGAGAACATTTTGTTTCAAATTTTACCCTTTGACTTTTTATCTTTTTGACTTTTCGTTGACTATCTGTTGAAATTTTTTATCTATTAAAATTCTTATCTGTTCAAATTTTTTATCTGTTGAAATTTTCTATCTGTTCAAACATCAGATCATCACCAAAGAAATCTTTCACTTTCAAATTTAGATCTGGCTAAATGCGAGTCAGAGACCTCCATTAACAAAAAAAAAAAAATCCTAAAACATGTCTAACAAGCTTTCTGTTTCATCTCTATCAATCTGCAAATCAGTTTTATCTAAAATAAAATTGATTGTTCCATTCTTCCTTGGCCACAAGAGATAGAGAGAGAGAGAGAGAGAGAGAGAGAGGTAAATTTATCTACATCAAAACAATGGTAGAAAGAATCATGAAAGACTATTATCACCTTGGTTCAATTACAGAGCCGGAAAACAAAATATAAAAAATCAATGAATCTCAAAAGTTTTAAGGCTCCAAGCAACTACTATTAAGCACTAAAAATGAGTGATTTTATCATATAGGGGTGTATTCCCTTGAGAGCTTTCTAAAATAATGCATAAATTACAAGTTTATCAATTTTATCTATTGCTTACTGATTATTCAAATACACAAACAACTATTCAACAAATCAGGTATATATAAACATATATAGCATGAAGGTATATTAGATCTATAAACATATATTTTTCTATATTTGCTAGTGGTGGTGGCCCTGGTGATGGCAGTGTAGTGGTGGAGGTGAGACTGGCGGTGGTAGTGTAGTGATATTAATAAGACTTTAGTATGAAAAATATTTGCTACCTTTTAAAAGGGAAACATTTCATCCCCAAATAAGCTTGTTTTTTGTTGATCATGAAGAATATTTTTCGTTGACTTTGTTTTTCATTATATCAAACATTAGTAAATACGGACCAAGCAAAAGACTTGAACCCAAAATCTTCAATATGAGAAACATCTTTACTACTTGAGCAGCACATAACATTTATTTTTAAATCGAAATTAAAATTTATATTTTACAGATTTGATAGCACACTCATCGATAGATACACACCCACTAATATATATATACGTATACATTCTAACCTTTGATACCGTATCTTCAACTTCCCAGCATTACGTAATACATCAGCTTGACTACAATTCGCCATGACTTCGAAAGCTACACCGCCAATATCAGATTGAAATGCATCGCAACTACAACGCACAAATCAAAGATAGTTATAGTTATTGAATTCCGTGAACATGTTGGATTTGATATGCATGTCACCCAAATATATTTTGAAAACCATATATGCTTATTAGATAGCTTCAATTGATGTATGAAAACGATGAAAAAACAATGAAAACACTTCTGGTGTCTCTCAATTTTAATGGGGAAGGATTTTCTTCCATCCATTGTTTTACTAGAGGGTTGTTTTACTAGAGGGGTGTTTGTTGGGGTTTAGAGAGCCACCACGTCTTATTTTGATATATAATTATAAAAAAAAAATTATTTGATAATCATAATTATATGTTACATTACATTTGTTTAAAGAAAATGAATAATAGGTATAATTTTGAAATTATCCATTCATTTTTTTAAAGACCAATATGAAAAAAAAAATATATGGATAAAAATATGGCATCAATCTAAATTTTATTGTGCATGATCTAGACAAAAAAATCATACAAATTATACGATTCAAGTCGTCGAAATGAGATTTATGATGTATTTGACGAACCAATTATCACATTTGTATTTCAACAGTAATTAGATAGAACTCCTTCCCATATTAGTAATAGAAAGTAAAAACATGAAAGAGGGCCTGTTTTCTTCAAATTTTAAGAGAGGTCTATACAATTACTCTAAACTGTATAACCAAACACATATTTGTTTTATTCATTATTTGAGAAGAGGGGTAGAGGGGAATATAGGTGTTTGGTTGTAGCATGTGAGCTGTCTAATATAGTGTGAATAAGAAAATAGGGGTTTAGTTGTACGATTTAAATATTCTAAATTCTTAAATTACTATTTTTACATATTAGATTAAATTTTCACTATTATTGATTTGCAGAGATTGTCTTCAATTAGACTATATGAACTGAAATAAGAAACAATAGGGACCAAATAGATGCATCTATTAATTTAGGAATGAAGTAAAAAATGTGACTATAGTTTAGGGTATAACAAAATATGACAATTTAAAAAAAATTCGTTAAATACAACAAAATACGAAAATATACTAAATTTTTATATTTTTTTTATTATTTGGTGAATTTTTAAAGTTTTTATTTTCGCAAATATTACTCTTTTTAAGTGTATAGATTAGGTGTATATAAGAAATTAAAAAAATTCGTAAAATATTAAAAAAAAATCACTAAAAAGGAAAAAAAAATCAAATTTCCAAAAAATTAATTAAACCAAACAAGGTAAATATAATTTTTTTTCATCCATATAACTATCGGATACTGATGCAAATAAGCTAAGTATAACACCCACGGTAATTAGGAGAGGTCGGTGTAAATTTACCTAGCCAAGCACTCATTCTTTTATTCATTATTTGAAGTACAGAGAAATATGGGTGTTTGGTTGTTGAGGGTAAGTTGTCAAATATTGTGTTAGTAAGAAAATAGATATTTAGTTATACAATTTAATTTCTCTAAATTATAAAATTATTTTTTTAACCATTAGATTAGATTTTTCTCATTAATGATTTGGACAGATTGTCTCCAATAATCAGACCATATGAACTAAAATCAAAAACAACAAAGACTAAATATATGCAATTAATAATTTAAGAATGAAGTAGAAAAAGTGACTATATTTTAGGCCATAAAAGTAAATTTCAAGAAAAAAGAAAAAGAAAAAAAAGAAGACTACTAAAAAAGTGCCCAAGTCTTGCACCTCTTTCAATTGCAGCCATTAGAGTCAATAGCAAACCTTCATTTTCACTACTCATTTATTACTTCCATGATTTTATTTTATTTTTTATTTTTCGCAAGATGATATAAATCAAGTGCTTTGGATAAACATCAAAGGAAATAAAATACCTTTATTTTGTATGATACAAATAAAGTGCTATAAAACTGAAAAAAGACTAGATAGCAACCATAACCAAGCTATAGTTTTTCATGATCAAGCAAAAGAATGCAGAAATTGATTGTAAATACTTACCAAAGGATACCACTTGCATTGGCTAATTTCACCTTGCTCTGTTACTGTGAGAATACTTTTTAAATCTCTTTCCGCTTTTGTTTCGTTCACCTTCAATGATCCTCACAAGCCATTGAGGTTTTCCTCTAGAGAACATAAAATATCCCATAACAAGTCCCCACACCAGCCCACATATATAACCTGGTAATATGACTTCCCAATTGAATCCACTGGAAGTATTGTCTTCTTGCTGAAACATCAAGGGTGGTGGTTGTGGTGTCCTTGGATTGCATGCATTTAACAATGGAGGTCCACATAATGCCAAGTTGTCAATGTAGGAATCATTTGAAAATGTATCAAATTGGTTGCCTTGTGGTATCGGTCCTATTAGTTGATTCCACGAAAGGTTTAAGACTTCAAGGGATTTCAAATTCCTTAGTTGTTGAGGGATCTCCCCAGTGAGTTTGTTGGAAGAGAGGTCTAACCCTTCGAGCATTGTCAAATTAGCAAGAGATGCTGGTATATGACCTGTGAGGCTATTGTGAGACAAGTTGAGCCCTCGGATTGAATTTAGCTTTCCAATGATCTGTGGAATTTCACCTTCGAAATTGTTTTTCGATAAATCAATTGCAATGAAAATGGTTAGGACTTTTACCATTTCTATGATTGATCCTTTGATTACCATAGTCAAACAATCATTATAGTAATATGCTGTTGTTGCACTACCAAACGTCCCCAAGTAGTTCAATTTAAAACTAGCTTCGTCGACATTCATCATAGCATTGAGATTCTTGAAATATTTTCTTGGCAATGGACCAGTAAAATAATTGTTTGATAAATCCATAACTCGCAAGTTGGGGAAGGGAAATTTGAACTTGGAATTCAGTATAGGTCCATGGAATTTGTTAGATCTCAAAATTAAAACTTGTAGCGAAGTTAAATTTCCCAACCAATATGGAAATTTATCGGAGAACTTGTTATGTCCAAGGTCTAGCACTTGTAGCATTTTGCAATTCTCTAAAGATTTTGGTACTGGTCCCTCAAATCCATTGCTATCAAGGTTGATAGTTCCGAAGGAATTTTCCTTCGCAAATGTATCAGGAATGGTGCCAGAAAAATTATTCTTCC
>CM069906.1:121393666-121553666 GCA_036172215.1 Camellia granthamiana
ATAGGAGCTGTAAGCCTTAGGACAAAACAAATTAGTTTTGAAAAATTAATATATTTCAGGAGAGAGTATCTCTTTATCAATTTGTGGTTTATATTTGTGCTTGATTTCATTTCATTAATCAACATTGCATCAGTTAAGTTCGAATTTGTTGAGCAAACATGAAATGTATCTCTCAAGGAAAAAATTATCACATGAGTCTAGAAAAGTGCCTCGTTGTAGTTGTGATTGTGGTTGTGGTTATGATTTAAAAAAAAACTCTTTAGTTGAAAAAAAATATATATATACAAAAAATATTACAAAAGTAACGTGATATTAATAAAGCAATATTTATAGATATTTTATTTTAAAATAAAAATCAGCTTTAAAACATATCCTTTTACATAAATTTTTTTTATGCAACTCCATACTATTTTTTATTTTTTAAATTATATAAGCATTTAATGCCTTGTTACCGGAATGAGACTTAACTAGTATAATGCTTCAAAATACATAATAACAACTCGCCCAAGTGGGCTCACCCTTAGCTATTCTCCACTAGAATTTTGAATGAATTATCTACCCCACCCAAAAATAGAAATTCAACCAATTTTTCCAAATTACAAAACCACATGACAAGTGACAAGTCAAAACTTGCACCACCCAAATCTGAACGCACGCGAAATTGTAAACGCCCACAATTGGGGGTGTTTAGTAACGTTTGTAATTATAGTTTTTAATTTTCTTTTAAATTAAAAAATTTCTATAATCATAAAGAAGTTATCACTAGTAGGGTGATTATTCAGCAATCTCGAATTATGAATATATGGTATTTCATAGTTTTATGATTAGTGGATAAGTGGAATATTGTGTTGGGTGATTGAAAAACATAAAAGAACATACTGAATGATAATTGATTAGAAAGTAAAGACAAGTAATACTCCGAAAATATTGAATAATTTTCCTCACTAGTCACCCCACTTCAATAACCATATTTGCCCATAATATGCGATAATCGTCATTGGCCACCATCTCCCGTGTAACCACCCATTTCATTTATTTTTTAAATAAAATTTTAAAAAACCACATATATATATCAAATATGTTTTTATTTTTATTTTAACCAATAAACAAGTATAAACATATTTAATATTTTTTGTAAAAAATAATAAACTGTAAACAAACGACACTTAAACTTTCATGTATGTTTAAAATTTATTTTCAGAAAAATTACAAAAAGAAATTCCAAGGGTTGACCATTATAATAAAATAAATTTTGAGTTTTTTATTTTGTCAATTTAAACCTAATATTTTCATTTGTTTTCAATTTAAACAATCCGCTTATTTCCGTTAAGTAAAACTGGCGGAAAAAATATATTTTAGTTATTAAACTCAACATAAATGTTCATAAAATGTTTAAAATACCATTTTTCATTGAGTTTAATAGCTAAAATATCATTTTTTCGCTAGTTTTAGTTGATGAATATAAACAAATGGTTTATGTGTGTGTTGATTTCCGACCACACTGCCAATCAAATACTCAGCTAGAGAACACTAGCAAAATAGATTAAACTCGAACAACCTGTCACAGAAAGAAGAGATTCTGGCGGTGGCTCGTCCACCCGGGGGCACTCCGACGATTAAGTCAGTTATCTCTCAAAGATAGCAAAAGTGCTTAACTCACTATTCAGAACATAAAGAACATACCTTAGACCCATAAGGGTGCCTCGCTTTTATAGTCAACACAAATCTAGTCCCAATAGAAGCCTAGCTTCAATGAACTTAGGATTGCTGCTAATCTTGGACTCCCAGTAAGATTAGGATAAACTCTCTAAGAGTCCTATCTTTATCCAAACTGAAGTCATCTCTCATTCTAGAACTCTTGTCCCTTATCCGCTTATCCCGAATTCCGGTATTCTTGCAGATAACCTTGGCCTAGCTGAGATTACCTCGGCATCATGACTAAGACACGTGGCACCCGACTGGCACTTCGGTGACACCTCGGCCACGTGCTGTCATTCAAAAATTATGTCCCCACAACTGCCCCCTAGGTTCTATTACCTCGGCATCCTGAGGTGATGGAACCTATATCGTTTCTTCCATTTAGCAGGTCGGCTAAGCTCGCTTTACCCTTCGTTACCGAGGTCAGAACTCCTACCTTGTGTGGTTCCATACTTGGAATATTTTGCATGTCTTCAACGTACACCTTAACTGTGTAATCTTCTCAGTGTGGAATACTTCGGTTATACCCACTAACAGTTTATCTCGGCTTTGACTTAACAATTGAAAATATTATAAAAAATATTTTCACAAGTGTTATTCACAACTTGCCACTTTTCTTTTACTTGACTTTTGTCTTCCAATATCTTCAAAGTCTTTGGCGAAATGATAATCTCGGCAAATACGTAAGTACCTCCTTCAATACAACCTTGGCTTAACTTGAAATTTTTCTCAAAAATTTCAAAAGTTTTTAAACCAATCTTCCTTTTAATATAACCTCGGTTTAACTTTAACTTGTAATTTTTTCTTAAAATTTCAACAAGTGTTAAACATGACATCGGCTTAACTTCAACTTGTAAATTTTTCTTAAAAATTTCAACAAGTGTTAAACATGACCTCAGTTAAACTTCAACTTGTAAATTTTTCTAAAAAATTTCAACAAGTGTTAAACATGACCTCGATTTAACTTCAACTTGTAAATTTTTCTTAAAATTTCAACAAGTGTTAAACATGACCTCGGTTTAACTTCAAATTTCAACAAGTGTTAAACATGACCTTAGCTTGTAAATTCCAACTCCCAAGCATCATTCTCCAGCCCTCTGCCCCCCAATGTGAGCCTAAGTCCCTGGCGTATGTTCCTCGGCTCTGGCATATTTCTCAATTCTGGCCATGAGCTCCTCCATGCTTTTTGGCAATGTCTTTGCCAATGACTTTCGGAGTGGACAATCATCTTTCAAGCCGTTCTTGAAAGACACGACCGCCAACTCTTGGTTGCACTCGGGTATTCGGTTGAACATCTCATAATACCTCTTGGCATAGGCCCTAAGGCCTTCATCGTCACTGATTCTCAGAGCCATCAGGAAGTCCACCCTCAACGGTTGTAATTTGTTCGTCACGAACTGGGCCACAAACATCTCGGCCAGGCCCTCCTAGGTTTTCACAGTTCCTTTCGGCAACTTGTGAAACCAGTCTGATGCAATTTCCCCGAAGGACGAGGGGAACACCTTGCAGAGCAACGGCTCGTTCCCGGTGTACAGTGCCATCGAGTTCAGGTACAAGCCGACGTAAAAGTTGGGGTCCGACTTATCGTTGTATATTTGGAATCTCGGCATGAGGAACCTCTTCGGGGCTTCGAATTTGTCCAATTCTACCGAGAACGGCGTTCTTGGATTGACCGGGGAAGTCACCTCGGCATCTTGTCGCTTTCTCTGGAGGTAATCCCTCAGATCCTCCTTGGTCCGCCCAGGAGCTCGGTTGTCTCCGAATTTCAGCCTTTTTGGTGCACTACTGCCAGTGTCATTGTGAGTCCTTTTGGACTTCCTTCCATTGGTCGTGTCGAAACAAAGTTCCTTCCCTTGAACATCCCGATGTTCCTTGGTGCAGGTTTCTTTGGTTCGACGTGTCTTCTGGGATTCTCCCTTCCTTCATTCTTTATGCCCAACCTCCTGTGAAGGCCGGTGAGAATGTCCCTTGGTCCGGTCGTGTTGAGGGACTGCAGGAACCGTTTTCTGCCCTCTTTTTTGGGCATCTTTCTTGGCCACTGGAATCGGCGTGTCTTGTAACGGGAACGGTAGCTGCATGACGTTGTTCCGCATCATGGAATTGATGACCGTTTGCAGGTCCGTCAATTTGTTCGCCATTCCCTTCATCTCATCGTCCCTCCGCAGGCATCTATCTTTCTATACCTGGAGGTCGTCTTCGTTATAGTACCCGCCTTGGTCCGATTTCTTTGGCACGTCGCCCTCTTGGCCGACGTGCTTTTCTCCGTGATTCTTATCACGGGTTTCTTTGTTGTAGTTGTCTTCTTCGACGTCAAGGTCAATATGTTTCCCACTCCCAGTAAGAATGTCATCCCCAACCTTCTCTTTCTGTCCGTTGTTGGCCATCTATTCTCCTTTCTTTCCCATAGACGGTATAGCGATCCCGGTATTCCCTTTACTGTTCAGTCGTACTCCGGACTCGGTTCCGTGGAGTTGATAGTTGTGTCTATCTTGTTGTCGTCCTTTAATTCCTTTTGTTTGAGTTTTGGGATGTTTTGGACAGATGTGTTACAGGTTGGTTGAGCCTGAGTCTCAAATCTAGTTGCCCAGGTTTTTGGTGTTACGCTCGAGCGGGTTGTTCTGCGCTCGAGCGGGGTTTGATTTTTGGCTGTCCGCTCGAGCGGGCCTTCTAGCACTCGAGCAAGATTTACACACTTCCAGTATTTGGTGCTCTGCAAAACTTCTGCAGATGTGATTTCTACGCTCAAGCGGATTTCATATGCTCGAGTGGGTCGCGCTCGAGCGGGCTTGTTGGTGCTCGAGCGGATAGTGCATTGTTGGTGTAAGTTCTGGGAGGGGGAAATCTATGCTCGAGCGGACTGGTTTTTACGCTCGAGCGGATGTACTTTATTCTGGTGTCTTGGCGCTCAAGCGTGCCTTCTTGCGCTCGAGCGGATCTAGTTTTTTGTTCTTGACGCTCGAGCGTTGTGTTCTCCGCTCGAGCGGGATTGTCGTATAACAGAAGGCAGCTGGGCATTTTGAAATCATTTTCTACACTTTCTCTCTCTCTCTCTCTTACTTTCTAAAAAGCCATTTTCAGAGCTTCTCACTCTAAAACCGGCCCTTCTCTCTTAGATTTTATCTAGTAAGAGTTGTTTGCTCCCTTTTGGCCTTTACAAAAGTTGTATTGATCGTCGAGGGCTACATTTTAATCTGAAAATTTCGGGATTTGGAGCACTTTGGTTTTGGTCTTCATCTCCGTTGGAGCTCAAACTTTGAGGTAGGGATATCCTACTCCTCTTTATGAACTTGGTCTTTAAATTTTGGTATTTGAGATGTTGGGGGTTGTTGCGTAATTGTGAGAGGGTTTGGGGCTTTTGTGTAATTTTACAAAAGTCGAGGTTTTATTTATAATGAACCTAGAGGCATGTTTGGTATAGAGACATGGAATAAATGTTGAAACATTGATAAAATGGAACCTAAGGGTTGTAATGTTAATTATGGAAAATGCCCTAATTACATTGATTAATTAATTGGGATAATTAATTGTGAGAAATGAGGAATTGAAGTGGAAATGTTGAGATTGGGAGTGTATGGGATTAAAGGGTGTAGTTGAATTACTTATCACTCACCGAATTAAAATGTCGATTATATATCCATTAGTTGCATTTATATTCTGCATAGAAATAACTACTTTGGGCTATCGGTGGAGGATAGTCTTGATTGTTGTAGACAATGCATGATGATTAGGCAAACTAAAACTGATCATTGAAATGTGTCATTGAGTGTGACAGTTGAAAGAATACATTAATTTTATGTATTGATTGGTGATGTGTATAATTATTGTTCATATGCATTGTGTTGTGTTGGAGAAGATAGGGGATGTACTCCACGGTTTAGGGGATGATAGGGGATGGACCTCTAAACCGGATGTTGTTTGGGAGAAGATAGGGGATGGACTCCATGGGTATAGCTCATATGCTTATCTAGTAATGTGTTGACACAGCTCATACGCTTGTCTTTGGAAATGTGATATTGCTCTTAGGCATATCTATGGAGATGTTGATATAGCTCATATGCTTATCTGTTAATGTGTTGATATAGCTAGTATGCTTATCTTTTTTGATGGGAAAATGTTTAATATGAGTTACAGTCTCATACGAGTTGTTTGGCCAGGTTCTGAGCCATGGGTATGAATTGAGAATTGAAAAGAAATGGAAAATGAATTGTAACATGGACTTGTATGTCATGGAACTGTAACATGATATAAGTGGATGTATCAGTGTTGGCCATCTATCAATTGCTAATCTTTTAATCATAGTTCATAGTTGGTTTAGTGTATTTCTACTGGGCTGTGGCTCACCCTATATGGGAACATCATTTTCAGGTACAGGTAGCATGCCACCTCCAAGGACATAGCTTAGGAGGCTTGAGGCGGACAGACTTTTTGTTGTCTATTTTCTTTTGATATATTACATGTAAATTCAAGCCAAGGGCTTAAGGTGTAGATGAGTTAGTACTCTCCTTTTTGTAACCAAGTGTTAACTTGGAAAGCTGTAAGCCCTTAGGGCATTTGCTTTTGTTGTTAACATGTAATACCTTTTGTAATGAAACTCTGATAAATAGAAGAATGTGGATCTTTTACATATCAATGAATGTCTATATTGGTGGGTTCAATGTTGTTATTTTGAGGGCGTTACAACTTGGTATCAGAGCCTACCGGGTTCGAATACTTTGGGTACGTGGGAAGTGATTAGGATCACAATGGGTTTGTCTCGCTTGAAAGAGACTTAGGTGTAGTGTCATATGCCATGTGTTTAATTGATAACATGCTTATGTGATTATTTGGGTATGGGATTTAATTTCTAGGATGTTGATTGGATCCGTGGGTTTCTGGGAGTCTTGTTGGAAAAGCACTTGATCAATGCTGCTTCTAACTGGAACTCTAGTAACGCCTCGGGACTATCATTATCTGGGAGATGAAATTCGTAAGTGCTTATGTGTTTATGTGCTTACGTGGAATGAATTACAGTTGTCCATGCATTAGGACGTGAGTGTTTAGTTTCGGCACATTTATGAATGTGCTAATGTTCTTCGTTTCCTTTATTAGGATGTCAGGACGAGGAAGAGGTGGTAGACGTGGTAGGCCTAGAAGGCTGGAAGTGCCCTTACCAGACGAGATTCCGGCAGTACAGGAGGGAGTTGGTCAGGCCAATGTGGCCGAGCCAGCGGGTCAGCAGGCTATGAGTGCCTTGGCCCGAGAGATAGCAGGAGCTTTGGGAATTCTCAGGGCTGGGAATCAGGCAGTTGAGGCAGGGCCTTCTTTCTTGAAGAGGGAGTTCTTCCGGTCTAACCCGGAGGAGTTTGTTGGAGATCCAAAGGAGCCACTGAAGGCAGACGAGTGGTTGGAACAAATGAGTAAGACGTTCGAGATGCTTGGGATCGAGGACGGAGCACTGAAAGTGACCTTGGCATCCTTCCAACTGAAGGGAGATGCGGGTCAATGGTGGAAGTATGAGAAGGTCCGTGTTGGTGGTACTTGGGAGGCGTTTGTAAATTCTTTCCAGGAGAGGTTCTTATCTACAGTTGCCAGGGAGAAGCTGAGGGATCAGTTTAGCCGGCTTAAATAGGAGGGTTTGTCTGTGGCCGAGTTTGAGGCTACATTTACTAGCTTGTCCAGGTTTGCACCTGAACTCGTGGCAACCGAGGAACGCCGTTGCTACGAGTTTGAGCAGAAGTTGAGGCGTGGCCTCAAGTTGAGGGTTGGTGGTTCTTACATACGAGAGTATAGGTATTTGGTGGATGCTGCAGCTCATATGGAGCTTATGATGCAGGAGGAAGATGAGGAGAAACATAGAGGCTCCAAGAGGGGTCAAGAGGGCCAAGGAGATGGTAGGAGACAGAGGGGTTATAACCCTCAGCAGTCTCAGGGCGGAGTTGCTAGATCGACCTTTCCGGTGCCGAGTGCAGGCTCGGGGAGAGGTAATCAGGGAGGTTTGACTTGTTATTCTTGTGGCCAGCTGGGTCACAAGTCTTCGGTTTGCCCGCAGAAGGGCGGAGGTCAGAGAGCTGCTTCTTCTTCAGCTAGACCGCAGAGTCAGAGTTTGGGCAGGGGGCAGCCCTTGTCTTGCTATCAGTGTGGACAGCCTGGGCACCTGAAGAGGTTCTGCCCACAATTGAGTGCCACATCAGGAGCATCTGGTTCTAGTCAGACGCAGGGTTTTCAGCCAGCTCAGTCTGTGCAGGCCTCGAGGGCCAATCCGGGGGCTTCGTCGTCCCAGTCAGTGCAGCAATCATATGCTCCTAGAGGTGAGCAGGTGGACCAGGGGCCTACAGGGCGTGTGTATGCTGTTACCGCGCAGGACCTAGTACCGGCTCCATCAGTAGTGAGAGGTACCTTTCTGTTTTGCAACTCAGTTGCTAGTACGTTGATTGATACGGGTGCGTCTCATTCTTTTGTATCTGCTACATTTGCATCTGTGTTGGAGTTGGAGTTAGCGCTATTAGCATCTCCTATATGTGTAGTGTCACCTGTTGGGGGCGAGTTGATTTTGAAACACGGATGTAGAGGTTGTGATATAGAGGTCGCCGATCATAGGCTTCCGTTTCCTTTTGTAGTTATGCCCATGAAGGGCTTTGATGTTATTTTGGGTATGGACTGGTTATCGTCATATCAGGCAGTTATTGATTGCTACCGCCAGAGGGTCACTTGTTGTACCGTGAGCGGGGAGTGTTTCCATTTCTTGGGAGACCGGGTTGGTAGTGTTGTGCCACCGGGGTATGATCCGCGAGGGCGGAGTGAGCTTAGTGGTTTACTTGCTAGCTTTGAGAGTGGTGAGTGTGATGAGACCCAGGTTGTGTTGCCGAGGGTAGTTTGTGAGTACTCGGACGTCTTTCCTGAGGATCTCGTTAGTTTGCCACCTCACCGGGAGATTGAGTTCTCTATTGATTTAGTGCCCGGCACGGCGCCGATTTCTATGGCACCTTACCGTTTTGCTCTAGCAGAGTTGGTTGAGTTGAAAGTTCAGCTCCAGGAATTACTAGATAAGGGCTTTGTTTGCCCTAGAGTTTCACCGTGGGGAGCACCGGCCCTCTTTGCTAAAAAGAAAGATGGTGCCTTGAGATTGTGTATCGACTATCGGAAGTTGAATTGGGCTACGGTTAAGAATAAGTACCCTATGCCCCGTATAGATGATTTGTTTGACCAGTTGAAGGGCTCCCGTTGTTTCTCTAAGATAGACTTGAGATCGGGTTACCACCAGTTGAGGGTCAGGGAGGAGGATATTTCGAAGACGGCATTCCGTACGCGGTATGGCCATTATGAGTTTTTGGTGATGCCATTTGGGCTTACCAACGCACCGGCAGTCTTTATGGACTTGATAAACCGAATCTTCCGGGAATTCTTGGATCGCTTTGTGGTCGTCTTTGTGGACGACATTCTTATCTATTCGCCTTCTGAGGAGGAGCACGAGGAACACTTGAGAGTGGTGCTTGAGTTGCTTAGAGCCCATAGGCTGTATGCCAAGTTTGGGAAGTGTGAATTCTGGCTAGGAGAGGTCAAGTTCTTAGGCCATGTGGTATCCGGGGAAGGGGTGTCTGTTGATACATCCAAGGTAGAGGCAGTGCAGGATTGGGCACAGCCTACGAGCGTTTTTGAGATTCGCAGTTTTCTGGGATTAGCTGGGTACTACCGTCGGTTTGTGAAGGATTTCTCCAGGCTAGCTTCGCCGTTGACTAGGTTAACGCGGAAAGGGGTCAAGTTTGTGTAGAGTGAGACTTGCGAAAAGTCGTTCCAAGAGTTGAAGGTGAGATTGACCACCGCTCCGATCTTGATTATTCCGGAGAGAGGGTTGGGCTATGCGGTTTATTGTGACGCCTCACGAGAGGGTTTGGGTTGTGTGTTGATGCAAGGGGGGAAAGTGGTAGCTTATGGCTCATGTCAGTTGAAAATACACGAGAAGAATTACCCTACACATGACCTAGAACTAGTTGCAGTGATTTTTGCCTTGAAGATTTGGAGGCACTACCTTTATGGTGAGAGGTTCGAGGTGTTCTCGGACCACAAAAGTTTGAAGTATCTGTTTACACAGAGAGACTTGAACTTGAGGCAGAGGAGGTGGATGGAGTTTATTGAGGATTACGACTTCGAGTTGCATTATCACCCGGGAAAGGCCAATGTTGTGGCTGATGCCCTTAGTAAGAAATCCATTAGTGACGTAGCTTATATAGCCATCCAAGAGTGGGAGATGTTGGGGGCACTTGGCGAGTTTGATTTACTTCTGGGCGAATCTGTTGAGGCTGCGACCTTGTTTTCTGTTGTTGCGCAGCCTACACTTGTGACTCGAGTGTTAGAGGCACAGAGAGGTGACCCTGAGGTAGATTCCCTCCGCGAGAAGATCTCCAGTGGGAAGGTTGAGAAGGGTTTGACGATGTATCCCGACCTGAGTGTGAGATACCGAGACCGTCTGTTTATGCCGGAGTCTTGCCGAGAGGAAGTACTCCGAGAGTTTCACCATTCACGTCTTGTAGTGCATCCGGGAGGCACCAAGATGTACCGTGATTTGGGTCGCCAGTTCTGGTGGCGAGGAATGAAGAGAGATGTGGCTGTTTTCGTATCGAAGTGCCTTACTTGTCAGCAAGTGAAGGCCGAGCATCAGAGGCCAGCGGGTTTGTTGCAACCCTTGTCTATTGCCGAGTGGAAGTGGGAGCATGTCACTATGGACTTCGTTGTAGGTCTTCCGAGGACTCAGCGGGGTAGTGATGCTATTTGGGTGGTTGTAGACCGGTTGACTAAGTCGGCGCACTTTATCCCTATGTGCGTGAGAGATTCGGTAGATCATCTTGCCGACTTGTATATTCGGGACATAGTGAGGTTGCACGGGGTCCCAGTAACGATCGTCTCAGATAGAGATCCTCGTTTTACTGCTAGGTTGTGGCAGAGTTTGCAGAGTGCCTTGGGCACTAAGTTGACCTTTAGTACGGCTTATCATCCTCAGACTGACGGGCAGTCCGAGCGTACTATTTAGATCCTTGAGGACATGCTTCGAGGTTGTGTCCTAGACTTTAGTGGGACTTGGGACAGGCACTTACCCTTGGTGGAGTTTGCCTACAACAACAGTTTTCAGTCGAGTATCGGTATGGCACCGTTTGAGGCCTTGTATGGCCGACTGTGTAGGTCTCCAGTTTGTTGGGCCGAGGTGGGTGATGCACCTTTGTTGGGTCCAGAATTGGTGAGGGAAACGACGGAGAAAGTTGAGCTTATCCGTAGGAGGCTTGTTATAGCCCAGAGTCGTCAAAAGAATTATGCCGACCGTAGGAGGAGGCCTTTGGCGTTTGAGGTAGGTGATCATGTCTTTCTGAAGATATCACCTAGGCGAGGTTTGATGAGGTTTGGGAAGAGTGGGAAGTTATCCCCTCGGTTCATTGGCCCCTTTGAGATCCTTGAGAGGATTGGGGAAGTTGCTTATCGTTTAGCTTTGCCACCGCAGTTGTCCGGAGTGCATGACGTATTTCATGTCAGCATGCTTCGGAAGTACGAGCCGGATCCGTCCCATGTGTTGGATTGGACCGATTTAAAGGTAGACGAGGATGCCTCGTATGAGGAGAGACCGGTTCGGGTCTTGGATAGGCGGGATCAAGTCCTGCGTGGCAAGACCATTCCTTTGGTAAAGGTTTTGTGGAAACATCACGGAGTGGAGGAGGCCACTTGAGAACGTGAGTTGGAGGTCCGAGAGAAATATCCGGACCTATTTGTGGATGTTTGAACATATGTTATATATATTGTTGTATTGTTGAACTTTAAGATCATTACATGTGTCTTAAGTTGTAAGACATGGTGCATGTTTTGGTTAATGAAAGTAGTTGGAAACTTGCCTCAAATGGAAGTTTGTGTAACATTGCATATGTTGAATATATAGTAGAAATGGAAATGTATCATGATTATTGCTTGTGATATGAATTGTGAACTATATATGTTGGAAGTGGTTGAAATGGAAAGAAAATGCATGTTGAAATGTATGTATTGTGAAATGCCTCTTGATAAGCGATGAGATCGACCGGTAATGGGTCGGATTGTTTAATATTATGTTGTAATATTATGTGGAGATGGAGAAAACTTGTTTTTGAAAGCTTGTACTTAATTTCGGGGACGAAATTCTTTAACGGGGGGAGGTTATAACGATCTCGGTATTCCCTTTACTGTTCAGTCGTACTCCGGACTCGGTTCCGTGGAGTTGGTAGTTGTGTCTATCTTGTTGTCGTCCTTTAATTCCTTTTGTTTGAGTTTTGGGATGTTTTGGGCAGATGTGTTACAGGTTGGTTGAGCCTGAGTCTCAAATCTAGTTGCCCAGGTTTTTGGTGTTACGCTCGAGCGGGTTGTTCTGCGCTCGAGCGGGGTTTGATTTTTGGTTGTCCGCTCGAGCGGGCCTTCTTGCGCTCGAGCGGGATTTACACACTTCCAGTATTTGGTGCTCTGCAAAACTTCTGCAGATGTGATTTCTACGCTCGAGCGGATTTCATGCGCTCGAGCGGGTCGCGCTCGAGCGGGCTTGTTGGCGCTCAAGCGGGTAGTGCATTGTTGGTGTAAGTTCTGGGAGGGGGAAATCTACGCTCGAGCGGACTGGTTTTTACGCTCGAGCGGATGTACTTTATTCTGGTGTCTTGGCGCTCGAGCGTGCCTTCTTGCGCTCGAGCGGATCTAGTTTTTTGTTCTTGACGCTCGAGCGTTGTGTTCTCCGCTCGAGCGGGATTGTCGTATAACAGAAGGGAGCTGGGCATTTTGAAATCATTTTCTACACTTTCTCTCTCTCTCTCTTACTTTCTGAAAAGCCATTTTCAGAGCTTCTCACTCTAAAACCGGCCCTTCTCTCTTAGATTTGATCTAGTAGGAGTTGTTTGCTCCCTTTTGGCCTTTATAAAAGTTGTATTGATCGTCGAGGGCTACATTTTAATCTGAAAATTTCGGGATTTGGAGCACTTTGGTTTTGGTCTTCATCTCCGTTGGAGCTCAAACTTTGAGGTAGGGATATCCTACTCCTCTTTATGAACTTGGTCTTTAAATTTTGGTATTTGAGATGTTGGGGGTTGTTGCGTAATTGTGAGAGGGTTTGGGGCTTTTGTGTAATTTTACAAAAGTCGAGGTTTTATTTATAATGAACCTAGAGGCATGTTTGGTATAGAGACATGGAATAAATGTTGAAACATTGATAAAATGGAACCTAAGGGTTGTAATGTTAATTATGGAAAATGCCCTAATTACATTGATTAATTAATTGGGATAATTAATTGTGAGAAATGAGGAATTGAAGTGGAAATGTTGAGATTGGGAGTGTATGGGATTAAAGGGTGTAGTTGAATTACTTATCACTCACCGAATTAAAATGTCGATTATATATCCATTAGTTGCATTTATATTCTGTATAGAAATAACTACTTTGGGCTATCGGTGGAGGATAGTCTTGATTGTTGTAGACAATGCATGATGATTAGGCAAACTAAAACTGATCATTGAAATGTGTCATTGAGTGTGACAGTTGAAAGAATACATTAATTTTATGTATTGATTGGTGATGTGTATAATTATTGTTCATATGCATTGTGTTGTGTTGGAGAAGATAGGGGATGTACTCCACGGTTTAGGGGATGATAGGGGATGGACCTCTAAACCGGATGTTGTTTGGGAGAAGATAGGGGATGGACTCCATGGGTATAGCTCATATGCTTATCTAGTAATGTGTTGACACAGCTCATACGCTTGTCTTTGGAAGTGTGATATTGCTCTTAGGCATATCTATGGAGATGTTGATATAGCTCATATGCTTATCTGTTAATGTGTTGATATAGCTAGTATGCTTATCTTTTTTGATGGGAAAATGTTTAATATGAGTTACAGTCTCATACGAGTTGTTTGGCCAGGTTCTGAGCCATGGGTATGAATTGAGAATTGAAAAGAAATGGAAAATGAATTGTAACATGGACTTGTATGTCATGGAACTGTAACATGATATAAGTGGATGTATCAGTGTTGGCCATCTATCAATTGCTAATCTTTTAATCATAGTTCATAGTTGGTTTAGTGTATTTCTACTGGGCTGTGGCTCACCCTATATGGGAACATCATTTTCAGGTACAGGTAGCATGCCACCTCCAAGGACATAGCTTAGGAGGCTTGAGGCGGACAGACTTTTTGTTGTCTATTTTCTTTTGATATATTACATGTAAATTCAAGCCAAGGGCTTAAGGTGTAGATGAGTTAGTACTCTCCTTTTTGTAACCAAGTGTTAACTTGGAAAGCTGTAAGCCCTTAGGGCATTTGCTTTTGTTATTAACATGTAATACCTTTTGTAATGAAACTCTGATGAATAGAAGAATGTGGATCTTTTACATATCAATGAATGTCTATATTGGTGGGTTCAATGTTGTTATTTTGAGGGCGTTACAGACGGCGCCAAATTGTGTGTGTTGATTTCCGACCACACTGCCAATCAAACATTCAGCTAGAGAACACTGGCAGAATAGATTAAACCCGAACAACCTATCACAGAAAGAAGAGATTCCGGCGGTGGTTCGTTCACCCGGGAGCACTCTAACGATCAAGTCAGTTATCTTTCAAAGAAAGCAAAAGTGTTTAACTCACTATTCAGAACATAAAGAACATACCTTAGACCCATGATGGTACTTCCCTTTTATAGCCAACACAAACCCAGTCCCAATAGAAGCCTAGCTTTAATGGACTTGGCATTATTGCTAATCTTGGACTCCCAGTAGGATTATGATAAACTCTCTAAAAGTCTTATCTTTATCCAAACTGAAGTTATCTCTCATTCTAGGACTCTTGTCCCTTATCCGCTTATCCCGGTATTCTCGCAGATAACCTCGGCCTAGCCAAGATTACCTCGGCATCATGACCAAGACACGTGGCACCCCGGTTGACACTTCAGTGACACCTCGGTCACGTGCTGTCATTCAAAAATTATGTCCCCACAGTTTATATTGTAAACAAATCAAAAAATTAAAGTTTAAATTGACAAAATAAAAAATTTAGAGTTTATTTCGTCATAAGGGTCAAATCGTGATTTTTTATTATTTATAATTTTCCTTTTATTTTATTAATTAAAAAAAAAGAAATAAATTGAACTTCTTTCATTTTATTTTATTCGTGTCTTTTCTTTACAAATCATGATTACAAATATTAAAATTAGAAACATGCTTTAATTGGTTGTGGCAAAAAATCATACCACTTAGCATGCCTATATGAAAATAAAATAGAGAGAATTCAAATCTATTTAAATGCCGTGCCTATCTTTCAAAATTTTTTTCCTTTTTTTCTTTTTTCTTTTTCTTTTTCTTTTTCTTTTTTTATTTTTTGAAAAAAAAAATTGCAAAAAGGTTTATTGCATTGCACATCCGATTATAATCAATCAATTAAGTACATTGGAATACAATAAAACTTCCAAAAGTTAGGGAAAACCCTACACAACAGGGTTGAAACTTGCACAGCAGAATGAAAAATGAACCTTTGCATAGAGGGAAGCATAATAACACCAACAAACAAAATGTATAAAAATAAATGAAAATCAAACACACCAAATGAAATCCTACCATAACCTTCTACAAACCCCCTCTTGGAACTGCCATTAGTTTGGAATGCTGCAATCCCTAATAGAGAAGAACAATTGACCCTAATGGACCATGGATGGTTGCATAGCGTGGATCAACATGTTAAAAGGGCATTAGATAATTGTGTGTAGCAGATCTAAGTCTAGATTTGGAACATCTAAGTCCAGATCAGGGAGCTTTGGCAGTAATGAGTTGAGGAAGACTAATAAGAGGAGACAGTTGATGTGGTAAAGAAGCACAAAGTGATCAGTGCAAATGTTGGAAAATAATCAACTTGTTTGGTTATGGTTAAAATAGTATTAAGAAAATTTTATTTTTTTATTTTCCGTATTTTCATGTTTTCAATGAATTTTTTTAATATTTTCGGCAATTTTTTTTTAAAAAATTTTTTTAGATACACCTAACATAAATACACTTAAAAAGTATAATATTTATAAAAGAAATCTTTAAAAAAAATCACTAAATACCAAAAAATACAAAAAAAAAAAAGAAAAAGAAAAAGAAAAGAAAATTTAGTACATTTTTCATATTTTTGTGTATTTATTAATTTTTTAAAATATTTTTTTCACAAATATTTTACTATTTAAATACATCTAATAAGTAAAGTGCATCTAAAAAAGTACAAAAATTGCTTAAAATTTTAAAAATATTCACTAAAAACAAAAAAATCACGAAAAACAAAAAACTCAATTTCTAGAAAATTAAATTCAGAAGACTGAAACCAAACACATTGGATAGTTTTTTAACAACTTTAATGTTAAATTAAAGTGGAACTCAATCGCCGGTTAAAGTGATCTAAGTGGTTTTGTATTCTATTAGGTGAGAAAGTTACAACACAAAAAGTATGACCCCAAAGCAATGAGTTTTGAATAAAAAAATTCTCTCATAATAAAGTGGGCATTAATACAAGTTGGACTTGGACTTGGACTTGGACTTAGTTTTGGTTTAGATTGAGCCCAGCCTTGTACTTGTGTTTGGTTTGGACTTAGACCTAGTTTTGAGCTTGGGCTATGTTGAATTTAGCTTTTGCATGTGTTTGAGATTGGACTTAGATCGGGTTATGACCTAATACCCATATCCGGTTTGCGATCCATCTATTTGAATTATTCAAACATCACTATATACAGATTTATTTGTATATATTAAGCATATATGAGTTTTTGAACCTTTGTAACTCTAACTCTAATGACTAGAGTTGATGGCCTTAATGATAATAGCTTTCATGGCTTAGGTTTCCCCTATAAGTATAAAAAAAAGCATTTCCCCTCAAACTTTGATAGGATGTTTTAGAGATGGAAAAATTGAGATGGTTTTTTTTTTTTTTTGGTGGAAAGAAGGAGATGATTTTTAGACCAAAAATTGCTAGAACTTTTTATCTTCTTTTTGCTAGTCCTCTTCTCTGGTTCTGTAAAAGAGTGTTGTTATTATTTTGTTCACCGAAACTACTCAGAAGGTGTCATTGCAGTAATTAGTCTCAACTGTCGTATTTTAGAAGACAGATGCTAACATTTCTCCAACACCTATTGGTATAGGCTTCGGTTTGCTTTTCTTTGTCTTTTATTTTTTATTTTTTATTTTGGGTAAATTACCAACAACCCCCTCGAGGTTTGACTAAAATACAGATTCCCTCCTGGAGTTTGGAAAATTACAAATTGACCCATGAAGTTTATTTTGCATAGCAAATGAGGGGGTAATTTGTTATGCAAATATAAATCTCAGGGGGCAATTTGTTATGCAAATATAAACCTCAGGGAGCGGGATGTAATTTCTCAGACCTCAGGGGAGAATCCGTATTTTAGTCAAATCTCAAGAGAGTGTTGGTAATTTGCTCTTTTATTTTTAGTTTTTCCAGATTCAATTTATGTCTTGTATGTTAATTGTTAGTTGTCCATGTTACTAATCTATTCTACCATTCTACCCATTGGTTTAGTGCGAAATTCTTCCATCATGTAATCTGTTCATATTGTCATAATTTATTTTGCATTTCATTCTTTAATAAAGGAAAAGAAGATTGTTTTGTCATTTCTATTTTTATTTTATTTTATTTTATATAATTTATTTTTGTATTATTATTATGAAAAATACAACAACAAAAAAAACAAACAACATTTGATCTTTAAAAATCAAATGCAACATAAACGAAAACAAATAAATAACTAAAAAATAGAAGGTGAGCCGCCAGCTAGCGAAAAAGACGGAAGAGCAGTGGAGCTAGCTGGCGGCGAAGAGCTTTGTTGGGGAAGGGGAGGGTTTTGCATACATAGACAAAGAGCATTGCACAAAGAGAGACATAACACCTAGCTTTTACTCTAATGATTCGATCTATTTATTAAAAAAAATAGATTGATTTGATAATTATAACCACCTAATTTTAATATGATTAAATCATATTATTACATTTTTACACAAAGACGCCTATAAGATAAATAAATTGGATCATTAGACTAACAATTGTGATTGGTCCAATAATCTAAATTGTACGAGTCTACATACTGGACTCGGGATGAACTCAACCCTAATATTATCTATGATGACACAAATGTCAAATTTTTATTAGGGATGAACTCAACCCTAATAAACCCTAAGTTTTTTATTTTGTCATTTACACCCTAAATTTTTTATTTGTTTTTAATTTAAACCATTTTTCTATTTCCGTTAAGTAAAATTGATGAAAAAAAAAAAAGTATTTTAGTTATTAAACTCAATGAATATTTAGACATGTTATGAATACCTACATCTAGTTTAATGATTAAACCACAATTTTTTGTCAACTTTACTTAACAAAAATAGACAAATGGTTTAAATTGAAAAAAAACCAAAAGATTAAGGTTTAAATTAATAAAATTAAAAATTCAGAATTTATTTTGTTCGAAGGCTAAAACCTGGAGTTTTTTAGGTAATTGCCCCAATCTTTATTAGATAGTGTCTTTTACTAATTTATAATACTTATACTAATATTCTATTTTTGTTATCGTTTAAGAGATAAATAAGTTTGAATTTATTACTTTAGGAATTTAATAGATTTAATTGATAGTTCAAAAAGTAAGCAGACTTTGATTTATATATTTTTATGAATTAAATAGATAATTTGATTATAGTTTAAAAGGAGAAAGAGAAATAAACTCTAAAAAGAAAAATAGAAGTGAGGTATAATTTAAAACAAAAATATTTATTTTAAAATAATAAATATAATTAGATAATATAATTATAATTATGAAAGGGAAATTTTTTTTAAGATCCCTGATATTAAAATTTTATAAGATAAAGGATATATAAAATGTTGATAGTAGTTGGGATCTCTCAATATTTTTATACAGAAAATTCAACACGGTGAAATTTTTCTCCGACACAAAGAAATTTCAATGATCACAGAGAGATTTTAAAATTTCTCTGGTATCACAGAAAATTTTTATTGAGGGACTTTAACCAATTAAAAAAAAAATTAGATCTCTCCTATTACTTAAAGATTGAGAGAGATATTTGACTAATTTTTTCATTATAAAATTAATATGAATTTTTAAGTGAGGCGGTGTTTAGGAAGCCAACTTTAGGCTTTTTTTTTGGACTGAAATTCATTAAAAAAGACAAAATAAATAAAAATAATCAATAAGATAAAATGTCATATCAAATTTATAATTATTTTTTTCCTCATAAATACCACATCTAACTATAAAAAATCTATCATTTTTTTTAAATATAAATATTTTAACATATTAAAATAGTAAAAATAAATAAAATAAAATAATCAATTCTCCAAAACTTGAATTTGAATTTGAGAGGAGAGCATCCAATCCAAACAGAGAGGACTATTAATTGCAAAAGTGGACCCTACCACATAGCATTGATTTTTAAAAGCTTAGGGCATCTCCAATGGTTGTTGCTATAATATCATTATTATTGTTATAACTTGGTAATGAATAGTGTTATTTTATCAAATTATAACAATGGTGCTCCAATGGTCACTTGCTATTTTGGCAATTCTCAACCAACTTTCTCTACAAGTTTGTAAATGTTGTTTGGATATGAGTTTTTTTTATTTTTTATTTTTGTTTATTTTTTTTGTCTTTTATGGCCTTTTTTAACTATTTGTAAAAAAAATTATATATTTATATTATTCCCGACTAGACAAATATACAAAATGAAAAAAATTTGAAAAATTATAAAAAAAAATTAAATATAATTCAATTTGAAAAATTAAAGGGGGATTTGGTCATAGCCCCCTCACTATCTAATTTGTCTTTCAAAAGGACAAGAATTATATAAGTACTTTCAAAACCCCCTGATATTTTAAAACTTGTTTCTTTTACTATATTACCCTCATATCTATCCGCTCTCCTATTAAGCCATCTTCACTATGTATTTCAGAGTAAAATTTTACTCTGTATGAAAGTAAAATTTTACACTCTGAAACTAAAGTAAAATTTTATTCTGTATAAAAGTAAAATTTTACTCTGAATAAGAGTAAAATTTTACTCTGTATAAAAGTAAAATTTTACTCTGAAAAATAAGTAAACTGTGATATTCTGAAGCTAAAAATAAAATTTTACTCTGGTCTGTCAAATGAAAAAAACAGAGCAGTAGAACCAGAGTAAAATTTTACTTTGGTTCTATCAAATGAAATTTGATGTTTACTCTGAAAAATCGATAGAACTTTGAGCTTTGAGCTTTGAATCAGGCCTATAATCCTTGAGTCAATCGATGTTTACTCTGAAAAACATTGAATCAGGCCTATAATCCTTGAATTAGGCCTATAATCTGAAAATTTCAGAGAAATCTCAATTTTTCATACCCCGGTTCTTCAGATTTTTCAGATTTTTGAAACGCTTTCAAAAATCTTGAGATTTTTCATACACATAGATTTTTCAGATTTTACTTTAAATCTTTGAGCTTTTGAGTTCAAATCAAATGATCGCCGAGACCGATCTATGCAATCATTCAAATCTCCGATCTTAAAGATTCAAAAACACACATATATATAGATATATATATATTAGAGATCGGAATATGTAGATATATTATATATTCGAATTCAAATCTCAAAACACATATATATTCGAATTCAAATCTCAAAACACACACACACACACATATATATATATATGTATCAGTGCGATTTGCAAGTTCTCCACAGCTCCGGCCATGGAGGAAGCTAGGGTTAGAAGAGAGAGACGAGAGAGAATATGAACAGTTTGAAGGAGAGTTGAACGAGGAGAGTTGAGAAGATGCAGAGAGAGATCGTCGGAGCTTAGGAATGACGACCGGCGGCGACGGACGTATCGGAAGAAAAGTTCTCCACAGCTCCAGCCATGGAGGAAGCTAGGGTTAGATGAACAGTTGAAAGAGATCTGTGAGGGTATAATAGTCTGATAAAATATTTAAATAATAAATTTTGTCATTTATGCAAGACTTTATAGTTATGAGGGGGTTTAGAAAGTATAATTTTTTTCTTAGTCCTTCTAACAATAAAAAGAAGGTAAAGGGGGTTTATAGCCAAATTTCCTAAAATTAAATAGAAAAATTAAATTTGAAAAATTACTTGATTTTCTACTGTTTCAATTCTGTTTTTTCAACTGAATTTGGAGCCACAAATATGTTCATATTTGCTGATGTGGCATGTTTGGCAATTGCTATTTTACCTGCCAAATTTGAGAACAGATATGGCATATGCCATCTTTGACAAGTAAAATAGCAAGTCGTTGGAGACCTACTTTTTATCACTATTGCTAAATTATAGCTTTGGCAAGTGTTTTGAGAGCTCCATTGGAGATGCTCTTAGTTGTGTCCAGAGCAAGACTAACGCCTCGTTTGGAATATATTTTTTTAATAATTTTTTGTTTAAAATATGAAATAAAAAAATTAATATATTTGAGATGATTTTTTAATTTTTTATAAAAAGATTAATAAAAAATAAAGAAAAAATTAAATATTTAACTTTTTAATTTTTTTTTATAAGTTTTTAATTTTTAAAGTAAAACAGTTATTTGTCGAAGTACGGAGAGATATGGAAAAAGCAAGGGAATAAGAGAGGGAAGGTGAGAGAATAAAAAAACAGGGTCATCAATTGTTGTTTTGAAAATTCAACTGTTCCAAATTCTCCAATTCCTTACCAAATACCTCAAGAATAAAAACCCACCTCCCAAACCCTTCATCCTTCAATACCCAGATCTCATTTTCCTCTGATTTCTATCAAATTGCCTCTGCATCCGATCCATCTCTCATGCCTTTCCAATGGTATTTTTGGCCTTTTTTTGCAACAAGAACACATCAAATTCTTCACCTGTTTGTATAAAAATCTGCTCTTATCAGTCTTGTTGTAGCCTTTAATTTTTCTCTCTTTCTCTCTCTCACAATTTTATTCTGATTGTTTTAATTACCCCTTCCCTTCTTTAAAGTCTCCCGGTTCAATTTCAAATTTTCAAACCCATGTCATTAAATTCAGCTCCTTTCACAACCCAACTATTTTCCCACACTTTCCAGGAAAAACAAAATAATTTTCTCCACAAGTGGACTCTTCCTGTTTCTCTGAGCCTCCCAACTTCAAATTCCCATCTTGATCTACCTAACTTGTTGGCAATTGAGCCATGGGAATTCAAAAAGACACAGTCAAATTCAATGTTGGAGGCAAGATCTTCGAAACCACAGCAACAACACTTGCCAATGCCGGCCGAAATTCCCTCTTCGACGCAATGTTCGACGAGAATTGAAACCTCAAAACCCACAATTTCGATGAATAGTTCATTGATCGAAACCCGAATTGCTTTGCAGTCCTCCTAGACCTACTCAGAACAGGGGAGCTCTGTATCCCCTCCAACATCCCTGAAAAGCTCATCCACAGAGAAGCCCTGTTTTACGGCCTCCTCGACCATTTCCGGACTGCGAAATGGGGGCCAATTCGATGGAAACAGGCTCCGGTTTTCGCAGTCTGTGATGGGCCAAGCACCTGGCGACGGCACCGCCATCCGGGCTGGCCCAGGTGGCGGGTGCTGTGCAGTACATGGTAGTATGGTACATGTCTATGATTGGATGCTAGAAGAGCACCCCCCAATCAATCTTGACTACCAAAGAGTTAATGATGTTGGTTGGATCGATTCGGAGACTGTTGTGGTCACCGCGTGTGAGCGGTTAGGCCGCGGCGGTGGCGGGATGGGTCTGTTTAGTGCAGGAACAGGGG
Organism: Camellia granthamiana; assembly: GCA_036172215.1. Lineage (NCBI taxonomy): Eukaryota > Viridiplantae > Streptophyta > Magnoliopsida > Ericales > Theaceae > Camellia > Camellia granthamiana. The sequence continues at coordinate 121,416,131 of CM069906.1, forward strand.
AGCTCAGGCATAGATTTCAAGTCACTCATGATGATCAAGTGAAAAGCTACACAGCTGGTGCTTTGAGTATTAGCTCAGATTTGTAGTAGTTGTAAAGGTAGGAGCAATGCGTATGGGATTGGAGTTTGGGACCAAATCACTGGAAAACAGATTGATTTTTACTATGAGCCAATTGGGTGGTCACTTGGTGAGGCTGATAGGCTGCAATTTTTACATGGCACTAACTGTTTGTTAGTTGCAACTCTGTTTCCTAGGAAGGACAATTGTTACATTAGTCTGTTGGATTTTAGGGATAAAAGTATGGTTTGGTCTTGGTCTGACGTTGGAGCTCGGCAATCGACGAGAGACGGGTCTGGGATGCCATAGCAATGGAGGAGACCGGATCGATATGCGTGGTGAACGAGTACGAGGATTTGGGGTTCATGGACTTGAGGAGTAGTGGTGGGAGTGTGAGGTGGTGCTCGAGGAGCCGGTTGATGAAGGGGAAGATGCTTGAGGAACCGTGTTACCTTAAACTCGCATTGCATAATGGGCAGCTTTTTTCATCGATGAATGATAGTATTTCAGTGTTTTGTGGTCCGGATTGGGTGTTAACATCAAGGCTTCGCCAGAGTTATGGTGGTTCAATTTGTGATTTTTCGGTTGGTGGTGATAGGCTTTTTGCTCTTCATAGTGAGGAGAATGTGTTTGACATATGGGAGACGCCGCCAGCGCCGATCACTTAAATGTGTGTTTTTTTATTTGATCTTAATTGGTTTTCTAGCCTTTTTTTTATTTAAATTTTGTAGAAGATGGAGTTGGAGATGATGCTTATAGGTTAGAAGTTTAGAGTATGTGCTGTGTGTAAATGACAAAGTAATGAAACTGATTGCTCAACTATCATAATTTGAAATCTTTGTTTCCCTCCACAAATGCATTTACAGGTTAAGGATCTACTTGCACAGTTGCATTTATTGTCATGTATTTTTCTTCCTTATTTTGCTTTTTTTGTTTTTTTTGTTTTGTGTAGTACAAGGCACTCTCATTCTCTTTTGGACCTTATTTTCTTTTGACCCCTAGCTTTTACAAAGTTGATTCCTCTTCTTATTCCCCACACAGAGAGAGAGAGAGAGAGAGAGAGAGAGAGAGAGAGAGCAGTTCAACTGCTTGGGTGGTGAACAGATTTTGAGGTAGCTCACTTGGAAAAAAGTTGGTAGGGTTTGCTTTGCTTTCATTCCAGTTTGATGCGTCAGTTTGTGAACTATATGCAAGATCACATATACATTGAATCTTTCTCTTGAGCGTTTTGGGGGCACCAAATTTGCATGTGATCACAACCACATCAACAAATCATGACTACTTTCTTTTTAATGTCTTTACCATTCAAGCAGTCATCCTTTGTTTAAGGGTCCCTTTGCTTTTGTCAATTTTTTATGCCACTAAACTAAGAGGACTACTACTTAGAGTTGGCCTAGTGGATAAAACGCTCCCTTATCAGCTGTGATGCTCATATTGGAGTTTGGCCACATCAATAAGAGTTGACCGAATAGATGAAGTGCTCTTTTATCAAGTGTGATGCCCAAATTCGAGTCTTACCATTACGTAAATTACTTAGTGCACGAAACTTGTATTATAGTGAGATTTGAGAAATATAATATGTACACAATGTTACTTCTAATTTTGGACAAACTGTGTTATTTCTGTGACTCAAACCCACATTATGAGTGACATTAACGACAAGTTTTACTGTTGGACCAAGCTGTCCTTTTGTTATATTTAAAAATAAAAAATTAAAACTAATAGGGCTCCCTCTATCCTTGTGCAACTTTGAAATATTCATCAAATTGCAGTAGATTAAAGTTTGGCATCCTCAAGAAAATCTAAAAAGTCAAAAAGTCACTAAAAAAGCAAAAAAATTCATACTATTTACCTCTTTTGGAGGAAAATCCCTCAATTAAAACAAAAAAAGAAAAAAAAAGAAAAGAGGAAAACAGCACTGCACAGGTACGGTGAAGCCACACATCCTAGTCAAAAAGTTACGTGGCACGATGTGTAGCCACACATGCCATTAAAAAAAAAAAAAATTTTGAAAAGAGACATAAAGTGTACTGCTAGTACTGTACTCTCTTGTCAGCGAGGGTAATTTAGTAATTTTACAATTCTGTACAATATTTTAATACACATTTTTCATAAAAAGTTAAAAAGTTAACCCAAACATCCATATTTTTTTCCTCAACTTTTTAGTCTAAAAAGACAAAAACTGCACTTATTTAGGACACCCCAAGCAACCCCAGAGCCCCACGAAGAAATATAAAACTCATTTTGCATTGACTTTCTCAAAGGCCAGCAGTTTTTCAACTAAACAATAGAAAAACAAGCCAACTCTAGTGAATTTTTTAAAATTTCTATCATTAATGTTGATAATAAATTATGCTAAAATATGATTGGCTTAGTTCAAGTCAAAAGATTTGTTAGCATTGCACCTATATACAAGTCAATAGCATGAATATTTTAATAAAAAAAAATAACTCTGGAAGGAGAAATCATTGTCTCGCAGCAAATGGTTCCAAACAATGTATCTTACATTTTGTATATATATAAATTCATAAGCTGAGAGTTCTGACACCAGATCAATTTCTGCAGAAAACAATATTAAAATCCAACATTTACCGATAATGTCGCGAGAAAGTTTTGTTAATCCAACAAATAATCCACGCTCAACGTGCAAAATTCAGAAGTTGTGCCCGAATCACAACACGAAGCTTCCTACAATGCTTCTTTTTTTTTTTTCTTTTTTTGAAGCATGCAGTTAATTTGAACTAGAAAGGAGAAGAACAGCAGATAAGAAAGAATGAATGGACAACATGAGGCACATCAACGAATCAAGCATAATCAGGCATTGTAATTTTGCTCGAAGGCAAGTTCGTTGAAAGGTGATGTAATTTGCTCCTTCTTGTAAGCGTGGCATATCATCAATATGGTCTTCACTAGACGCCAATTCCAAGTAGGCTCATTCAGATACTACCGTTGGTGACAAGAAAAACCAGATAGATGAAAAGAACAAGTTTGTCAGCCTCATTAGGGAACTTATGGACACCATTGTGATTATTTGTAATTATTATTTTTTGTGCGTGCGCGCATTTGTGTATGGAGAAGGGAGTGCTTCATGATTCATTCAAAGGATGGAATGTGCTTTTTAATGTTAACAGAAATAAAAAGGAGCAAGTTCAAACTTGAAATAAAGAAATGGAAATGTAACATAATATTCAGGCATAAAGCTGTATTTTGAGAAAGAATTTCAAGAGATTCATTTGTGTCGAAATATCAAACAAATAAAAAATTTGACGAATTTAAAATTGACACAAATGCGTATAGAAGCATTCAAAATAGACAAGGAAGTAGATTTTTACCCACCCAAAAGTGAAAACCCTGTTGGATATATCACCCCATGATGAGGAGAGTGCACCACTTAGCTAAACCACCTTAGAGAGAATGGGGTGAGCACTTAGAGAAGAAGTGGCCAACAAATGGAGCTTCCACTTAGAGAAAATGGAGCACCAAGATAATGCTCACCAACTCCAACCCACTAGAGAGTGGAAGGAGGTTGGTGATGGCCAATCAAGCTTCTTTGTTCTTGTGTATAAATAGAGCAATAGAGGGTTGAAGAGAATGTGAGCAAACCAAGTAAGACTAAAGAGAGTGAGAGATGTGAGAAACCGTCTCCCTCGGTGTGAGGGAGGGAGACGGGGGAATGGGTGAGTGAGAATAGTGTGAGTTTCTCCTCTGTAATATTTCTGTAATCTCTCCATAAATGATAAAAGGTTACTCTCCCGTGGACGTAGGCATTATTGCCGAACCACGTTAAATATTGTCTCTCTTTCCGCATGGGTGTGTTTTTTCTGGTTGTTATAATTCTATAAGGTCTTGGGCGGGATCCCCGATCCCAACAAGTGGTATCAGAGCCTCGTCGGAGCGTTTCGGAACAAAAACCGTACGATGTTCGAAACTGCCCAGAAATGAAGTTGCTCAAAATCAGATTTTGAGCACACTAGGAGCAAGGGTTCGACGAGAGGAGTCCAGAATAGCAAAGAACAGAAAAAACGGAGGTCGGGGTGGCTCACACGCGCCGGTCAAAGTTTTGCGCGTGAAGTCAACCGTTAACCAGAAGGCCCACGCGCAGCAGGAGGTTGAAGATGACACTGTTCACCAAAGCTGCAGTGTTTAAATATTTATTCAGGAAAACAAAGACACAAGGCATGACGCTGGCATAGTGGACGAGTTGGTGCGTCTTCATGGTCAGGAGTTCGAACCCCCTTGGATGCATACTCAAAGTTAATCTCTTTTTGGGTGTAGGATGACGCAGTGAATGACGTTAGCAACACCATGCCAGCAGCACTGCCACGTGGCAGCCAGGTCATCGACACGTGGCAATCCACGTCAACGACACGTGACGCCACATCAAACGGGCCACGTCATAGGCACGTGTCGGACACGTAATCGGCTTGTTGACTGAGCCGTTGACCGAGCCGCCTAGCCGCGCCGTTGTCCAAGCCGCACCGTTGTTGACCGAGTTGCCGAGCCGCCGTTGACCGCGCCGCCTGCGCCGTTGACCAGGGAAATGATCCGGTGCTTTGCAGGCGCACCAAATTCTGCAGATCAGAACCGTTGAAACTGTTTTGGCCAAATCTGAGCTATTCGGAGTCCGTTTTTGGTGATCCAATAATGTTTTCCGACTATTTGGAGTATTTCGGACACATCCGTACGGTCAGATTTTGGAGACGGAGTTTCTGTAAAAAGAAGGCAGATTAGAGTGATAGACGGCGGTAGTGCGGCAGACGAAATATTCTGTTGGAACATGGAATATTTCTGAAATTCTAAAAATTGCAATTTTGGCCCCTGTAGTTTGTGAAATTACAGTTTGGTCCCAGTGTTTGAAAAATTTGCAATTTTGCCCCAGTGTTGGAGAAAGTTTTCAGTGAGATCCCCAGAAGTGCAGCGAAGGTTGGTCCTAGCTAAACGGACCACTCCGGACACAACCGCAAGGTCAGAATGGTGAAATTCTGAACAATTTTTTAAAGACTGTTAAAACATGGGAGTTTGTCATCTTTAATAGTCAAAGGAAGGTTGCCGGATATTGTGGAACGCTGTGGATTCACTGAAGAGGTTAGAATGGGCAGATTCTAACCAGATTGGACAACCAGATACAGATCGAGATAGATCATTGCAGACCAAAGGAGATCAGGCTTAATCAAATGACAAATCAATGGAGATCAAGATTAGTCAAGGGCGATCAGAAGAATTGCACATGATTATCTCAAGATCAACAATGTCTAGGAAAGTTCTGTCAAAAAGACAGTGTCTAAGGAGACTGGTTCTTAAGTGGGACCGATTGTGACCCCACCAGTCTTTCCTGGGAACTTTCCTGGTTGTTGATGTCATCGGAGGATCTGGTTCAATCAGAAGAAAAGTCCACTTCATCAGATCGATGATTGGCAACCAGTGTAGGCTCAGGGGAATGTTGTGGCAGTTGGAGCTACTGTCAAACATAATACAAGAAGTACTGGTAGTATGTGAACGTAGAAAGGCAACAGCTGCAACAGTACACAGGAATGTCATACAAGGTGCAAATATATAACAGTGCAAGAGTATGCAGCAGAATCGTACAAAGGTGCAGTGTGTCGGATTTTGGCCTAGCAGCAACAACTAGTTCACAGAAGAAAGCTCAAGACAGAGAAATTGAAAGGGATAAGACGCTGCAGTGCGCACCCCGGGAGAGGCAAATCTCTTTCTTTGTCCTGAATCTGGTTCGTGGCAGTGAAGTCGCGACGGGCACCCAGAGAGTTTGGGTGGAGTCACCTCAACAGGGAAACACTGAACATTCTATTGGAGGATGCAAGTACCTGGTGATAGAGGTGCGAGCCATGCAAGATGATGTGTGGCAGTTGAAGACATTCCAAGTAGGAGGTGCAGATTCACTCTGGATGCTCAATGGAATGGAGGCATATTTACAACGGTGTTTTATCATCCATGTGGGTGATGGGGGTGATTTATTTTGTTCACCCGGTTGAAGCCAATTGGAAGCCAATTGAAGACCTTTCAGAGTCAGTTGCAAAAGTTATCAGTTCATTTGGAGACTCTTGGGTTAGTTATAGAACTTCAGAGTTCATTGGGTTTTTCTCTAGGGGATAGAGAGAACCAGCATTGGCAGAGTGTACTATGGAGATTTGGCATATGTAATAAGTCCAAATGGTAGTACTTTATTGGCATTGGCCTCTGTGGAGGCGTTGGATCGTTGTTGGAAGACTCGCATTTGGTGAAGCCTTGGTTTCCGCATTTGTCGATTTGAAGAAGGTGTGACAATCTACTTCAGATCTTGGTGGAGTTTTTTTCCGCATTTGTCGATTTGAAGAAGGTGTGAAAATCTACTTCAGATCTTGGTGGAACTTTGGCGGTTTTGTTCAATGTCTATTGGAGGCATTGTTGTTGGCGGTCTTTCACGGATTATTGGCGACTTTCAGAGTCGTGGTTTATTGAGATTCATTATCACAGCTGGGATCTATGAGTATGTCTGATTAGATCCAGGGTGTCTCCGGTTTGTGAGACTTGATTGTTTCTTCTTCTTGTGGATTTTCATTTTCGCAATCTGTTCCATATTCGAAGACATCAGCTATTGGTAGTCTGGGTGACGATTCAGGCTCCGGGTGTTTGCTTCTTTGGAAACGGTTTGACCGTTGGTGTTCATTGAAGATTGGAAAAGATTGCTGCGGAGAAACGTAAAGATGATGATTTTGTGAATCTCATGTGTTGGGATCCATCCCCTAATCTGCCGTTGGATTTGGAAGGGATAGATCGTTTGCAGACTCGGTGGAGTCAGCGGGGACTGTTGGAGTTGTGCATTTACGGTGCACGCGCCTTTTGGGCGGTTTTTTGGCAACTGTGAAGATGGTGCATCATCTTGTGTTTGCCGGTTGGAATGGCAGTTGGAGGAATCTGGAGTTTGCTCGACACTTCAGAATTTTTTGGCTCTTGGTATTTTGTAAGTTCATTTGAAGTGTGTTCCGATACTTCTGAACTGGTTAGAGCCTAACTGCATCCACAGTCCAGTTTTGTTTGGTGGAGAACTTGCCTCAGTTCTCGGAAAATTTGTTTGGCTCTCTTGATTAATTCGAGCTTGAAGAGAGCAGTTTGTGTTCGATGGTTGATCGGACATGATGTTTTTTGGTACCGCTTTCGAAGTTGCTTTGACGGAGAATTTGAAGCCTCTTTTGTTTAGTCTCCTCAGCATTGGTTCAAGCGGGTTGCTCACCATGTTTTGTTTGGAGTTGTCAAGAACAACTTGTTTGGCGCCTATGGAAATCGGAACTTGGCACTATGGTGGAGCTTGAGTTGCAGAAAATCGAAGAGCTAGCTCGATTGGTTCTGCATGTTCTTTGCATTGGCTCAATGTGATTTTGAGCAATGGAATCTGCTGTGTTTTTGGGAAAAGCGCTTGTGTTTTGTACAGCAGATGGTATTCAGTTTTGACTGAATGGTTGGATACTTGGGTTATGGTATCGGTTTTTTTTTTATTCTGTGGCAGCGAACGCACCTCTTAATGAAACAGAGTTGTTGCGGATCTCTCAGGCGAACTCGAGCGCAGGAGGAGAGATGGAGCCACGATGAGCACTCAAGAAGTATGGGTGCAGGTACTATGCTAGGTGTTGCATAGTTGGTGACTTGTACAGATTTGTTGAAGTTGCTTTGGAAGAAAGAGCTACTGTCAGCCATCATCCGGTAGTACAAGTGATAGATACGCAGGTAACGTGTATCGCTGAACTGGAGATCAGGGATTGCAAAAGGCATGAACAATAAGTGTGTGGAAACGCTGGGAAGTTGTTCAAGAGTGCAAAGGGCAAATGCTGATAGTTCAAGATAGTTCAAGGGAAACTCCGAGCAAAGAAAACCAGGAACTTTGACCAAACAAATGAAGAGTTTTCTGTTGCTCCAGTTTTGGTCATGCAAAGAGATAAGGCATGACAGTCAAGGGCATCTCAGCAGGGGGTGCAGGACATCCAATCAGGGGGTGTCGGATATCTTGGTTACGCCAGTTCAAGCATAGCAGGTGAAGACATCCAAGACAGGAAGCGTGGAAGAGATCTGTGGGAGATAGGAGCAGAGGCTCTCTCCAAATCAGAGAATGGTGTGAGTTGAGTTGAGGATGTCGGATTCCCTCCTCCTCTTGTATCTCTGGTGTATTATCTCTAGCTTCAGGGGATGCAGCGTCTCAGTGAGGAGATGAAGATTCTATTGTTTTCTTGGGCGTAACAAGATTAGCAGCAGTGTGTGCAGTGAATCACCTCACATGGGTTGAGGGGGTGATTTGTTGGATATATCACCCCATGATGAGGAGAGTGCACCACTTAACTAAACCACCTTAGAGAGAATGGGGTGAGCACTTAGAGAAGAAGTGGCCAACAAATGGAGCTTCCACTTAGAGAAAATGGAGCACCAAGATAATGCTCACCAACTCCAACCCACTAGAGAGTGGAAGGAGGTTGGTGATGGCCAATCAAGCTTCTTTGTTCTTGTGTATAAATAGAGCAATAGAGGGTTGAAGAGAATGTGAGCAAACCAAGTAAGACTAAAGAGAGTGAGAGATGTGAGAAACCGTCTCCCTCGGTGTGAGGGAGGGAGACGGGGGAATGGGTGAGTGAGAATAGTGTGAGTTTCTCCTCTGTAATATTTCTGTAATCTCTCCATAAATGATAAAAGGTTACTCTCCCGTGGACGTAGGCATTATTGCCGAACCACGTTAAATATTGTGTCTCTTTCCGCATGGGTGTGTTTTTTCTGGTTGTTATAATTCTATAAGGTCTTGGGCGGGATCCCCGATCCCAACAAACCCAACCATGGCATTATCCAGAACTAGATTCATCGTATGATCCCCATCTGATAGACAATCAACAGCGATCCAATGGTGATGAATGCAAAAACACAAGCCAAGATTATCTTCACCCTCTTAACTTCATTTGGCCTGAACTTTGTTTTTGTATTGAAGTGCCATGTCAGCTTATTAACATGCTTAGTAATGTTAATGTAAACATATCATGAAATTGGACTGCTTAAAAAAATCAGTAATAATACACTAGGAGACAAGTTGCAATTCTAGTAATATCATAATGCTTCATTCATTTGCTTTAACAGTGAGCTATAGACATCCAAGGCCGAAATGGGACATAGCCACATATAATGGCCTTCTGTAAAACTGGAGATGAATCAAATTCCTCTGTCCAAACAAGTTGCCAAGCTGTAACTTCAAACAACATAGAATGATAAGGGATACAAATGTGAATTTACAGAATGTAGAAGTGAAGATGAATAAAGGATACATGCATAAATGTGCACATGGACTGTATGGATTATACACATTGATGTGCAAGTAAATGTATGGTTCCAAACACAATCATTTCAGGGAAAGAGAATAACAACCAACGCCTTTGCTTAGCTACTATAACTTCTTGATTAAATCCTGCTTTCATCCACATTTTCAAGAATGATTTGTGTGCACAATCATGGCCTATAACAACGAACTTAACAATGGAGAGAAGAAAAAAAAAATTAGAAATTTGGCTGGATGTACAGAAGGACATATTACTCATGGAAAGCAATGCGGTGACAATTGCAGTCCCCGTCCATGCCCAAGCTAGAGGTAGTAGAAACCATGGGGCTTTGGAGATCATGGAAAGCCCCAAGACATTAAGAAGTGGCAGATATTAAAAAAGACTTCCATGCTTTCACATCATCAATCTCAAACACTTTAAACAAATTTTAAGCAGAAAAAAGACTTTAGAAAGCCACAAAAACTAAATACCGATCAGCTTTGCGTTTGCAAACTAGCATGTACATGAGACGGGTATCTTTTGTAATTTATTTTGGACATGTTCCAAAACTTCTCTCTCAAAGTGATGGAAAGAACAAAGAACTGAATGAAGGAAAACAACAAATGAACAATTAAAAGTTTGTTATAGAAACCAACTCTCAATTTCAACATTCAAGATTTGATTTGTTTTGCTAATAATTAAAGTGAACGAGTCTTTTTAATTTATATGAATTAGAAAACAAAATATTTTGCTAAGGAATGAAATTGACTTAGGGGAAGGATCAAGATTGAATTTTAGCTAAATCAATTTGTGGGAAAGGAAATATAAGCTTTATATTCACTTCATTTTTAAAAATCAATGAAGATATTACAATGTGACATTATCAACGTGGTGCTCCCAATAAATAAGGAATCCTAAAACACGCTAAGGTGGGTCATTCTTTGTCTCCCAACTACCTAATCAAGGAGATGTAGATCTTTCATGGATATTTATAGAAATTTTATAATTTTATTTATTTATTTTAATTTATAGTTTGATTAGAATTTTAGTATATTTAGTTTCTTACTCTAGGGATTCTAATTACAAAATAATTTTATGATTTAGTTTCCCACTGTGAATTAGTGTTTCTAGCCTATAAATATTAGGTCTTTGCATTGTAATCGTTAACTTTGAATTATTGATATTGAGTATTAAGTTGTGGCTGTTTTTGTTTGGAAAAGTCTGGGAACCCACACATATCCATCTAGAATTTTCTGATGAAGATTAAATTTGTGTAGTGTAGTGTCTATATGTAAAATAAATTTGAACCACAAGATAATAATTATAGATAATTTTTGAATAGTTAAGTTTGGGTTTGTAATATGGTTTTCTTAAGTATGTAGCCTTGTTCTTCTTTTTCCTCTGCTTCTCTCTCTTCTCTTTTCTTAAGGTGTTCTACATGACAAGGTAGGCCAACATTGTCCCATTCGTTAGGTTTTCCGTAATGTCATTGGTTAGGAGCACAATGTGGACAATACCACATGATTCTTTAGGTTTATTGAATAATTACACCTATTATTTTGGCACTATTTTAAGATTTGTTTAAAATGCAACAGTTTGCTCTCTTTAGTGTGATTCAATGAATTCTTCATCCGGATGTTGATAATTATCTTTCGTTTGTTTTGATCATGTTCAATATTTTAGTTCCAATGTGTTTCTGTAACTATTATCAGTTTTGCTTAACCTACTTATTTAGCAGTCCAACATCATTCATTTGATTTTAATATCTTGCAAAATATTTAACTAGAAATCTTAGCCTCTATTTTTCCCTCGAAATCGACATCAACTGGAATAAAATTGTCCATTTACCCATCATGCCATTTTTATTTTAAAATTGTCCAACTCATTTGTAATTTTTCCACAAAAAAAAAAAAAAAAAAAAAAGACACCACCAATTGATTTTTCTTGAATAAAAGCTTACTAAACTGTCCATTTTTACCCATCATGCCATTTTTGTCCAAAACCTTGTCCACCAAATACCATATCTCCCTTATCATCCTTTAATTGAAATTGAAAATACATCTACAGTTGTCTTAATCAATAAGCTTGTAAGTTGCCAATTAATTTCAATACATCATAGGCCTCTGCAGTAAGCTGCGGCATGTCACCCCACATTCAATCCCATTGTGAACTATCTCAATAAAATTGCAGATCCACCTTTCCCAATGTAACACAAAAGGTCACTGTAGTACAACCAATTTGAAACAACTGATACCATAACATAACTACTTTTTTTCTTCAAATTTAAAAACAATCTGATACATGCTAACTAATTGAATACAAAAGCAGCTTGAGTAATTTGTTTGAGCAAAAATAGTTCAAATTTCTCCCACTCGCATATAGGTCTTATTCCATGTAAGGATGGCTATTTCCCCCCACCCCCACATCTCTTGCCTACCTTGCCCCAATGAAGAAGTAGGGCAGGGGACAAGTTTTGCTTCCCCACCTTGTTCTAACCCATCCTTGCCTTGTTTATATTTACTAAATAAATATATTTATATGTATCTAATATATATATATATATATAAATGGGCAAATTACAAAAATATATATATATATTTAAACCCCACTGATGTTACTTCTATATCACAATTTAGCCTCTCCATCCATTTCCGTTTGATTGAACTAACAAAAATATGGGCAAAATTTTTAAATTCAAACCCACATGTTCAAACCCTTGTATCTCTCTCGTCATAACTCCATTTCACTTCATTTTTGCGTCGTTAGATTCACCTCATGGCCTAGTTTTGATTCCACTTGTTCCACCTCTTTTTGCATGTCGTTGGAGCTCCAAAAGTTGGCCAAAAATAAGATTTTTCTCTTCTTTTTTTTAATATTCAAACCTTTGTATCTTCCTCGTCATAACTCCAGTTCGTCTCATTTTTGCGTTGTTGGATTCACCTCATGGCTTTATTATCCATGGAAAATTATCCATGGAATTGGTTTTGTGAAAACGAAAGGAATGGAATTTGTTTTGTGAAATGGGAAAATTATTTTTTGAAATAAGTGGTGGAACATGTTGACTTGGAAAGTTATGAAAATTGATCTTAAAAAATGGGGACTGAAATGATAACTCAATGTGAGTCTCGGAAAATAGATATGAGAATTGAACTGTTGCATCATGAGTGTTGAATATACACATTTGTGGTTTTACCTTTCCCTATCGTACGAGCGTTGTTGTTGAGTTTAAGGTCTCATGATGGTTGAGTCTTCTAATAGGTGTACTGAATTCATGCATCTAGAGGTTTTGTCCTTGGTCATCGGTGGAGGATGGCATTGTTATATTGAATTGTTGTGTTTGCATTACACCGGTGTTGATTGAACACTGTATGTGATGAAGTGCTCTGATACATTATATATGTGTAATTGTTAGGGAGGAGATAGGTGATGTACTCCAGTGTGTGGGAGGAGATAGGGGATGTACTCCACACACCTATGTGTTCATATACTTTAACACATTGCTTATGTATCTTGATAGTTCATGTGTATGTATTACACTTGTTGGTTATGCTCTGTTGTATTGTGATTATTGGTGTTATACACTGCGCTTATAATCAGAGGTACCGTTATCTTCCAGCTAGCGCCTGGAGAACTGACTTAGCCAGTAGAGCAGAGCTTTATTGTTATTGTCTCAGTGTATCTGAGTATATCATGGATTGCGATGGTTACAGTTTTGCAGAGCCAAGTTGCCTCATTTGTTGATCATATACATGTTGATGATTTGTTATCTCCTTTCTATTAAAGGCATGCATGTATAGATATGAATGTATTGGGAATAAACCAAAATACCATTTCTAGATTTTGGAAAGTGTGAAGGAAATTGAGTATTTGAAAAGAAGTGTTGAAAAAGGCAAGTGTGTTGTAAATATGGAAAATAGGAGAAAAGTAATGGGCTTAGTGGAATTGTTTTCTAAGTTGTTATTGTTATGAAAGTTTGGGAACAAGGGGTAATGAAAAGAAAAGAAAGATGAATCGCTTATAACGTTGAATGAAATGGCTGTTTTCGAGAAAAGTTCATACTTATGTATATTTTGTATAAACTGCCGCATTACTATTGTAGTATGATATTAAGTATTCATGATCATAGCTATCTGTAAGTTGTTATTGTTAAGGATCATGTTGAGATCCCTACTGGACTATATGTTCATCTTACGTTGTTGAATCTTTTTCAGGTATTAAGCAGGATGTGCTACAAGATTTGGATCTTCTTATTTGTTGGCCACGGGGCCTCTTTTGTGTTGGCGGAATGCCATATATGTAAAAGGGTTACACCCTTCTTCTTGATTCTTTAATGATGTAAGCCCTCGGGCAGTTTATTTAGAATGCTCATGTTGTATTTAATTTGCATTCGGATGAGAGAATTGTTATTTATTCCTACTAGTCGAACTTTTGAGTTTATTTCCACATGTTATCTCTGAAATTGAATTAAGTAATGAATTTGGTAATACTTCTGAGTAATAAAAAGTGGGGCGTGACAACTTGGTGTCAGAGTGAGCCAGGTTTGAATACTTTGGGCTCGTGGGAAGTGGTTTTTACCATAGTGGGTGTACTACGTATGGTGAGGACGTTGCATATAGTTAACATGAATGTTAGGACTTGTGTGTTTCATTTATGTGAGCATGGGATTAAGTTTCTTGGATTGTATTCATAGCCGGTGAACTTGCTTTGAGGTCCTCTTGGAAACACGCCTAATCAACGTGGTTTCTGATAAGAGTTCCTTGAGAGTTCCGGGATGAGTGGCTATCTTTGCGGACTTGATTCGGTTATGTGTTTAAATGTTTAGATGTTTATATGCAATCGTAATATATGTCTTGAGACTAAGTGTGTCTTGTGACTTAAGAGTAGTAAGTGTGTGCCTCGGGGAAGGCTATTGTGTTGAGCACTTAGTGTGGTTTTATTTTTGGGTTTTATAGGATGTCTACACGAGGGAGTGGAGGACGGTTGAGTAGCAGGAGTGTCGGTAGAGGCATAGCAGTTCCTTTAGCACCCACCGTCGCAGCATCGGCTGTCGGCAGCATCGGCTGTCGGCGAGGACGTTGCACGCGAGATTGTGAGAGCAGTGCAGGACGCTCTAGCTCGCACTGAGGGTGATAGAGGACGTACCCTCAAGCTTACTAAAGAGTTTTTTTCGCTCCAGTCCACCAGAGTTTGTGGGGGAGGCTAAACCGTTGGAGGTAGAGAGTTGGTTAGAGCAGATTATCAAGACTCTTGATATGCTCAAAGTCGAAGATGTAGAGTTGAGGGTTTCTTTGACGACTTTTCAATTGAAGGGAGATGCGAGTTATTGGTGGAAGTATGCTAAGAATGCTGTAGGTAGCACGTGGGTTGCTTTTACCGAGGCCTTTTGGGCCAAGTATTTCCCTCCTTCTACTCGGGAAAGGTTGAGGGAACAGTTTATTGAGTTGCGTTAGGATGCTACTCCTGTGGCACAGTTTGAGACACGGTTTACCAATTTGTCAAGGTTTGCTCCAGAGTTGGTGGCAACAGAGGAGCGTCGTTGCTATGAGTTTGAAAGTCGATTGCGTTTCGATATTCGGGAGAAGGTAGCTGGATCCTTTTGGAAGGATTATTATAGTCTAGTCGAGGCAGCGGCCCATGTGGAGGCCATGGTTGTGAGTGCTGGTCAAGTTAGGGAGAAGGCCATCTCGATAACTCCTACGGTTCATAAGCACTCTAGGCTCAGTAAGGGGTGGAGGCGAAAACATGCTCAGTCCTAGGCTAAACCCTTTTCTTCGCCAGGGGTTTCAGACTCTTCTGTTGGGAGGTCCAGGGAGGTTCAGATTTCAAACCAGTCCCAAAGTAGGGGGTCTGTTGGTTGTTTTGTTTGTGGTCAGCTAGGCCATGGTAGACGTTTTTGCCTTTTGCGTGTGAATTTTGCAAGTGTTTCAAAGCCTAGTCAGACTCAGTTGTACCCGTCCAGTCGGGGACGTTATCGATACCAGAAACGGGCAGGCTAGGCTTCGAGGGCCTCGCGAGGGGCAACTTATTAGCTAGCCCTATAATATTACCCGGGAGAGGGACTTTTGTATTGTTGGCTGGTGATGTATTATGTGAATCATTTTGTTGTTGACCGGTGTACTGTTGGATGTTAAGACATCATGATTATGTATTGCTTATGTATGCATATTGTTGTTTGCTTAATCCTCAGGTATTGGAGGCATGCATGGAATCTCGAACCCTCTTTTATATATATTGAGAAGTTGTCAATGGGATCGATAATCCTAGTGTTGTTGTATGCTTGGTACTGAATTATGAGACAGTTATGTGACGGCCTATGAGCCTTGTTCACTTTTAAAGTTATTTGTTGAGAATGGGGAACCCGGGGGTGAATGCGATTGATGTGATGGTTTCGAGAGTTGCGTGGTATTGGCAAAGTTATGTGAGAATGTTTGAGGGAATGTGAGATTTGTATCTCGGGTTAGCAGGAATGGTACCGGCATATTGTTTAGTGTTTTGGGTGTTACTAGTTAATGAGTTCGTTGTGATCCCATCAGTTATGTATATAGGTAGTGTTCGTATTGTGACTTGTTGTTGGTTTTAGGTATGGTTTGTGAGAAGAAAGAGAATTTCTTGAGTGGATGCTGGCGGCATTCTTTGAAAGGAAGAACAGTTTGTGTTCTCGGGTAACGAGAGTAGTATTGGTCAAATTGTCCTTTGTGTTAGGGACTGTGTGATTGAGGTTGACCATGTCGGTCTTGAGTTGAGGAGATGGGCAGGTTTGCCATGTAGGCGTGGGGGGTGATGATTCCCTTTGAAGCAGTGATGGTGTGGTCCGATCTTAAGAAGTTCGGTGAGATTCCAAAATTTTGGGGTTTGTGTAGGGAACTCCGTGTTTGGGGTTAGTGGTTTGAGTGGCACATCAGTGTTTAGTTTACTGAGTGTGGAGGTTTAATGAGTTGATTAGTCAGCTTGTTGGCATTGGGTTTTGGGTTGGCATTGGTCACCTTGAGGATAGTCTTGATTGTTGTAGACATCGTATGTTGATTAGGGAAAATTGAAACTAATCACCCGGAATGTGTCATTGAATATGATGGTTGGAATAATACATCAAATATGTGTATTGGTTGATCATTGTGTATGATAAGCATTTTAATACATTGTATATATATATTGTTTTGGAGGAGATAGGGGATGGACTCCACTGATACAGCAAATTTGTGTATCAATTGAAGTATGGAAGTGTTTTTAATATAAGTTGTAATTTCATTTGAACTGTTGATATTGGAAATGTTTTTATATGAGCTGTAGTCTCATGGAATCTGGTTGGCTAGATAATGCACCATGTTTATGATTCTAAATTGATTAAGGAAGGTGGAATGAAATTGCAAAATCATGAATTTCTTATGCCTTATGTGTTGATAGCAAAGTTGTTATTTCTATTAACTATCATTATAGAAATGTTATGTTTTGTGTTGGTTGTGTCATCATCGTGCGAGTGATGGGTATTATTGGAAAAGGGATTGAAAAATAAATTCTTCCTAGTGTTATGGCCTTTTAAGGGCATTGTTAAAAGGGAAATGTTGAGGATTTGATTTAATTTGAATGTTATGAGAATTTCCAAACGAGTTGTTTTTGGCAAATAAACTGAGGATGTTTATATTTTATGGGTAGCACCGTGTTTGTGACATATGTTTACAAAACTTTTGAGTTTCACTTGGAAAATGCAAAATTTATTTCGAAATATCAACTTTGAAAATTTGACTGTCTTTGAGAAATGTCTCATGAACAAGAAAATGATTTTTCTTATATTTATACAAAAGATTTTCCTTGGTTGTCTTTTTGGGAATTATGTTGCTGAGTAGTGACTTAGCTTGAAGCGCTAGTCAGATGTTGGTGAATTGTTTCGGGATAGGTTTGGTTTTGTTGAAGCTTTTTGTGCTTGAGTGTTGTCTTTTGGAACGTGTTTCCTTGGTAAGCCTTTCTTTTGGTGAGAGCTAACCGGAGGTTTGTTGCAAGAATAGTTTCTTTCCTAGTACTCGGGTGTTAGGTGCTGTGTGATCAGTTGGCCTTGTTCTTTTGGCGTGTTCTTAATTTCGGGGACGAAATTCTTTAAGGGGGGGAGGTTATAGCGATCCTGATTTTTTCTTTTTTATTTAATTGTATCCCGGATTCAGTTCCGTGGTTGATGGTTGTTGTCTGTGTTGCATTTCCATCCTTTAACTCTTAGTAATTGAGTTTAGAAATGTTTTGGGCGTGTTTTGAACAGGTTGGTTGAGTTTTGGTCTCAAGTGTTGTTGCCCAGGTTTTAGGTGATCCGCTCGAGCGGGTCCCTGTGCGCTCAAGTGGAGTTTGCACACTTCCAGCATTTGTGCCTCTGCAAAAGTACTGCAGGTTTGTTTTTCATGCTCGAGCGGAGTTCCTTACGCTCGAGCGGGTCACGCTCGAGCAGGCCTTATTACGCTCGAGTGGGTGTTCAATGTCTGTAAAAATACTGGAAGAAGGTAATCTACGCTTGAGCGGGTTTCCCTTTGCGCTCGAGCGGGTGTGTTTTGCAGTTGTGTCTTGGCACTCGAGCGGGTCTTTTTGCACTCGAGCAGGTTCAATTTTTGTGTTTGACACTCGAGCATCCTATTGTCCGCTCGAGCGGGTCATACATATATCAGATCTGGATTGTGATATTTTAAATCACTTTTCACACACACTCTCTCTCTCTTACTTTTCAAAACCCTAATTTGAGAGCCTCTCTCTCTAAAATACAACTTCTCTCTAAGGTTTGATCTAGTTTGAGTGATCTTCTACCTTGGTCCCTTTATATAAAGTGTAGAGCTTGGCTTGGGCTACATTTTCATTCGAAAATCTTGGTGGGCTACATTTTGCATCCGAAAATCTTGGGTTTTGGAGCATTTCGAAATTCTTCATCTTCTCCTTTTGGTCTCATATTTTGAGGTAGGGATTTCCTTGTTCTTTTTCAATACTCTGTCTATAGATAGATATGTGGTAGTTTTGTATTGCATGAAAATCATATTCATATTGGATTTGTTTGAAAATCATGAGAAAGAACTTAGGGTTGGTTGTTTGAAAATGGGTTTGTTATCATTGATTGTGGTTTGGACTTATTGGGGAGTATACTAGCATGTTATTGCTGAAAGAAGAAAAAGCTCTAAATTATATTTTGATTTGGTAAGTTAAAATGGAGGGTAGTTGATCAATGTTTATAAATCTCTACTGTTAATATGAGTTGTGTAAAAGTGGTAATGGCTAGAGGTTTAATTATGGCATTGGGGTATGTCGAAATGAATGTAGTGGACTAATATGAGTTATGGCTTTATTATCCATGGAATTGGTTTTGTGAAAACGAAAGGAATGGAATTTGTTTTGTGAAATGGGAAAAGTATTTTTTGAAATAAGTGGTGGAACATGTTAACTTGGAAAGTTATGAAAATTGATCTTAAAAAATAGGGACTGAAATGATAACTCAATGTGAGTCTCGGAAAATAGATACGAGAATTGAAATGTTGCATCATGAGTGTTGAATATACACATTTGGGGTTTTACCTTTCCCTATCGTACGAGCGTTGTTGTTGAGTTTAAGGTCTTATGATGGTTGAGTCTTCTAATAGGTGTACTGAATTCATGAATCCAGAGGTTTTGTCCTTGGTCATCGGTGGAGGATGGCATTGTTATATTGAATTGTTGTGTTTGCATTACACCGGTGTTGATTGAACACTGTATGTGATGAAGTGCTATGATACATTATATATGTGTAATTGTTAGGGAGGAGATAGGTGATGTACTCCAGTGTGTGGGAGGAGATAGGGGATGTACTCCACACACCTATGTGTTCATATACTTTAACACATTGCTTATGTATCTTGATAGTTCATGTGTATGTATTACACTTGTTGGTTATGCTCTGTTGTATTGTGATTATTGGTGTTATACACTGCGCTTATAATCAGAGGTACCGTTATCTTCCAGCTAGCGCCTGGAGAACTGACTTAGCCAGTAGAGCAGAGCTTTATTGTTATTGTCTCAGTGTATTTGAGTATATCATGGATTGCGATGGTTACAGTTTTGCAGAGCCGAGCTACCTCATTTGTTGATCATATACATGTTGATGATTTGTTATCTCTTTTCTATTAAAGGCATGCATGTATAGATATGAATGTATTGGGAATAAACCAAAATGCCATTTCTAGATTTTGGAAAGTGTGAAGGAAATTGAGTATTTGAAAAGAAGTGTTGAAAAAGGCAAGTGTGTTGTAAATATGGAAAATAGGAGAAAAGTAATGGGCTTAGTGGAATTGTTTTCTAAGTTGTTATTGTTATGAAAGTTTGGGAACAAGGGGTAATGAAAAGAAAAGAAAGATGAATCGCTTATAACGTTGAATGAAATGGTTGTTTTCGAGAAAAGTTCATACTTATGTATATTTTGTATAAACTGTCACATTACTATTGTAGCATGATATTAAGCATTCATGATCATAGCTATCTGTAAGTTGTTATTGTTAAGGATCATGTTGAGATCCCTACTGGACTATATGTTCATCTCACGTTGTTGAATCTTTTTCAGGTATTAAGCAGGATGTGCTACAAGATTTGGATCTTCTTATTTGTTGGCCACGGGGCCTCTTTTGTGTTGGCAGAATGCCATATATGTAAAAGGGTTACATCCTTCTTCTTGATTCTTTAATGATGTAAGCCCTTGGGCAGTTTATTTAGAATGTTCATGTTGTATTTAATTTGCATTCGGATGAGAGAATTGTTATTTATTCCTACTAGTCGAGCTTTTAAGTTTATTTCTGCATGTTATCTCTGAAATTGAATTAAGTAATGAATTTGGTAATACTTCTGAGTAATAAAAAGTGGGGCGTGACACTAGGTCTACTATGGAATTAGAATTCATACCTTTAGACAAAGCTGGAGAAGAAGTAGAATGGCTTCACCACTTCCTTGAAGATATTCCAATATGGCCAAAATCGGTGCCTGCTATATGCATACATTACGATAGTCAATCAGCTATAGGTAGAGCACAGAGTCATATGTATAACGGTAAGTCACGACACATTCGTCGTCGACGTAACACCGTGAAACAACTACTCTCTAATGGAATTATTTCCATAGAATATGTTAAGTCTAAAGACAACATAGCGAATCCACTAACCAAAGGGTTAGCAAGAGAGTTAGCTGAGAATTCATCGAGGGAAATGGGACTTAAGCCTACTAAATAAGAGTTACCACAACGGCAACCCAACCTAGTTGACTGGAGATCCCAAGATCTAGGTTCAAAGGGACAACCGAGTTGTGTATGACTCAAAAGGATCACTGGGGAGTCTAACTCCTACCCATTTCTATGATGAAATAAGTGATGTCTGCAGCGTTTTAGGTTAAGTAAAATTTTAATGATTCTTATATCTAAGTAACCCTAGTGGAGTATGGTAGGATACTCTTCATAAGAATTACCTATATGAGTGTGAATTGGGCCGGTTCTATGAGATTTGTGAAGGGCTACAATTCTTTAGAGCACTCATGAAATACCAAGTTGTTCAGGGCCAAAATGAACACAATAGTGAGAACTAAACTGTGTCTGGGGATATATTGTGTGAGTTCTATTGTCTTGGTTTACACAAACGGTTGAACAGTTCAAGACATCATGTTCATTGGTTAGCTAGTAAATCCGATAGTGTCTCACAAGGGAAGGTTCAAAGCCAAAAGCTACCTATCCTTTGCAGAATATTTCCAATTTCTGTACTCTTTGTAATTAGATCATGTTGTTGCATTTTCTCTCCGTCAAATTCCATTCATGTGGGGGATTGTTGGAAAAATTGGTTTATTAGGATTATTTTGGGCCGACCTCGAGCCCAAAATTGAGTGGGCCCCGAACGTCTTTTGGGGCGGGTCCGAAGAGGTAAAGTGTTCCTTGCCGCGTGGTAAGTCACACAGTGAAGACGGTTTGTTAAAACCATTTATGAGTGAATGGAAACATGACGTCATTTTCAGGTTCGTGGAATAGGTATTTTAAGGAAGTAAATGTGGGTTTCTTTGGAAAGGATTGTCCCACATTGAAACTTTAAGAGAGTTTATTTGTGTATATAAGTTCTAGCCTACAACACTTGGGTTGGGCCCCAAGGGGCACCCCAAGTTTGTAGAAGGGAGGAGTTATGGACAAAGTGAACCTTAGTACAAACCACCACACGCGCGCGTGTGCGCCGCCGCCGCCGGCCGTTCAGCCGGGCGCGGGTGTGGGTCGAGTCGGTTCTAATATTAATTTTTTGAATAAAATTTATTTGAATTTTAAATGAAATTAAATTCAAAGTTTGTGCCAAATATTTGAATTAATTTTCTGTCCATGTTTTATGCCTCTTCCCGTCCGAATTCTGTTTTCTAAACTGTTTGAACAGTGCTAAATAACTACCCAGTAGTTACTGATTTATAACTGCAGAACATATTCAAAAATCTGGCTGCAAATCTGTTTGTTTTATAACTGCATCTGTTCAAAAATAGTTTACACCTGTTCACTTCAAATGTGTTCCTATTTGGGTTTATATATTGTAGACTTGTTTCTACAGATTGGGATTGATAAAAACATCCATAATTCTGTCCAGAGGTTTGAAGAAATTCGGACAAATTCAAGATCTGTCCAGTTTACATTTTGAATCTATATAGAACAGTTTCATATCTGTACAGGCTGTTTACACACCTGATCGGACAGATTTATTTGCCAATAAATACTAGCCATTTTCCAGCAGTCTTGAGGCCCAGAAAAATTCAGTCTGAAATATTTTCTTGTTGTCCAGTTTTTATCTTTGGTGCATTATTCTTCATTTTAGTTTTAGAATAAAATTCAGAGAGTTCAAACACAGGTTTGGTTCGCCGAACAAATTATTTGGAGTGCTACTATAATTTGTGAAGATCATTGTATCCTGGGAGATAGACGCCACTCAACCGTAAGCACCGTAGTGGGGGCGAATCTGTCTTAAAGACAGAGTGTTACACACTCGACTTGGTCTTTCATTTTAATTCGGTTCGATAAATAAATTCGGTATGTTATTTATTTATTTGTTTGACTTTGTTTTAATTTATTTTATTTACACAGAAGATTGTTCCAATATCAAGTGCCAACTTTTGGCTAGCTGAGGGTAATGTTTGGTGCTGCAATGGATGTGTTAACGTGTGTGTTAGTGGTGTGTGTTACCTTGTTTGTTATCTGCAGCGATGGTTTTAGCTAGCGAAGGGGGCGTGTTTTTGGTCTTACGGGTTGACCGACCGGTTGACCGGTCGACGACAAATTTTTTTTTTAATACTTGTTGGGATTTTTTTTTGGACTTGAAATTTAATTTTGGGCTTGAAATTTTTGATTAAACTAAATTATTTATTTATTTTATTTATTATACACACACACACACACATATATATATATATATTTAACACACACATTAACACACCCCTTAACACATCCATTGCATCACCATTCACTTTCTAAAATTAACAATCTCTTAACACATTTTAACAAATATTTTTTAGCCCCACTTTTATTATTTTTTGTCATGTAACACACACCTTAATACACTTTTTTTAGCCATTCCATTGTGGATGCGGGTATTATTTTTTTAGTGTTAGTGTTTGTATGTTATCATAAGGGAAAATGATTTGGAGTCCTAAAAACACTCCCCTAATCCCTCTAATTTCCAATTTGGGCAACTGTTTCTTTTTTTTTTTTTTTTTTTTTTACTTGATATAGAAATTAAGGGGATTAGGGGGAGTGTTTTTAGGGGATGTAGCAAGGTCCTATCATAAGTGACCTCTACCGGCCAACGTTACAACATTAACAGTGTGTGGTCAGACTCTGGCTAGCTTTATAATCTGTTATTTTCATCATCCGTTTTTGATTATTGTCTTCCAAGGGGAGAGGGGTATCAATTCAACCTCCCTCTATCTTTTTCCTCTCACCCCTGTTTTTTTTATCTTTCTTACACTTGTTGAGCAGGTATTTCTTTCTCTCACTTCCTCCTCTAGTTCGATCTAGACCTTTTGCACCTCATCTAGCAAGGCATTAGCAATATTTTTATATTTTGATGAGGTTGATCGACGATCGAAACAGATTTGTTGCGAGAGAGGTTGAGTTCTGATCTATTCTTTTTTATTACTGTTTGTGAGTGGGTTTCCTTTTAGATTGTTGCAGTGGTAGTGGCTGTGGGTGCTGTGTGTTTGTGCAATATTATTCGGTTGTTGTCGTGGTTGTTGGTTATGTGCTTCTTGTTTTTTGGGATTGCAAATATATTGAAAAAGACATTTTCTCCTCAACTTTACATCATTTTCGTTGAATCTATCAACATTTAGATATAGATTTTTTTGCCACCATAGTATGGGACTCGGGTGGCTGCTGTGCATTTTGTACAATAGTCACTGTTGTCTAGTTGTTTGAGTTTTTGGGTTCTATTTTGACTGGAATAATTTTTTTTTTTTTTTGGCAATTGCCACCTTTTATTTGAAAAAAAAAATTTGTTTTTGATAATTTTTAAATGTAGAAATTATTTTTTTTAGACCAAAATGACAAACTATTTGGCTATTTATTTAAATTAACAAAAAAATTTTAAAATAAAAATTAATTTGTCACAGCAATTTTTAAAAAATAAAATAACATTTTTAAACAAAACAATCAAAAGTAATTTTAAAACATTAGCTGAATTTTTTTTTAACAAAAAATAATAGGGGTTTTTTTTTAAGGTCCATGGTATTATGATTTTATAGCATAAAGGACACCAATTATTTTCATAATGTCTAAGGTCCCTCAACCTTGATCCAGAGAAATTTTAGTCTAGAGAAAATCCAGTCCAGAGAAAATTGGTCCAGAGAAATTCTGGCCCTCTCTGGACCAAATTTTTCTGGAAAGTTTACAGCAATTCTGAATTTCTCAGAATTTCTCTGGCCCAATTCTTCCTACAATTTCTCAGCATTTCTCTAATGCATTGGCTGAGTCTAGAGAAATTTTGAATTTCTCTGGTCCAATTCCCTGGCCTCCTTAGCCTTTCATGGACACTGCCAGAGAAATTTCCTTAGCCTTTCATGGACTCCAGAGAAATTTCAAATTTCTCTGCCGTGGGTTTGATCCTCCACCATTGTTGCTACTGTTGTTACCATCTCCACTGCCACTCGACTCCCGAGACCCAAATGCCCCAACTGTGGCACAAGTCTTTAAGTAGGAATGCTTCCATATATTAAAACTATGAAGCTTTTTATCATATTCCAAATCAAATTTCCAGAGAAAATTCTGTTCAGAAAATTTCTCTAGACATCACAGAGAAAATTTCAAATTTCTCTGAACAAATCACATAAAAAATTTCTGAAAAAATTCCAAAATTCTCTGAAAACATCACAGAGAAAATTCTAAATTTCTCTGGTTTTGACATGAGAAATGTGTACAAAATACCTGAATTGGTGAATTTACTGGCCATTTGAAGGTGGATAAAGCACCTATATTGGTGTTGTTTGGAAATAGAATTACATTCTGCTCTGGTCATAGAAGAAGAAAGATTGGTCTATTTTGACAATTCAGTTGCATCACTGTGTCCTAAGACTTGAAGAGTTGATCAATTGTTGGTGAAAACTGAACAACATATTTCTGCAGGTGCCACGTTCCCCAAAACAAATATTTCCAGAGAATTTCTCTGATTTGCTATGTATTTTTTTTGGTGAGAAATCTAACCTTGGGGGCAGCCATTGGGTATTCTTCAGGAAAAAACAATTCCAGCTTGAAAACCCCTCATTCATAAGGAGACTGTGTTGGACCAAGAATCATGACACCTACACTCTCATATTGTGGACCTAATCCATCCGATTTGCTAAAATTCTCTCTTATCCTTTTTATAATCTGCAGAAATAAGGTTTGTATTGTGAATGCTGGTGCCCTAGAACCAATCATCAGTTTCCTTCAATTGGGGAGTTCAAATCTGCAGGACCATGCAACTACATCTCTACTCACATTGTCCGCTTCCTCTGTCAACAAACCAATCATTGGTGCTTCTGGTGCCATCCTCCTCCTTATTCCCGGCTCAGGTTCGTTAAGGAGACGCTGAGTTTCCTTGATGATTCTTCGAGGTAGATTGCTGTTAGCCATTGAAGAAGAAAGTTCGATTGCAGAGTACGCAAGGGTTTCAGAGAGAGAGAGAGGGAGAGAGACTTTCAGAAACTCAAAAAACGCGAAATCGGTCGGAGAGAGCGAGGCAGCGACCAGAGGAGGTCGGATCAAGCTCAGGACAACGTGGATGAAGAGGGGAGAGAAAGACGAGGTTCGAGGCAAAAATGGGTTTTGAACTTGTAGTTGAGATCGATGAGAGAGAGAGAGAGAGAGAGAGAGAGAGAGAGAAGAGTAGCAGAAGAAAGATATCAAATTTATCTGCGAGGGACCTTAGACATCAAATAATAATATTGTGGATCTCTTCCATTACTAAAATTGGGAGAGGGACCCTAGACCGATTTTCCCAAAATAATATATATTTTCAATATTTTAAATAAAAAATATTTTTGGAATTTTTTAAATAAAAAATTTATTTTTTTCAATATTATTTTTTAAAATTGAATTTTAAAAAGAGTTTGATCGTCAGTTTTGAATAGAATTTTAAATAGAGTTTGAGTTGTATTTTTGGTTATGAGTTATAAGCTTTTGAATTGAGTTTTGAAAACATAACCAAACAACTTTTCTTATTTTAAAACTCATTTCAAAAATTCAAAACATTTTTCAAAACTCATAACCAAACAAATTTTCTCTTTTCAAATCATGATTCAATAACTCATAAACTCAAAATATAATTCCATTCTCAAATTATGATTCTAAAACTAAACCAAACGCTACCTACAATTCTCTAGAAATAGAACGGGAGTCTTAGATTATTCAATGGTAGCCATATAAGAACTCAATAGAAGAAGATAACGGAAGATAAGAGGTTGGGTGAAGAAGAAGACAAAGAGATTAGAGAGAGAATAATGGCAAAGCTCCCATATAATCTCCCACTTTCACTCTCTCAAGAACTAAGAATTTTGAAGAGTTATCTAAGTGAATTCTCATTCTCTTTTGAAAGCTATGGGTGAGTGCTTTATATGGCAACTCAAAAGCTACCCCTCTGAGGGAGAGGTAATCGATCAAGATTGAGTCCAAGCTCTAGGCTTTTTTAGAACCCTTTTGAGAATAATGTTCCACATCGCCTGAGAGGGACTCGTACTTCCATCTTATAAGTGCACTGGCTCTCTCCACCTGTTACGAGGCCTTTTCCCCAGAGGAAAAACAAAGTTGTGAGGGCCGACCCCCAGAGGGCTACCCAAAGCAGACAATATCGTGGCACAATGCCAGAGGACAGACGTCGCGAATTAGGCGCTAGAAGGAGAGCCGTTCGGCAAACTCTCCCGCTATTGCGGTCCAGTACGCTAGGGGGTTATGATGAGGACAATGTCCCACATCGCTTGGGAGGGACTCCCACTTCTACCTTATAAGCGCACTAGCCCCTCCACCTGTTACGAGGACTTTTCCCCAAAGGAAAAACAAAGCCGTGAGGGCCGACCCCCAGAGGGCTGCCCAAAGCGAATAATATCGTGGCAGGGCGCGAGAGGACAGACGTCGTGAATTTGGGGTTAAGGGACAGATCTTGTTATCCCTCCCTCATGGCTTTGTTCCTCCTCGGGGGAGAAGACGTTCAGAACGTCTGTCCTCTCACGCCCTGCCACGATATTGTCCTCTTTGGACAGCCCTCTGGGGGTCGGGCCTCGTGGCTTTGTTTTTCCTCTGGGGAAAAAGGCCTCGTGATAGGTGGAGGGGGGCAATGCGCTTATAAGGTAGAAGTGGGAATCCTTCTTAGGCGATGTGAGACATTGGCCTCATCAATTATTATTATTATGGTCTCAATTTGAAGATGAGCGAGTGAATGTGTGTAGCTTTTTTGGTAAAATCTTCCATTCTTTGATTTTTTTTAGTCCTTATTATGATTGCATTTGCATTTTGTTTGGAGACGGGTTTTCAGTGAGAACATAGTCGGTGTGCAATGGTGGTGGAGGGATGGGAATGACTGGCCGAGGCTGTGACGAGAAGATATTTGTGTCGGTGAGGTTGAGGCCTTTGAATGAGAAGGAGACTGCAAGGAACGATCTGTGTGATTGGGAATGCATCAATGAAGATACCATCATTTTCAAGAACTGTAATCTTCCACTTCCAGATCGCTTCATGTACTCAACTGCCTACACTTTTGGTATGCTAATTTACTTTTCTCTTCATTTTTTGTGTGAATTTTTTATGTGTATGTGTTGTTTCTGAGTGTTTAAATTTAAGACTGTGTTGGGATCTTTGATTTGATTTGATTTGGGTAGTAATGTGTGAAGTGAGAAGGAAATGATGGTGAAATGTGAATGAATGAAGTATAAATTAATTTATTTTATTTTTTACATTTTCATTCTATTTTCTCTTTGCTTCATAATTCTCTATCCAAATTAAGATCCAAGATTAGAAGTTTGTGTTAAACTATGTGGGTAATTTTTTATTTTTTGTGGGAGAGAATTTGAGCCATTATTTGAGCTAAAATCTGCAACATTTGCTGTGGTTGATGATTCAAATCTGAAATGTCTGAAAATAGGAAACCATTTTTGTTCTTTCTTCATTTAGCCGATTCTATTGGAGTTTTCCTTGTAAAACTGTTCCTTCCAGGAGGGTTCAAATTTAGGGTCTTTAATTCTTTTACATTAGTATTTATTTATTTAAAATTAAATTAATAGTGTAGAACAGACTTTATTCCCAAATTATGTTAGAACGTGGTTAGTAACTCGCACCCAAAAAATAAATATTGCTAACCACATTTTTTATATAATGCGAAAAGGTAGTTCAGATAGTGGTATGTGTTAAGTAAAAAACGTGATTAACAATTTCATTTTTTAAGAAGTATGATTGCTAATCATGTTTTACTGTAGTTTGAGAATATAGTTTGTCCATACACTATTTGTTTAATTTTCAATAAAAGAACTGTAAAAGGGTTGAAGGCCTTCAAATTCAGGTCTGTCCGGGTATCAATTTTACAGAATCTATTGCCACAGTTAAGTTGTGAAGTTTCTTGTTAAACGTAAAGCTTTGCATATGGTTCAGTATGTTAGATTTGAGAAACCTAAGTTTGAATGCTACTTACGAAGAATTATTGTTACAATTTCATATCAACATTGGTGTCATGGCTTGGATACTCGTGTTGATCTTTCTTTTCTTTTTTTCACTGTTAGACAGAGTATTTAGGAGTGACTTCTCCACAAAGGAGGTGTATGAGAAAGAAGCCAAGGACGTTGCTCTTTCAGTTGTCAGTGGTATTAACTGTGAGTATTATTTCTCTTTGATTCTCCATTTTTCCTGATATTGAGAATTTCACTTGCATTCCATTGACAATTCTTTATGCCAAATAATGGGCATAAATTTCAGCTACTGTTTTTGCATACGGACAAACAAGCAGTGGGAAGACATTCACGATGATGGGAATTACTGAGTATGCCGTAGCAGATATTTATTATTATATAGAGAAGGTAATTAAGAAACTAATAATATTCACTGTCTCTCACTACTTGATGTTCCTGCATTCTATTATAGTACTCTGTTCCTTGGGCTTTCTCCTAAGAAGCACCAATACTTCTGGGAAGATGGCATGTCCATGTCGGACACTGACACTCATTTCATACTCCCCAATGCGTGTTGGACCTGACATGCATTGGATATTTGAAGGACACACATAGCCACCTCTTAGACATAGATGAAACACATTATAAGTTTAAAAGAAAAACAATATAGTTTTATGCCTATTAGCAAAACTTTAGGAATTAATGTTATGTTGCATTTCTTTTAATTATTATTTTTGATAAAATATTCATATATATAATAAATGACATATAAAAACATATAAAACTATATATTTTGCATGTGTCACACATGTGTTGTCTTGCTTTTTAGAAAATTTTCAGCGTCGGCATGTATTTGTGTCATGTTGCATGTCAATGCTTATGCTTCTTAGGCTTCACCTGTTTGTTGCTTACTTGTTTGTTTTATTTGCAGCACAATGAAAGAGAATTTCTTTTGAAGTTCTCTGCTATGGAGATTTACAATGAATCTGTCAGGGACCTCCTCAGCACAGATAGTACTCCACTTAGACTTCTAGATGATCCCGAGGTCAATTACCTTCTTGGTCGACTAAATAATTAGTATTTGATATTTTTCCATTATGCTTAATGTTAGGACCTTTTGTTGTCAAATTCCATGGATCAAAACCAAAGTTGTAACAAGAGTTCTTTAAGAAGTTGGTTTCCTTCAAAAACAGGATTACTTTGGAATTCTGCAAGAAGTTGGTTTTCTACAAGAAGTTGGTTTTCTTTCCCAACTAGGATTGCTTTGGTTTTCTATAAATAGTTGGGTTTCTCCCAAATCTAGACTATTCATTGATTCATTCATTGAATCCTCCAGATCTTTCTTTTTGGTTCTTAAAGGTTTATATCTGGGGATATTTTATTTTTCTTTGATGTCTTATTGAGTATTCAACTCATGATCTGAAAAGGCTACATCAAAGGTTTTGTTTGTTACACAAAAGAGAGAGTTGTTCTTCAGTTGTGGATTCTGAAGAATTCGAGCCTGAAGCTTCAGTTGTGAATTCTGGAGTGGCTCATCAAAGTTGTTCTTCAGTTGTGGATTCTGAAGAATTCGGTCTGAAGCTTCGGTGGTGGAATCCGGAGTGGCTCATCAGAAAGACAATTCCGTGGTGAAGATGGGGTTGGAAGAGGCACATAGAGGTTGGTTCAATTAGGCGTTGTGGATTCGCTAGATAATTGAGAGTGATACCTGTGTAATTCCTTTATATCTTCTTAGTGGATTGTTCTGGTGGCTGTGGCCCGTGGTTTTTTTATCACAATTGGAAGGTGTCCAATTGTGGTTTTTCCACGTAAAATCTTTGTGTCTCTTTCTCTTGATTGTTTGATTGAGATTTTTATATTCTGCTTAAAATTGATACATAATCACAAATCAACATCTAGGAGGTTTCTAGATTTTTCAATTGGTATCAGAGCGGGTCGTTCTATTTTTTTATAAAAAAAAAAAATTTCTTTTAGAAAGCTCTATTTTTTTTTAAAAAAAAAAAAATCTTTTAGAACGAGATCTTATTTGATTTGTGTGCATGTTTTTTTTCTTGCTTTATTGTTGAAAAAAAAAAAAAACCAAAAAGATTTTCTTAGTATGGTTTTGCAAGTTTGAATTTTTTGAGATGTCCCTGATGCATATTGGAATTGATGAGAATAACCATTACATGTTAATATGTGTGTGCTTTCTGTGGTCATTACTCATTTTGGAGTGTGTGTTCTTTGATTAGTATGTCTCATTCTGTACACACTCTTGGATTAGCAAATTCTGGAGTCTTCCATCTTAGTGATTATTTTTTTTTCATGGACTTCTGACATTGTATCTTTTGCTTTTCGAGAGGAATTGACCCATACTAGCATATCATGGGTGATGTTGAGTCTCTTAACCACCTTCCATCTTTTTGCATCTCCATGGCTTTCCCCTCTATTTTTTGTAGTCCAGCCATGAGGAAAAGGCTACCTCAGAGTCACCAACCAGGCCATCCTTATTATATCCATGCTTCTCTGGTTCGGTTTCCATACTTTTGAGCGTGTCAGCCGCCGATGAGTGTGCAAAAGAAAAGAAAAGGAAAAAAAAAATGTGCAAAGAAAGAAAAGAAAGAAAAAAAAAATGTGCAAAAGAAAGAAAAGAGAAAAAAAAAAGAAGTGAAAAAAGAAAAGAAAAGGATTCATTGATTGAGGGGGAGCCTCCGCCTTTACTCACCAAATACCCCTTGATTCCTAGTGGTTTGACTTTCCTTAGTTATGCTTAGATTCTCGTTGGAGGTCCAGCTTTCATATCACTACTAGGATTTGAATCTTGTGTTTGTCGAACTCCAAGAGTCACACACACACTTTTATCATGAGATCTATGCTTTTCACATAATGCATCACTTTTTTTCATGAGGAATCTTCTATAAACTGTGCACATTGTATTTTCAAGTAATTGTGCTTCTTGGATAATCTTGTGTGTTTTAAGGTACAAATCTGAAATTCCTTACTTGCTCAACCATATTATATTTTGTTTTACTTGTTTAGTGAGGGGGAGTGTGGTTTATCATTCAAGAGTTTGTTAACATGAACACTTTGTTTTGTTTGGTAAGGGAGATTGGCTTTAGTTGGTTTGCTTGATGCCTTGTATTGCTTATTTATTATTTTGTGTCAGGTGCATGTGTCTTAGTTTTCATCTATTCATACTACATGTTCTTAAAATCTCCAAGTTGCATCTATTTATGTTTTCCATCTCATACTTCAAGATAATCGTGTCATATGTTTATTGCTTTTTCATATATTCTTGTGGGACTAATAGTTGTTTTGGAGATGGTGGCACTAATAGTTGTTTTGCAGATCATGATCTTGAAAAATAAGTTTGGAAAGAGATTTGGTTATAAGTGCTGGTTCCTAGTTGGTGATGTTGTTCTTGTTTTGATTGGAAATTTGTTTTAGTGTTTTTGTTAGGAAATTTGTTTTAGATTGGTTTTATCCAGGATTTGACAAAGGGGGAGATTGTTAGGACCTTTTGTTGTCAAATTCCATGGATCAAAACCAAAGTTGTAACAAGAGTTCTTTAAGAAGTTGGTTTCCTTCAAAAACAGGATTACTTTGGAATTCTGCAAGAAGTTGGTTTTCTACAAGAAGTTGGTTTTCTTTCCCAAATAGGATTGCTTTGGTTTTCTATAAATAGTTGGGTTTCTCCCAAATCTAGACTATTCATTGATTCATTCATTGAATCCTCCAGATCTTTCTTTTTGGTTCTTAAAGGTTTATATCTGGGGATATTTTATTTTTCTTTGATGTCTTATTGAGTATTCAACTCATGATCTGAAAAGGCTACATCAAAGGTTTTGTTTGTTACACAAAAGAGAGAGTTGTTCTTCAGTTGTGGATTCTGAAGAATTCGAGCCTGAAGCTTCAGTTGTGAATTCTGGAGTGGCTCATCAAAGTTGTTCTTCAGTTGTGGATTCTGAAGAATTCGGTCTGAAGCTTCGGTGGTGGAATCCGGAGTGGCTCATCAGAAAGACAATTCCGTGGTGAAGATGGGGTTGGAAGAGGCACATAGAGGTTGGTTCAATTAGGCGTTGTGGATTCGCTAGATAATTGAGAGTGATACCTGTGTAATTCCTTTATATCTTCTTAGTGGATTGTTCTGGTGGCTGTGGCCCGTGGTTTTTTTATCACAATTGGAAGGTGTCCAATTGTGGTTTTTCCACGTAAAATCTTTGTGTCTCTTTCTCTTGATTGTTTGATTGAGATTTTTATATTCTGCTTAAAATTGATACATAATCACAAATCAACATCTAGGAGGTTTCTAGATTTTTCACTTAATTCTTAGCTATTTCACACAGAGGGACAGTTATTGAGACACTCACAGAGGAACCTCTCAGGGACTGGAATCATGTAATGGAACTCCTCTCCATCTGCGACGGTAAGATATTCTTTAGTCATCTGACTTTTACTAGATGATCGTGACTGCATATTTAAATGTCTTGGTGCATTCATGAAGCTCAAAGACAAATTAGGGCAAACTGCCTTGAATGAAACAAGCTCCAGATCTCATCAAATAATCAGATTGGTAGGAATGTTGTTTTCTTGAATGATTGTTCTAAACATAGCTTATTGTTCTTTCCATTCAATTGACTAATGGGTTTTTGCAGACAATTGAAAGTTCTGCTCGGCAATTTTTAGGCAAGGACAACTTAAGCACCCTTACAGCTGCTGTGGAATGGATGGTCAAGTGTTTGTTAGATTAATTTGGATGGTTATTAAGATGTTAATATATACCATGTTGAGCTATATTAATATTTTTTTGATACATTCTATGTAGAATTTTGTTGATCTTGGGGGAAGCGAGCATACATCTCAGTCATTATCAGCTGGCACCAGGCTAAAAGCGCGTTGCCACATAAATCGTAGTTTACTGACCCTGGGAACTGTTATCCGCAATCTAAGGTTAGCTAGTTTTTCAATTTTTTTAATCATTTTGATAATGAAACTAACTTGAAGTCATTGCTTGAAAAGTTACTGGTGCTATAGCCTATATGTATGAGAACTGAATTCTACACTTGATTATCCAATCCTTCAGATTTAGAAAGCTATGACAGAGCTTTAGAGCTCCAGTGGTGAAGTTTTAAGTTGTGGCATTGCTAAACTAGCACAGTTCAGCAAAAACACTCACTTTTGACCATAATTCTAAAATAGCATAATGCTATTTCCTGTCCAAAACTTAGGACAAGAAATAGCACAATGGTATTTTATACTACACTTTGACCATTTGGCTTTTTCAATAAAATTTACATCTATGCTATTCTATTATAAATTTGTGGGCAATTTGGGCTTAGCCAAGTTCAATTTATTGAGCTCGGGCCAGGCTTGGGCAGACAAGATCGGGTTGGAGGTTGGGTTTGGGCAACTCTCAACACAACTTGGGTTTGGCCTGAACAATCTCTCAACCTAACTGAACCTGCCCAAGTTGCACCCCTAAACAAAAGCAATATTATCAAAATCTGTAGAAGGCCTGCAAATAATAAAAACCAATAAAGTATATGCAATCCAGTTTTGAGTTATTTATTTGTTTCATCCTTTTCGAATTTCCGCACCAAATGCAAAAAAGTTAGTGACACCTTGATGAGTTCAAAGGGCTAATGATCAGATTCAGAGCATTTAGACAAGCAGAAACTAATTTGATGAATAATATCAATATGATGGGAAAAATGAAGACCAAGTAAGTTCACTGAGTGCATCACAATCTGTGAAGCAAGATTGTCAGTAGGATACCAATGCTCCATAAACTCCAATGTCCTATCTAATCCACAATTACATCTAGAGGCTGACACTCCAACATTTGGCAACCACCAAGTTAAATGCAATGATGTAATGAAATAATTTCCACATGAATATATTTTAATAGGAATTTCCTTCCACAATTAGTTACAAAATGTATTATGTGGTGGAACCTTGAGAATAAATACCCTCACGAGCAGAGTCAATTAAGAATGCCCATCATTTGGACCAACTCAAAATAATCAGGTCTTTAGAAGATAGGAGATGTTCCACTAAATTTAAGTTCCATCATTCATGATTGTTTACTGTGGTTCAACGCATGGTAAATTATGAACTTTTGTTGTCAATACTAGCACCATCTCTGAGCCAACTATCCTAAAGAAGTATACACAACATATATTAAGAAGGTATGTGGTATCTTCTGTGAAAGGTTTAGCTTCTAAAAAGCCTCCTCCAAATATGAGAATGAAAATGTATGGGGAGTGCAAGAATGAGGATGAATTCCATGACAATATTTAGCTATTAAGAAATTTGGCCACAGTCACATATTACATTGACGTTTTCTCCACAACTAGATGCTCAAAGCTAGCACATGGAAGGATTGTGAAAGTCCAAACCTCCCTCTGTAACAATAAGGGGTAAAGAGACGATAATTCAATCCAATGGTACATAGGAAAAATCATTATCTAGTTGTCAAGGATTGCATTCATCTATGTTGTGAAAACTATGAGTTGCCTTACTGCTTGGCTTGAACAACAAAGAGAATTGAAACAAAGCTGAACACTCCTTTCACTGAACCATGGACTTTTTGCTCTTTTTTTTTCCTGTTGATGGTCTTAATAAGAGCAAGAGTCAAATGAATTGTTTTAAAGCAAAAAATCAAGGACTACTTGAATTATCTTCATCAGATTAACTCAAACTTGATTCTGACCGTCATCATTTAGGCCATGATTTTCAAATTCGTTGACTGGTAATCACTTATATCAACCAGGTGCTAGTAATGGTTAGTTGTTTATTTTATTAAGACAATGCAGTTGTCAGGATCATACGTCTAATCACTTGGTCGTGCTGCTTTACTCTACATTCTCTCAGATTACTATCATCACTTTTGGCTAGTACACTCTTTGGGTAATCATGATAATCTTATTACATCAAAGATTTGTTGTTGTGGTCTTTTTAAATCAACATAATGGTTAAATTCTCAGGAATTTTGTGCCTTTAATCCTTTTACCTGCCTTTTCTTTTTCTTGTCTGTGTTTTTTTTTTTTTGGGTTTGATTGTATGATGTTTCATCCTGAACATTACCATTTGTTGATTGCAAGTTTTGTTATTATTTGTGTTGTCCTATCATTGGGTGCAGCAAGGGAAGAAATGGGCATGTTCCTTTCAGAGATTCTAAGCTAACTCGCATATTGCAATCCTCATTGGGAGACAATGCTAGAACTGCCATCATCTGTACCATGGGCCCGCGAGAAGTCATGTTGAGCAATCAAGAAATACGCTATTGTTTGCAAGTTGTGCAAAGAAGTAGCAACTAACACTGAAGTTAATGTAGTCATATTAGATAAAGCATTAGTAAAGCATCTGCAGAGAGAATTAGCTAGGTTGGAGAGTGAACTGAGAAGTCAAGGGCCCACCTTTGTTGCGTCACATTATTCGGCATTGCTGAGAGAGAAAGGCCTTCAGATTGAAAAGGTAATGATTGGGCTTTCATTATCAAATTGCAATACCTCTTCAATAATAATATTGAACGGTTCATAAATTTCTGCGTAATCGTTGCATGAGGAATATAAATTTCCAGACTCTTTAAAACCACAATGTGGTACTTCTGAATCTTAAATTAAATTATAGGAAAAATTTCACTTCACCCCCTTGTGGTTTGGCCTATGTGCACATAATCCATTGTCATTTGGAAATAAGCACATAACCCCCTCTAGTTTGTGGACTAAGAAACCCTTGCACATAAGTAACTTGACCATGCAAACCACAAACATTTTTGTCATTTTTTTGGGAGACAATTTACTTTAACCGTCTTTGTTTTAGTCCATGTGCAATTTGTCCCTCTGACATTTAGAAATGAGCGCATAACCCCTTTATGTTCTAGCATGTGTTTCACACTTGTTAACTTGGACATAATGCCTGATGGTGCACTTCAGTCCACAAACTACAAGGGGATTATGTGGTTATTTCCAAATGATAGGGGGTAATCCGCACATAGGTTAAACCACATTGGAGGGTAGAGAAATTTTCCCTAAATTATGTCACATGATCACATCCACTAGAGTGAGTTAGTTTGGCAACCATAAGTGTAATCTTTGCTGTTAAACCCTTATTTCTGTGTGCATCCTTCTCCATCATTTATAATTAATTCCATTTTTTCTTTTAGGTTGCATAACTTCCATTCCATTTCACTGTCTGTTTGTCATATTAAGCCTTTTGTATATTTCTCGTTCTGCACGGAACATGCAAAAAGAATATTCTTGGTCTATTTACTCATTTCTAATCTTTATTCCTTGTCTTGCTCCTAATCCTTTGACAATGTCATTTCAATTTTGGTTGGATTTTTAGGACTTTTGTGATCTAAAAGCAGAATGTTTTTGTAACTCTTAGATTATAACAATAGAGGACCAGTTGAAATGTCAACAAAATCCCACCTCGAGAACAATACCAATTTGAAAATATGAGATTTGTTGATGAACCGTTTAGTTTAATAACATTGCAAGGATGCAGTTTAGATACTTCATTTGACTTTTACTTCACTGTAAGGGATATCTTTAACAACTTAACCTAGCAGAAAATGGTAACTAATTTGGTGTACCATCGTTGACCTGGTCAAGATTATCTACAATGAATTCTGGACTACTTCTAGTAATCCAATGGCCTATGTTTAAAGTTAAGCAAAACTATGTCGTTTTAGGATGTATGGTTTTAATGTCATTTTACTTCAGTTTTAACTCAAATTGTTAAATTATGTACTTTGCTAATGTGTCTTGATTTGATAAAAAACACAAGAAGATCATTGCAGAAGGAAGAAGTAGGCTTAAAAAGTCCAAAGAACCATGGCATTACATATGGAAATCCTTCTAATGTCCGCTTATTTGACTTTTTGATAGCTGTAGGCTCAAAACGTTCAATCTCAAATGACATTTTTGGGGACAGTTAAGAGTGCACCTTGAGCTACTAACATTTGAAGTATGATTCACGAACATGCTGCAAATTTTTCCATCCATTCAAGAGCAGCATTTGTCTTATGGGCTCATGCGTTGAATGCCTTTATCTCTTTATTTATATACTTTTTGTACTTGTGTAGCTGGAGAAGGAGATGATAGATCTGACTGTTCAACAAGACTTAGCTCAATCTCAGGTTCAGGATTTGCTACAACTCGTTGGGGATGAGGAACATTCAATGACACGGGTAACTATAGTTAAATTGTTATACCGAAGCATCCATTCCATCTAGGTGTGCCTTGTTTAGTTGAGTTTATTTATTTTTTCCTTTTGTACTTCTCCAGGTAGGTTTTAATAACTACCCACACTTGCAAGTTCGGAAGTCACCTGAATGTGAAAATCCAGTACCAGATACATCCCCTTTGGCAAGTCCTCACTCCTTGGACATTGGTGTTAGATCAGTCAACAGATATCTTTATTCTTATGGACATAGTGGGCGAAGCTCTGATGATCACTACATACAAATTCTTCCTGAATTTGAGGAGAACTTTGTGCCAAATGATACTTCTCCACAGCTGTTGGCCGGTGCTTCTATGTTTATCTGAAGCAATTCTGGACAGCGTTGGGACATGATTGAAGAAAAAACCAAATCAGTGTGTTTGGTTTTAGTTTTCTAAATTCAGTTTTTTTAAAAGAGTTTTTTGTTTTTTGTGTTTTTTTTTATTTTTAGTGAATATTTTTAAAATTTTAAGTATTTTTTTTACTTTTTTAGATGCACCTTATTTAGATGTATCAAAAAAGTAAAATATTTGTGAAAAAAATATTTTTAAAAATTAATAAATACACAAAAAGACAAAAAATATACTAAATTTTTTTTTTGTTTTTTTGGTATTTAGTGATTTTTTTTAAAAGATTTTTTTTTACAAAAATTATACTTTTTAAGTGTATTTGTGTTAGGTGTGTCTAAAAATTAAAAAAATCTCTTAAAATATTAAAAAAAAATTAGTAAAAACAAAAAAATATGAAAAACAAGAAAGTAAAATTTTCCGAAAAGTGTTTTCAAAAAACTAAAAACAAACATGATGAATTGAACTTCGGAGGATTTATGCAGGGAAGTTCGATGCATAGAGGCAGAAGGATCGAATAGATCATCATCTCCTGAGCAAAACACTGAAATCTCTGAATCGATGGTGGCTAGGAACGGAGATGCAACAGATCACAGATCAGGATAGTTTGTGTCACCGCCACTAAAGGAAGATAGTATGTTAAGTTACATCCCCCATTTCGTTGCTCATTCTCATGAAAAACCATCTCCATGGCCATTAACAGAGTACATGTCTGGCTCTCTGTTAGGACCTTTTGTTGTCAAATTCCATGGATCAAAACCAAGGTTGTAACAAGAGTTCTTTAAGAAGTTGGTTTCCTTCAAAAACATGGTTACTTGGGAGTTCTGAAAGAAGTTAATTTTCTACAAGAAGTTGATTACAAGAAGTTGGAACTCTGCAAGAAGTTGGTTTTCTGCAAGAAGTTGGTTTTCTTTTCCAACTAGGATTGCTTTGGTTTTTCTATAAATAATTGGGTTTCTTCCAAATCTATGCTATGGATTTAATTGATTGAAATCCTCCAGATCTTCTTTTTGGTTCTTAAAGGTTTATATCTGGGGATATTTTGTTAATTTTCTTTGATGTCTTATTGAGTATTAAACTCATGATCTGAAAAGGCTACATCAAAGGTTTTTGTTTGTTACATAAAAGAGTGTTGTTCTTCAGTTGTGGATTCTGAAGAATTCGAGCCTGAAGCTTCAGTTGTGGATTCTGGAGTGGCTCATCAGAAAGACAATTCCGTGCTGAAGATGGGGTTGGAAGAGGCACATAGAGGTTGGTTCAATTAGGCGTTATGGCTAGATAATTGAGAGTGATACCTGTGTAATTCCTTTAAATCTTCTTAGTGGATTGTTCTTGTGGCAGTTGACCCGTGGTTTTTTGATCACAATTGGAAGGTGTCCAATTGTGGTTTTTCCACGTAAAATCTTTGTGTCTCTTTCTTTTGATTGTTTGATTGGGATTGTTTTTATATTCTGTTTAAAATTGGTACATAATCACAAATCAACATCTAGGAGGTTTCTAGATTTTTCAATTGGTATCAGAGCGGGTCGTTCTATTTTGTTTAAAAAAAATATTTTTTTTAGAACGAGATCTTGTTTGATTTGTGATAATGGATTCAAAGAGGTCGATTGAGAATACCACTAATGATGAATCCTCGGAGAGTGATAATGAAGAGCTTGAGCAAACTTATAAAAAGTTGTATAAGGAGTCTCTTAAGTTATTCAAATTAAATGACAAACTCACAAATAAACTCAAAGCATGTGAATGTGAGAATGTCAAACTTAAAGAGGAGATTTCCGAGGCTAGGATCAATGCCATCAAGATAGCTAATGATCAACAAGTTCTTTGTGAAAAACTGTTGACTTGTGAAACAGAGAAGAATGAGCTACAGGAAACTCATGCCATGTATGAAGAAAAGATTGAATCTCTCGAGATGTCACAAGTTGCCTTGGAAGAACTAATGATCAAGAAAGAAGAAGAGCTCAAGTGTGCCATGGTTACCATTGGTCTTTGGAACAAAGGATCAAAGACTTTGGAGGATATTATTGGGTCTCAACAAATCTGTTCTGACAAGAGTGGCATTGGCTTTGGAGGTAAGAAAGAGCAACAACAGAGTGCATCCACATCTCATGATACAAGAACTCAAGGAAAAGGAGGACAAAAGATTCAACATGAGGATAGACTTCTCAAACTTCCTAGAGTTGGTAAGGTAAAAGAAAAGAAGGTACACCCTGTTTTTATTTGTCATCATTGTGGTATGCATGGTCATATTCGCCCTTATTGTTATAAATTGCATGGGAGAGTGTCTCAAAAGGGTAAAAATTTGAATACTTTTTGGGTTAGTAGACAACCTTACATGTCCAGGCGGAATACCAAGATTCATAAGGGTGTTCACAACACCACGACATTTACCAAGACCGCTAGACCTAATTTTGTTAAGACCAAAAAGATTTGGGTAAGAAAACTTGACTTGAGTTAATGTGTTTTCTTTTTTTTTTTTTTTTTTTTTTTGGGTCTCTGTGTGTTTTTTTTTAATGAAAAAAAAAAGTGTGCATGTTTGTTTTTTTGTCTTGCTTTGGTTAAGAAAAATAAAATAAAAAAACCCAAAAAGATTTTCTTGTATGGTTTTGCAAGCTTGAAATTTTTTGAGATGTCCTTGGTGCATATTGGAATTGATGAGAATATCCATTACATGTTAATATGTGTGTGCTTTCTCTGGTCATTACTCATTTCGGAATGTGTGTTCTTTGATTAGTATGTCTCATTCTGTACACACTCTTGGATTAGCAAATTTTGGAGTCTTCCACTTTAGTGATTATTTTTTCCATGGACTTCTGGCATGATATCTCTTGCTTTTCTAGAGGAATTGACCTATACTAGCATATCTTGGGTGATGTTGAGTCTCTTAACCACCTTCCATCTTTTTGCATCTCCATGGCTTTCCCCTCTGTTCTTTGTAGTCCAGGCATGAGGAAAAGGCTACCTCAGAGTCACCAACCAGGCCATCCTTAATATATCCATGCTTCTCTGGTTCGGTTTCCATACTCTTGAGCGTGTCAGCCGCCGATGAGTGTGCAAAAGAAAGAAAAGAAAGAAAAAAATGTGCAAAAGAAAGAAAAGAAAAACATGTGAAAAAAAATAAGAAAAAAATAAAGGATTCATTGATTGAGGAGGAGCCTCCGCCTTTACTCACCAAATACCCCTTGATTCCTAGTGGTTTGACTTTCCTTTGTTGTGCTTAGATTCTCTTGTCGGAGGTCCAGCTTTCATATCACTACTAGGATTTGAATCTAGTGTTTGTCGAACTCCAAGAGTTACACACACACTTTTTATCATGGGATCTATGCTTTTCACATAATGCATCACTTTATTTCATGAGGATTTTCTAGAGGCTGTGCACATTGTGTTCTCAAGTAATTGTGTTTCTTGGATAATCTTATGTGTTTTAAGGTACAAATCAGAAATTCCTTACTTGTTCCATCATATTAATTTTGTCAGTTTGTTCTTGTTCACTGTTTTCAATGTTTGTGGTTGTTTTTAGTAAGGGGGAGTTTGGTTTTATCTTTACAAGAGTTTGTTAACATGATCACATTGATTTGTTTGGTAAGTGAGATTGGCTTTAGCTGTTTTGCATGTCCTGTTATTTACATCATCATATCATCCTTGTGTGGTTTGTGATCTTGCTTTTGTTGTTCATGTTTTCATGCTACATGTTTTTCATGCTACATATGCTTAAAATCTCCAAGTTGTTTTCATGTTTTTCATCTCATTTTTCAAGATAATCGTGTCATATGTTTATTGCTTTTTCATATATTCTTGTGGGACTAATAGTTGTTTTGGAGATGGTGGCACTAATAGTTGTTTTGCAGATCATGGCCTTGAAAAATAAGTTTGGAAAGAGATTTGGTTATAAATGCTGGTTCCTAGTTGGTGATGTTGTTCTTGTTTTGATTGGAAATTTGTTTTAGATTGGTTTTATCCAGGATTTGACAAAGGGGGAGATTGTTAGGACCTTTTGTTGTCAAATTCCATGGATCAAAACCAAGGTTGTAACAAGAGTTTTTTAAGAAGTTGGTTTCCTTCAAAAACATGGTTACTTGGGAGTTCTGAAAGAAGTTAATTTTCTACAAGAAGTTGATTACAAGAAGTTGGAACTCTGCAAGAAGTTGGTTTTCTGCAAGAAGTTGGTTTTCTTTTCCAACTAGGATTGCTTTGGTTTTTCTATAAATAGTTGGGTTTCTTCCAAATCTATGCTATGGATTTAATTGATTGAAATCCTCCAGATCTTCTTTTTGGTTCTTAAAGGTTTATATCTGGGGATATTTTGTTAATTTTCTTTGATGTCTTATTGAGTATTAAACTCATGATCTGAAAAGGCTACATCAAAGGTTTTTGTTTGTTACATAAAAGAGTGTTGTTCTTCAGTTGTGGATTCTGAAGAATTCGAGCCTGAAGCTTCAGTTGTGGATTCTGGAGTGGCTCATCAGAAAGACAATTCCGTGCTGAAGATGGGGTTGGAAGAGGCACATAGAGGTTGGTTCAATTAGGCGTTATGGCTAGATAATTGAGAGTGATACCTGTGTAATTCCTTTAAATCTTCTTAGTGGATTGTTCTTGTGGCAGTTGACCCGTGGTTTTTTGATCACAATTGGAAGGTGTCCAATTGTGATTTTTCCACGTAAAATCTTTGTGTCTCTTTCTTTTGATTGTTTGATTGGGATTGTTTTTATATTCTGTTTAAAATTGGTACATAATCACAAATCAACATCTAGGAGGTTTCTAGATTTTTCACTCTCAAAGCTTGAAGTTAACTAAAAGTAGAAGCTGTAAAGCAAGCCTGATGACTAGCCCATATTCACCATGGTTTGAGAAGGTGGAAAATAATGATAATGAGCACACACCACCAAATGGGTTCTAGAAAGAATTCAGTGGAAGACCTGAGGATATCCGAAGGAGGCTTTATGAATTGAACTATGGTGCTGACATTGAAAGGCTATCAAGAAAAGGTTCTCAATCTTTTATCAGGAGTGTTGCTGCCATTGATCTTGAAGCACACAGAGGCAGACTTCAACTGATGATAATATTACTAGTGTTAATACATGCATTGTATGAATGGAGGAAAAGGCTGAGCTTCAGCAAGAGAAGCAAGTTGCTGATAATCCAGTGAGTTTTATTTGTATTTCCGGCTTTTATTTTAAATATTTCTGTGAAAAACTATGGATCAACAGAGTTTATGCTGATGCCAAAGCAGGAATTTGTTAACAAGTTCTCAAGAAACTTTTATGTGTTCTTTTCATTTATCAGTTATATATGACATCATTATTAATTAAGCACAGTGAGAACAGTCGACACCTATTATGATATGGGGATTCATCATATATGCACTTTATGATTTACAGCAGTCATTTAGCTAAGCCTGAGTGGCTGAGATTCATGGCTTTGTTCTTCTTTATTGTATCAATAACTTGAGTAGCATAAACACGAACAAGAGACACAATGAAAATGCCAACATGGCGAAGTGTAGGGCATGGACACAACGGTACATGGAAAGGTAATTATGAATATTTTCATATAAAAAATATACTCTTTTTATTAGTTTGTGCATATAAGGCTCATCAAAAAGTTCATAGCCCACAGTCCGGCCCGAGCTGGTCCTTGGCCTAGTCCTGAAATATGAGCTGGGCTTGGACAAAAGGGTAAGGCCCATGGATTGGCCCATAAGTCCAGCCCGATGGACTACCTAAAACCTAGACCAAAAGCCCATGCACAAGGTAGCTGGTTGTTGTCATGCGTGGCACACCCTGGTTAAAATTTTGACAATTGCCATTTAGGACCCAACTTTGTAACAATCACTCATTTACACTTCCAAACACACACCCATGACTCTTTCTATGGGTGTGTTTGAAAGTGTAAATGGGTGTGTTCCTATCTTTTCCCCCTTTAGGACCTGCATATATATGGTTGTGTATATATATACTAGCGGTGGATGCAAATGCAATGTGTTTGCAATTTTATATTCAAATTCTTGGATGGTTCGAAGAGTCTTTCGAATTGGCCCTCAGAATTCAAGACGCTCCAAAAGGAAATTGTTGAACTTTGGGATGCTTGCAATGTGTCATTGGTCCACAGAACTTACTTCTTCCTGCTATTTAAAGGCGGCCCAACAGACTCTATTTATGTGGAAGTGGAGCTCAGGAGGCTATCATTCTTCAAGGATATGTTTTCTCGAGGTAGCAAGAGGGTCATACTCTCTTGCCTGCTTCGAGAGGTAAAATTTATATTCATCTAGTAGGTTGCAGGACCCAAAAAGAAAAATGATCTGCTACTAATGTAGGATTCATTTTCCTGCAACTCTCCTTTTGTCATTGTTTGGCCAAACAAAAGAAAAAAGGAAATAGAAGGTTAATTATTCAATAGACCTAGACCACCATGTGGCATTATTTACGTGGTGCTCCAAACCAATCATGTAGCAAAAAAAATTATGGGCAAGACATACTGACTTACTTTTGTTAAGTAGTTAGGATGACCTACTTAAATGTGTGCTGACAATGTCATATAGTACTTTGGGAGTATCTAATAAGTTTCTAAAGAAAAGAGCCCCAATCTGGTATTTGTTGCAATCATCAAATTGCTTCTTCGCCATGTCGGCATTGACGAATGTCTCCCATTTTTCCTGTGAACATACATTGTTTCATTTTAGTATTGTGATGGGATTTTCTGCAAGGGACAGGAGATTGATACATGGAGGTGTGAGTGGGTTTGTGTCCGGTGCAAGTGAAAGTTGTGGCATAGGATACAGCTCTCCTTGC
The DNA here is from genome assembly GCA_036172215.1 of Camellia granthamiana. NCBI lineage: Eukaryota > Viridiplantae > Streptophyta > Magnoliopsida > Ericales > Theaceae > Camellia > Camellia granthamiana. The sequence continues at coordinate 121,460,924 of CM069906.1, forward strand.
AGCCATTTACACCTTCATTAAAGTGTAATTATTTTGAATGGTCTCTACTTCTCTTCTATTTGTCTTTATACCTTTATGCTCAACTAGTTAATGCAACATGGAGACCTCCCATTCAGTTTGATACGACAAACATGTAGGGCCCATATTGGAATTAAATAATTTCAAATATTTTTTTGATATGCGTTTGGCTTGTGGTTGGTTTGGCAAAGGGATTGGGACATGATATTTTTAAGAATTTGTTTGAAAAGTGATTTTTTTAATGAAATAATTATTATTTTTATTGTCACACTTGAGTCATTTATATAGATATATTATATTTCTTAAATAATTGTACATCACCAACTCAAAATGAAGTGGGTCCCACATTATCGGGTTTATTTTCATTGTAAATTCGTAGTATAAAATAATGTGAAAAATGATGCATTTATAATTTAATTTTATAGTATTCATTAAATTTATACTGATTATCGAACATAATATCAATAATAAAGGTTTTTGTTGCTCCTACAACACGACAAAAAGAGTTTCAAACTTTTTTCACCAATTATAAAATCCTTTTTAACACTTATTTATAAAACATTTTTCACCAACCCATAATTAAAAGAATTGTTAGCATTTGCCTAACAACTAGAATAGTTAAATCTAAAAGCGAGTGGATTAGTAGTAATTAACTAGTTCTATTCAATAGCCATCCCTCTTTGAAAATTATTTAATTACTACTCAGCACAACAACCTGATTTTGAAAGCCCCCTTCGTGTGTTTTTAAATTTTTGGACCTCCTTTAAAGACTTTTCTTATTAGTTTGAAAATCCAAACATAGCCCCCACTAATCTGACTAGTCAGCTTTGTGGAGTTCTACACCAACCTTAGATACTGAAAATGATATGAATTCCAAATAATTTATTAAATTTTTTACTGAATTTTTTACATGGGTGTAGGACTCACACAAATGGATCCCACACTGTGAGAGATTTGATAAAAAAAACTTGATAGATTATTTGGAGTCCCTAATATTACTCGCCTTATATATTATTGTGTCATTTGTATTTATGATTAGACAAAGTGGGTGTTTGGAAAGTTGTTATTTTAGTAGGTTTTTTTAGTTTATGATTATTTTAGGAGGTTAAAATTTGTGTTTGGGAAGATAGTTAGATTTTTTTGTAGTTGGATGAGATGTTTGTGAGAGAAAAAGTGAAATGATTATAGGTTTGATGTGACATTTTGTCTGGATTTGTTTTTTTATATTTTTTTAACCAATTTTGTCTTTTAGTGTTTTTTTAGCAAAAAAAAAAAAAAAAAAAAAAAAAACTTCCCAAACACCACCAAATTGACATCCAAACATGTCACCGAAATTATGAGTAAATATTACATGAAAATATTGTGAAATACTTAAAATAAATTTTTATTTATTTATTTATATATATATATTTGCCTCATTAGCAATCATAGTTGCTTACCCTAGGAGTATCATGACTGCTATCATGAACATGAATAGAAGAAAATAAAGTTATTTAAGATATTTTGTAATAGGGCTGTGATTGAGGCGTCGAAATTGAGGCTCGAAATTGCCTCAAATGCAATTTTTTTTTTTTTTTTTCTGGGCTAATACATTGCAAAAAAAAAATAATAATAATAATAACAAGCAAAGTATCAACTCAAAAAAAAAAAAAAAAAAAAAAAAAAAGCAAATTCGAGCCAAATTTGAGCCAAAAAATTTGAGGCCTCAATCATTTTTGTTTGTAATATTTGAGATATTCTTAACAAAAAATTTATATTTTTTGTTATGGAATAAAGTAAGTGATAGTTCAAAAGATAAAATGTAATTTGCCTTATCGTCATACCAATCTTATTTGGTACATTGTACCAGTCATTCATGTTCTAGTTTTAATAGAAGTCATGAGCCATTCAATAAGTGATTTTGGTGAGCAATTATTCACTATTACATATGATAGTAACATAGTCATGCCATAAATAAATTCAAGTTGTTTATTTATGTGAGATTTATATGAAATTCATATAAGTAAACGATTGAGATTTATTTATGACAGGATAAAATACATTTTTCATTTTTATAATTTGATTTAAATTTCACTTTGGCCCTATTATTTTAATTTGAATAATTTAGTTCTTATACTTTAAGGCCAATTTTAGATGGTCCTTTGATCTAAATTTTTGTTAATTTTTTGTACATGTACACCTTAGAAGATAGCGTTCTAAAATCATTAATTTTAACCTGTAATTTAAACCAAAAAAAAAAATCAAAGTGAAACTAAAGTTAAAATGTAGGGACTAAAATAAAATTTGAATCAAATTATAGAAATTAAAAATGTACTTTAGAGGCGCACACGATAGATTTACCACAAAGTGGCATAACACACCACAAACATTTATGACTTTCACCACAAAGCTTTCTTATTGTGAGGCATTTTTTAGGGGTACACGCTATAGATTTCTCCAACATAGGTAAAGGTTACAGGTGTTTTTATTTATTTATTTATTCATATATGATATTACAATGAAACTCAATGAATTACAATTACAATAATATATATCAAATACAACACAATCAATACAAAGAAACTCCCAAAGTGGGACAGAGAGCAAGACCCACCTCTAGGTGTGGACATTCAAATCATTGACCTCCTAGTGAGTTCAACATCACAACCAAAGCTAACAATATTAGATGTATATATATAATGCAGCAATATCAAACTAGCAAAGATACTAGAAACCACAAAAATATATGGTGGAATCTAAAATGTGAGAAATTAGAGATTAAATGTTTGAAGAAACAGTATGATATTTCGAAGTGACACTAATAATATGTAGAGTACAATTGATGAAATGCATTAAAAATAGATCGAATTCACAGCATTACATTGTAGAAATTATTCCCAGCTAAATTAGACAACCCCACACAGAAATAGCTTCTCATAACCAAGTAAAGGACATACATCTAATGCTTTGATTGCTAAAAGACTTGGGCCTAAATATAAAAAATATATTTATAGATATTGAAACCTTGAATCTCAAAACTTCTGTCATTTGGAAACCAAGAAAAGACAATATCCAGCAGTGGAGATAATTTCAATTGTCAATATAAGAAACAACAAAACACAAATTTTTTTATTTCATTTTTGTTTCTTTTCCTTTTATCAGCGATCAACCCCCACAATAAATGAGGTGTGAGGATGCATTGGAAAAACTAAGAACAGATATTGGAGCTCTCTTATGCATATATCATTAAACACTAAATACTGATGTCAATAAAACTAACAACATAGGCATAAGAATGGAACTTATAGTCCAGATTATCCATCTGTGCTGCTACAAGTAAAATTTGGATAAAAACAATGTCACGCCCTCAAAATAAACCCATAAATCAACCAACAATAGCATGCTTAGACATAAAAGAATAAAGCATAAATATATTCCATCAGAGTAATCATTACAAAATGTATTACATGTTGACAACAAAAGTAAATGCCCTATGGGCTTACAACTTTCCAAGTCAACACTTGGTCACAAAAGAGAGTGCTAACTCTATACAAAGAAAGCCCCTGGCTTGATATACATGTAATACATCAAAACAACAAAAAAAGAAATCCAACAGCCTCAAGCCTCCCAAGCTACGTCCTTGGAGGTGACATGCTACCTGTACCTGAAAATGATGTCCCATATAGGGTGAGCCACAACCCAGTAGAAATATACTAAACCAACTATAAATAATGACAAAAATAATAGCATTCGATAGATGGTCCACACTTATATTCCAACTCATGCCATATTACAGTTTCATGGCAATCATATCCATGTTACAATCCATCTTCCATTTCTTATTCGACTCTAAGTTTGAAAACAAGACTCGGAACTTGGCCAAACAATTTCGTGAGATTATAACTCATCACTAAAATTCTTTCGAAATTCATGATGGATACACATTTTGGTGCTGTATCAATAACACATAAAATCCATTCCATACTTCACAAATGATATACATTGTAGTGTTGTACCAATAAAGCAAGAACACTTCACAAATGATACACATTTTGGTGCTGTGTCAATATATGATAGAAACACTTCTATACTTTACAAATGATAATGATATACATTTTAGTGCTATATCAAATCAACAAACACTTCCATACTTCACAAATGATAATGATATACATTTTAGTGCTATATCAAATCAAACAAACACTTCCATACTTCACAAATGATAATGATATACATTTTAGAGCTATATCAACGGAGTCCATCCCCTATCTCCTCCCAAACAATATCCGGTTTAGAGGTCCATCCCCTATCTTCCCCTAAACCATGGAATACATCCCCTATCTCCTCTCACACAACACAATGCATATAAACACAGATCATATATATAATTAATCAATACATAAAGTTAATGCATTCTTTCAACCGTCACTTTCTATGACACATTCAATTGATTAGGTTTAGTTTGCCTAATCATCATGCATTGTCTACAACAATCAAGACTATCCTCTACCGATAGCCCAAAGCAGTTATTTCTAAACAGAAAATAAATGCACCCAATGGATAAAATGCCAACTTTATGTCTAGGTGAGCGATAAATTAATCCAACTACATTCTTTAATCCCATACCTTTCCAATTTGAATATTTCCTATTCAATTTCTCATTTCACAAAATTAATTATACAAATTAATTTATCATAACAATTAGGGCTTTTTCCCATAATCTTAATACCAACCCTAAGGTTCCACTTTCATCAATAAACCAACATATAACTCCACTTTCCAATGTATTACATACATATGGGTTTTAAACTTGAAAACCCCTCTTTTGAAAATTACACTAAGACCCCAAACTTTCTCGAAATTACCCAACAACCCCCAACATATCGAAATACCAAAATTTAAAGACAAAGCTCATAAGATGGAGTAGGATATCCCTACCTCGAAGTTAGAGCTCGAATGGATAAGAAGACCAAAACGAAAGTGCTCCAAGCTCCAAACTTTTCGGATCAAAATGTAGCCCTCAACGATCAATACACTTTTTGTAAAGGCCAAAGGGTAGGAAAACACTCTAACTAGATCAATCCTAAGAGAGAAGTTGAGGTTTTAGTGAGAGAAGCTCTCAAAATGGCTTTTCGAAAAAGTAAGAGAGAGAGTAGAGGTTGAAAAGTGATTCAAAAATGCCCAGCTGCCATCTGATATACGACACTCCCGCTCGAGCGGAGAATAGAACGCTCGAGCGTCAGGCACAAAAATCTGGACACGCTCGAGCGCAAGAAGGCCTGCTCGAGCGCTAAGACACAAGAATAAAGTACATCCGCTCGAGCGCAAAAACCAGTCCGCTCGAACGTAGATTTCCCCCTACCAGAACTTTCACAGACAAAGTACTACCCGCTCGAGCGCCAACATACCCGCTCGAGCATGAAAAACACACTTGCAGAAGTTTTGCAAAGGCACGAAATACTGAGAGCATGCAAACTCCGCTCGAGCGCAAATGTACCCGCTCGAGCGGACAACCAACAAAACAACTCCGCTCGAGCGTACTACCAAAAACCTGGGCAACAAGGAATGGGACCAAGGCTCAACCAACCTGTAACAACTCGGCCCGAAACATCCTAAAACTCAAATACAAAGTATTGAAGGACGGAAACAAGATATAATCAACAGTCAATACTACAGATCCTAAGTCCGGAACACTATACATAAAGGGGAAAAACACGGGATCGCTATAAACAACCAACAGACAGACATGAATTCTTGAACCCATTATTGAAGCAAGAACCACATAGATTCTTCAACTCACTGAATGACAATGAAACACTTCGAAGCCACCTAGTTCTTTCCTTTGGTTCCAGTTGTTCAGTATAACTCTTTAAGATAAGAAAGTTTCTTCATGACTGTAGTCAACATATGCATAGCTGCAATTAGAACAATATGAAAGCACATTGACATAAAAATTATTTGTTCAAGTAATTACAATACAACAACTGCACACCATGATCTAATTTCCTTCACAACAGAACAGAAAGAAAAAGAAATCCATTGTTGCACCAGAGTCAATATGAACTAATTGTAAATATGAGGGGTTTGTAAGAGGAAACCTGCTAGTCTTGTAGATTCCTCATGAAGAAGAAAGATTCAAGGCATTTACAAAATTAAAGGCCCATGGACAAGTTTGATTTTTGAGTTAGATTAGTCATTAGGGACACGAGTACTAGCATCTTTTCTGGGGAACAAATTTCCACTTGGGTCATTTTCCAGTCAAGCTGTCAAACAAGTTGCCAATTGTGCATCATGATAATCACAAGATGCTAGAGACTTTTTTGACTAGGGGGTTGTAAATGTAACATGAGAAGAAGGTAAATGAAAGCCTAAACACATTACTTCTACACTTAAATCTCTGTTTTCTTATCTCAATGCACTTCCATCCGCACAATTTTGTATGAGTCTCAAGACACCAAGTTGGTATTTTGTGTAACAGGTATATACAGTGTGTATCTTCTCTTTCACCTATGGGTCAACGTTTCAAATTTTTCTTGCCACATCATTTGGGAATTTAGGGAGGAGAAATTAGTGGATAAATCATTTTTTTTAAAAATGAATGCTCATTTAAAGATTGGAGATGTAGGCCATAAGTCCAATTTCAAAACATCTAGGCTAATAGTCTCAAACTCTATTCTTTTGGGGTCGAAAAGACAAAATAATTTAAAAGACCATATTGCCTCTACCTATTTGTCCACGTCACATATATGTCCATTTGTCATCTCCCTACTTATTCACAAGTCATCTATTAGTCTACCTAGTCTATCTATCTGTTCACATCACCACTATCACCAATCACCGCTGCCATTGCCATCATCGGCGTCGACGGTGGTCTAGCTATGATCTAGCGGCAATGGAGTAAAAATAGAAAAAAAAAAAAAAAAGGATCTTTAAAACAATAATTTGTTCTTCTTGTTAGATAATTTTATTGATCATGTCATTATGTCCATAAAAGATCAATTGTTAAACCTAATGTCATATCTCATAGAAAATAGATTTATCACCAATAAAACCTTAAGGATTAAAATTTTCTGTATTACTGAGAATCTTTTTCCAATAATTAAGTTCATTGACATCCACATTGACATATTAATTTCCATCAATTTATTGGTTGGTTATACTAAACCCCATCAACTATTAGCAAATATCATTTTGACTCCCTCATTTATGAAAAATATCTAAAACATGAGTTCCAATCCTTTCATCAAACTCATATCAAATAGAGGTAGAATTACTTTTTTCATCAAATCAAGAGAACTTTATCCTTTTATCAAAATTTGTGGGTGACTGCTGGATCGAACATCCTCCCAGACATCCTCCCGGACAACCTCTTCCTTGCAGAATTGCCCATAAAGGTGTTGGTCAATTTACACAAACCGGTTGACCGGCTGGACATCCGCCCGGTCGTCCACCCAGTCGACTAGTGTTTTGATGAAAAATGCAAATTGTCCGTTGGAACGCTCAACATCAGATGAAACTTTTACTCAAATTTAATGAAAAAAAAAATGTTGAAGATACTCTAAGGCTACGCATCTTGAAAAATCTTCCACCTAAAAGCCAAGTTGGTGTCTTCATTTAAATGAAAATACCAATAGCAGGTAGTATGGTAAAGGAGTCAAATCGAGTTGAGTAAAATTATTTAAAAAAAATTAAAATATATTTAAAAAAAATTTTAAAATATATTTAAATTTAATTTATTTATGTTTTGAAATAAATTCATATGAGCTTTAATCTTATCACTAACAGAAAGCAACTTGTTTTTTTTTCAAATATATATAATCGAATCGAATCGAGCCGAGTAATATCACGTTTAAGTTTGAACCAAAAACTTAATAAATTTCGAAATATGTTTAAACTTTACTTATATAATGAACCAATCTCCAACAAATTTTTAATGAGCTGAGTCCCAATAGCTTATTTTTTTTACAACCTACAGCTAATTAAGATAACCTAATTTTTAGGTCGTTTATCTCAAAAAAAAAATTCTTATTGTTACATGCCTAAATCATCTAAAGTCATAATAAAATAAATCTCATTTTGATGTTAGGTCCTCATCCTCAAAAAATTTTGGCCCCTTAGCAAACAAACATATAATTTTGTACGAAAATTTTACAAAAAAATTTATTTGTAGATTATTATTATTGTTATCCATGTCTCCCAAATTTTGAAAAATCTCATCATTCCATGCACTTTTAAGACTTTACAAGATAAAATTAGCATTTTGATCCCTAAAAATTAGGACGAATTACACTAACGGTCTCTGTAGTATGAAATTTGTGTCACTTTAGTTCCTGATCTTTCAATTATAATACAATTGACTCTAAATTTTGAATCTCGTGCTAAATAAGGACAATTGAAGACACAAACTCCTTTGCAAACAAAAAATGTTCCATTTCAAGGGCAAAATCGTCAATTTGATAAAAATATAAAATAGTTTGACAAAAATAAATGTTAAAAAGTTATTTTTGAATTTTTAAAAATTATTTTTACCCACCAAAGATAAAATTATATAAAAATGATAAATCTTTTACATTTACATTTTTTATTTTTTATTTTTACCAAATTAATTTTTAGTATGTATTTGGATGATGATCATGTAATGGGTGGTTGTTTTGTTGATGTTTTTGGAATGGTTATCATGTAATAGGTGGCTGTTTTGTTGATGTTTTTGGATGGTTATCATGTAATAGATGGTTGTTTTGTTGTTATTTTTGCATGTTTATTATGTAATGAATGGTTATAAGACTTTTAATACGTAATCGATATGTTTAATATATAAAATGTTTTTAGTTTTGAATTTTTTGATTTAATAGATTACTTTAATAATGACATAAAAGTTGTCACCATATTTGACTTTTGAAAAAATTAAAACTAATTTAACGAAAATAAATATAAAAAAAAATTAATTGTAAAAATTATTTCTACCCTCCCAACAGATAAAATTATATAAATATGGTGTGTTTTTAATTTTTTTTTTCACCAATTTAATTTTTAGTTTCTTAGAAAAAAAAAATTGAAAATAGATTGTGAAAACCAAACCAAATAGAATTTTATAACCAAGAAAGTGTCATTATTATTCATTAAAAAAATGCCATTACATTTTAAACAACATACAAGTTAACCAATACAAAAGAAGTTATACGGTGACTTTACTCTTAAAATGGACCGTTGGCAAAAGAAATATCTTTGATTGTTCTTGTTTTGAATAAGATTCAAAATTCAGGGTCAAATATATTACAATTGAAAGATCAAAGATCAAAGTAACACAAGTTCCAAATTAGCGGATTGCAATTTAATTTGGCCTAAAAATCATATAATTTTTTTTGGGTTATTTACATGAAGACCCCCTAAACTATTAAAAAGTATCACTTTTACCCCCCTCCCCCCCCCCCAAAAAAAAAAAAAAAACTATAAAAGGGTAGATATAGGCCCCTAAACTATTGAGAAGTATCACTTTATCCTCTAAATTATAAAAGCGTACAGATGTCCATAAATTATAAAACGTACAAATTGGACTGTTAAAGAAAGGGCTCAAAATGAAACACGTCAATAGTGTAAGTGGTTTATTTCCATGTTTTTAAAGTTTAGGGGGTCTATTTATATGTTTTTATCTTATAAGGGATTAAAATAATACTTCTTAATAGTTTAGAGAGTCACTAGGTAAATAACTCAATTTTATAGTAAGATAATTTAACTTGCCAATTTGTTAATTTCTGGGTCCCCCACCAGCTGTCAAATATAGGCATAGGTTGCCCTGATTAGAATGCATCCGTATTTAATTTCCAACCGTGTAATGTTTGAGATTTTAAAAATTTTATTAAAAATTTTATATGGGTGTAGAGCCTACACCATGTGGGTCCCACATAAATCCTATATCTATATGAGACATTTAATAAAATTTTTAACGTCTCTAACATTTTTTTCCCCAACCAACCCAACTATGGGGAAGCCTGAAAAGGGTCTACCCCACTTCAATATGCTTGAGGTTTGTTTGGTAATTTTCTATATATATATTTAATAAAACTAGGGGATAAGATCACTTGATGGGTGTGCTATTAAATTTATAAAATATAAATTTTAATTTTAAATTAAAAATATATGTAGTGTTTGTTGATCAAGTGGTAAGGGTGTTGTTTTCCATACCCAAGATAACTAGCAGGTTATCTCGTGCACTTCAATTTTAATTTTTTTTCTTTCCTTTTTTGATATAAAAAAATCCACTAGACAAAAAGAGAGAGTAGGCTTAAGGAGTCTAAAATGAGTTGTTCACATATATAATAATTAGTGGGTGGCACACGCGATGTGTGTGCAATTCAGATAACTAATAATAAAAACAAATAATAAAGAATTTAATATTATAATATGTGTATTACTTAAGTGATCAGTATGTTCTTAATAAAACCCAAGGTCTTGGGTTCAGGGTTCAAAACTTACTTATGCTGTGTATAATATTTTTTATTTTTTTATTTTAGCATATATAAAGTTGCCACATGGCATGAAGAGAAAAATGTACCAATTTAGACCTTCACTTAATAATAGTATAGATAATAATAATAACTAGTGCATATGCAATGCGTAATCAATTAAAATAAATAAAAATAAAACTAAACTTTTACTATATATATGGGGTATGTCATGCAAGTGGTAAGAGTCTTATTTATTAATTCAAAGGTTTAAGGTTTGAGTCTTACGCTTGTTAACTATCTAATTTTTATTTTATTTTATATTTCAAATAGGAAAATGAGGACATGTGACATAAGGAGAAGTCACCAAAGTTTGGACACCAAGTGAATTGTTCACTTTTAATAATAGTATAGATAGATAGATAGATAAAAAATTTAATATATTTGAAAATAATTTTTTTGATTTTTTTATAGAAAAACGTCAAAAAGTAGTATGAATAGAAATTAATTTTAACAAAAATGTTTCGTAGCTCGAATTTGTGTGACACGAATGGCTTGAATGTATTAAAACGACGTCATTTTACCCCCAAAACGACATTATTTTACCCCCAAAACGACGTCATTTTGAGACATTCGAGTCATTCGGGCCATGAAAATTCGGGCTACTAATCATTGTTGTTTAATTTTAAATATGTCCAATCTATAAAAATATTGAAAAAAATTATTTTTTTTTTAATAAATAAAACAAGCTTTGATGTAATGTACAAAAGAATGGGAACACCAAATAGAACTCTAACCTTTGTTATTGTTGTTGTTGTTGTTTTTTTTTTTTTTTTTTTTTCAAGTTAAATTTGACAATATTATTACATTAACCATATTTTTTAGTCACATTTTATTCGCCACGATAAGAACTCACAAATATTCGACCTAAGAGTTTATCTCGTAGAGTGGTGTCTTTTATAAGACTCAAGTTTCTTATACTAATCTATATCTATCTATCTATATATTATATAAGGAAAATGATCTTTTTAGTAGGGAGTCTTGTGAGAGTTTCAATATCTCATACTAATTTTCTTGATTTTCTTAACTTTAAATAATTAAGAAAATTTCTATTAGCTAGCTTTATTTGATAATCTCACATCGAGAAAATAATAGAAAAAAATGAGTTGTTTTACTCATATAAAAAGAATCTTATACTTTCATCCCATTTAATGAGGAGCGTTGTGAGAGTTTCAATATCTCATACTCATTTCTTAATTTTCTTAATTTTAAACAATTAAGAAAATTTCCATTGGCTAGCTTTTATTTGATAATCCCACATCGGGAAAAAAAGAAAAAAAAGAGTTATTTTACTCATATAAAGTGAATCTTATACTTCCATCCCATTTAATATTGTAGTGTTGTGCATGTTTCAATTTAATATAGTTTAAATTTTAAAAGTTTTAATTAATTAATTATGACCTAGCCGATTAGGCTAAATCACTTTTTATTTGATTGATTTGTTGGTTTAACCGCAATTTTAGCGGTTTTATCAAAATATATTGATTAGATTTGTTTGATTTGAAATAAACTAAAGATTGATCTAATTAAAGATTGAAAGACTGAGATTGCTTAATCAAAAATAAACTTTTTGTTCAAATAATTGTTAACTTTTATTTTATAATCTCACATCAGAAAAAGAAAAAAAAGAAAGTGAATTGTTTCACTTATATAAGATGAATCTTAATAGTGTAGTATTGTGTATACTTCAATTCCAAACAGTTTAAATTTTAAAATTAAAATAACATTTAAAAGTTTTAATTAATTAATTTTTGTATAAGTTGGTTGGTTATTTGACCTAACCGATTAGGCTGAACCATTTTGGGTTTGACTATAGCGATCCCGGTTTTCCCTTTATTTATTTTATTGTATTCCGGACTCGGTTCCGTGGATGTGTTGTTGTCGTATTCTCATTTCCATCCTTTACTCATTGTATTTGAGTTTTGGGTTGTATTGGGCGTGTTTCGAACAGGTTGGTTGAGCTTTAGTCCCATTCCTTATTGCCCGGATTTTTGGTGTTCCGCTCGAGCGGACCCTTTCGTGCTCGAGCGGAGTTTGCATACTTTCAGTATCGTGTGTGTCTGCAAAACTACTGCAGATATATTTTTCACACTCGAGCGGATTTCGTTACGCTCGAGCGGGTCGCGCTCGAGCGGGCCTCTTGGTGTTCGAGCGGGTGTTCGATGTCTGCAAAAAATACTAGAGGAGTGTAATCTACACTCGAGCGGGCTTTCCTTCGCGCTCGAGCGGATTTAATTTGCAGTTGTGTCTTGGCACTCGAGCGGGTATTCTTGCGCTCAAGCAGGTCCAGTTTTTGTATTTGACGCTCGAGCGTCCTATTCTCCGCTCGAGCGGGTCATACGTATATCAGTTGGCAGCTGGGTGATTTTAAATCACTTTTCACATTTCCTTTCTCTCTCTTACTTTTCTAAACCCTCTTTTGAGAGCTCCTCTCTCTAGAATACACCTTCTCTCTAGGGTTTGATCTAGTTTGAGTGATCTTCCACCCTAGTGCTTTTGTAAAAAGTGTAGAGCTTGGTGTGGGCTTCCTATCAATCCGAAAATCTTGAGGTTTGGAGCATTTTGAAACTCTTCATCTTCTCCATTTGAGCTCCGAATTTGAAGTAGGGATTTCCTTGTTCTTTTACAATGTTTCGTCTATAGATAGACATATGGTAGTTTTGTATTGCATGAAAATCATATCCATGTTGGGTTTGTTTAAAAATCATGAGGGTGAACCTAGGGTTGGTTGTTTGAAAATGGGTTTGTTATCATTGATTGTGGTTTGGACTAATTGGGGTGTAAATTAGTATATCATTGTTGAAAGAAGAAAAAGCCCTAATTTATATTTGATTTGATAAACTAAAAGAGGGGTTTTGTTCTTTGGGCCAATACATATGTATTTTGGGTCTCAAATGAGGTTATTGCTGTTTGTTGTTGGTATTTGAGCCTTTTTGGTCAATATTGAGAAAGAGGGAGAAAAGCCCTAATTTACTGTTATGAATTAATTTGCATAATTGATTTGGAAAGTTATGAAAGAATGAAATTGGTTTTGTGAAATGAGAGGAATGATATTGGTTTTGTGAAATGGGAAAAGTGTTTTTGGAATAAGTGGTGGAACAAGCTGATTTTGAAAATGGAAAATGAATTTGGGAATTGAAATATTGTATCTTGAGTATTGAATACACACATTTGGGGTTTTACCTTTACTTATCATACTAGCGTTGTTGTTGGGTTTAAGATCTCACAATAGTTGAGTCTTTTAATAGATGTACTGAATATATGCATCTAGAGGTTTTGTCCTTGGTCATCGGTGGAGGATGACATTGTTGTATTGAATTGTTGTATATGCATTACATTTGTGTCAATTGAACATTATATGTAATGAAGTGCTAAGATTCATTATATATGTATAATGGTTGGGGAGGAGATAGGGGATGTACTCCACACGTCTATGTGTTCATATACTTTAACACATTGCTTATGTATCTTGATAGTTTATGTGTGTGCATTACACTTGTTGGTTATGCCCTGTTGTATTGTGATTTTTGGTGTTATACCCTGCGCTTATAATCAGAGGTACCGTTACCTTCCAGCTAGCACCTGGAGAACTGACTGCGCTTATAATCAGAGGTACCGTTACCTTCCAGCTTAGCGCTTGGAGAACTGATTTGGCCGATAGAGCAGAGTTTTTATTGTTGTTATCTCAGTGTACCTGAGTATATTATGGATTGCGATGGTTACAGTTTTGGAGGGCCAAGTTGCCTCATTTGTTGATTATATACATGTTGATGATTTGTTGTCTCCCTTTTATTAAAGGCATGCATGTAGAGATATGAATGTATTGGAAACAAACCAAAATGCCATTTTCAGGATTTTGGGAAATGTGAAGGAAATTGAGTATTTGAAAATATGTTTTGAGAAAGGCAAATCTGTTGTAGGTATGGAAAACGGGAGAAAAATAACGGGCTTAGTGAAATTGTTTTTCTAAGAAAGGTTATTGTCACGAAAGTTTGGGAACAAGGGATAATGAAATGAAATGAAAGATGAATCGCTTATAGCGCTGAATGGATTGACTGTTTTGAGAAAAGTTTATACTTATGTATATTTTTGTATAAACTGCCACATTATTATTCTAGTACGAGATTGAGCATTCATGATCATAGCTATCTGTAAGTTGTTATTGTTGAGGATCGTGTAGAGATCCCTACTAGACTATATGTTCATCCCACATTGTTGAATCTTTTTCAGGTATTAAGCAGGATGTGCTACAAGATTTGGATCTTCTTATTTGTTGGCCACGAGACCTCTTTTGTGTTGGTGGAATGCCATATATGTAAAAGGGTTACACCCTTCTTCTTGATTCCTTAATGATGTAAGCCCTCAGGCAGTTTATTTAGAATGCTCATGTTGTATTTAATTTGCATTCGGATGAGAGGATTGTTATTCATTTCTACTAGTTGAACATTTGAGTTTATTTCCGCATGTAATCTTTGAAATTGAAAGTAATTCATGAATCTGGTAATGACTTCGTGTAATAAAAAGTGGGGCATGACATTGACCGATTCGCTGATTTAATTGCGATTTCTCATATTGATTTTATTAATTTTAAACAATTAAAAAAATTTCCATTGACTAACTTCCATTTAACTATATAAAAATAAAACTCTAATTAGTTTATAATTTATTTTATAATCCCACATCAAGAGAAGAAGAAAAAGCAAAGTTTGTTCCACTATCTATCTATATATTATACAAGAAAATTGGGGTTTTAGGAAGAAGCCTTCTAGGAGCTCCAAACTCTTATTCTAAAATTATTGAATTTTCTTAATTTTAAACAATTAAGAAAATTCTCGTTGGCTAGCTTCCATTTACCTTTTATTTTACAATCCCACATTGAAAAGAAGAAGAAGAAGAAGAAGAGAGTAAATTGTTTCACTTACATAAAGTGAATTTTATGCTCCCATTTATATAAACAAAAGGAGATTTTTAATAAGAAGCCCTATGATCAATATATCATACTCATATTTTTTTGATTTTCTTAATTTTAAACAATTAAGAAAATCCCCATTGGCTAGCTTCCATTTAACTTTTATTTTACAATCCCACATAGTTTTGATTTTAAAAATTGTAACAACCTAGATTTTTTAATTATTCTGTAGAATTTATACTAATATTATTTAATCTCAGTTAAGAAAATATATAATTTATTATATATTATTATGCGTAATTTTGTAAAATAATATAATTATTAAAAGTTTAGGGGTTAAAATATAAATGATAATAATATAGATAATAATAAATAACAATAATAATAGGTGTGATAGTAAAATAAATAATTAATTTTATATTAATATAAGATAAAGTGTAATTTAATTAGAAATTAAATTATTTATATAATTATATTAAAATATTGGGTCAAAGGGTAATTATCTTAAATATCTATTAGGGATAAGAACGAATCTATATAATTATTAATCGAATCTTGATTTGAGCCACGTATGCGCCTATTCCCTATAAATAGAGGCGCTGATCTAGGCAAAGGAGGAGAGAAAGAAGAAAGAAAAGAGAGAAAGAAAAGAAAGAAGAAAAGGAAAGAAAGGGAAGAAAGAAAAGAGAAGAAGAAGGAAAGAATAGTGGAAGGTGAAAGGGTTTTTGGCAGTTGAAAGAAAGGATGAGGTATTAAAGTTAAGGTGAGTTATATTATACCTTGAGTCACCAAAATGTATTTTACGTATGTTTTGACTTACCAAATCTATTTTATACAAGTTATGTTTTTAATAAAAGTTATGTTTTATAAAGGTTTCAATTACGTAGTTTATCTTCTGAACCCTATTTTCTTAAAAGGAAACTCATGGATATGTTTGTTTATATTTTAAAGAATATTTGGCTATGACCTTATAAACAATTATGTTTTGTAAGTATCACCACGGGAGTCCCACGCTTTGGGGGACTTAAATAACCATCGGCCTCTGTTTGACCACTTTGTGGTCCTCTGTTTGTCATGGATCTATTGACCTCTGTTCTGTGCGGATCAAAGTGTTGTGCGGAGCTAAGTGCTACACTATTGTGGGAGCCACCTCTAGAATCCGTACGAGCCACCTCTTGAATCCGTACATCTGTTATGTGCGGACCAAAGTGTTGTGCGGAACTAAGTGCTACACTATTGTGGGAGCCACCTCTAGAATCCGTACGAGCCACCTCTTGAATCCATACCTCTGTTCTGACTGTCACTTTTGTGACCTCTGTTCTGTTCTGTACCGTGGTTATGGTTATTTACTTACATAATTTATGTATTTCAGTTCTGCAACTTAAATGATTTCTGCTACTCAAATGATTTGTTTATATAAATGTTTTGACCTAACTAACGATCCATGGTTATTTCGTGTCCCTTATACTCTTGGTATAATATTTCTCACTCTGCCATGTGCTTATAGTTGTTTACAAATTTTCAGGAAACAATACAATTCAGAAATAGCTTTTAGAAAATCTTAGATGTGGGGCTGCGAAATAGACACACACACAGTATTTTTACGATAGTCCTCTATGTAAATATCGGGCTTTTTGGTCAATATATTTTGTAATAAAAATAGAAGCTCCAATGATTATTTTGGTACCCTTATTTAAATATTACTTCCGCTCGCGTTTATTGATTTGTTTAAGAATTGGCCGTAGGTAACTTCAGTTACTGGCCATCACGATGCTTAACCCTTGGGTACGGAGAGCGGGTCGTGACAAAAATAATTTTGTATGAGATTTTGAAACTCTCATAATATTTGACTTTAAAATACTTACAATCCCATATCAAAAAAAGAAACAAAAAAGTGAGTTGTTTCACTTATATAAAGTATTGCAATCCCACATCGAAAAAAGAAAAGAAAAAGTGAGTTGTTTCACTTGTATAAAAAGAATTTTATAAATGGAGTTTTAAGAGAGAAGCGTTCTAGAAGCTCAAATTCTAAAATTATTGAATTTTCTTAACTTTAAACAATTAAGAAGATTTTCATTAGCTAGCTTCCATTTACCTTTTATTTTATAATCTCAATTTTTTTTTTGGGGGGGAGGGGGAAAAGAAGGAAAAAGTGAATTGTTTCATTTATATAAAGTGAATCTTATGCTCCAATTTATATAAATTATTGAAATTTCTTAATTTTAAACAATTAAGAAAATCCCCATGGTTAGTTTTCATTTAACTTTTATTTTACAATCCCATATCGGGAAAAAAAGAAAAAAGTAAATTATTTCACTTAGATAAAGTGAATCTTATGCTCTCATTTATATAAGCAAAAAAAGATTTTTAGTTGGAATCCCTCTAATCAATTTCATTTTTTTTGATTTTCTGAAATTTAAACAATTAAGAAAATCTCCATTGGTTAGCTTCCATTTATCCTTTATTTTATAATCTCACATAAATGTTTTGATTTTAAAAATAATTTTGTATAAGATTTTGAAACTCTCATAATATTTAACTTTAAAATAATTACAATCTCACATCGAGAAAAGAAATAAAAAGTGAATTGTTTTACTTATATAAAGTGAATCTTACACTCTAATTTAATATTTTAGTATTGTGCATGTTTCAGTTCAAGATGGTTTAAATGTTAAAATAAAATTTAAAGGTTTTAATTAATTAATTTTGTTGTAAATTGATTGGTCTTTTGACTTAGCCGATAAGGCTGAATTGTTTTCGGTTTGACTGATTCACTGGTTTGACCACAGATTTAACTGTTTTTATCAAAATATATTGCTTAGATTTGTTTAATTTCAAATAAACTAAGACTGACCTTATTAAAAATTGAACAACTGAGATTGCTTGATTAGAAATGAACTTTCAGTCTAAACAACTGTTAACTTTTATTTTATAATCCCACATTAGTAAAAGGAAGAAAAAATGAGTTGTTTCATTATATAAACATTTTGCTTCCATTTAATATTGTAGTGTTGTGTATCTTTCAGTTCAAGACACTTTAAATTTTAAAATTAAAATAAAATTTAAAAGTTTTAATTAATTAATTTTTGTATAAGTTGGTTAGTCTTTTGACTTAGCCAATAGGGTGAATCATTTTCGGTTTGATTGATTCACTGGTTTAACTACGATTTTAGCAGTTTTATCAAAATATATTGGTTAAATTTGTTTGATTCGAAATAAATTAAAGATTGACCAAATTAAAGATTAAGCCGCTAAGATTGCTTGATTCAAAATAAATTTTCCGCCAAAACAATTGTTAACTTTTAAATAATTAAGAAAATCTCCATTGACTAACTTTTATTTTATATTTCCACATCGAGAAAAGAAGAAAAAAGTGAATTGTTTCACTTATATAAAGTGAATCTTATGCTCCCATTAATATAAGCAAAATAATATTTTTAGTGAGAAACTTTATGATTAATATCTTATACTAATTTTCTTAATTTTAAACAATTAAGAAAATTCCGATTGACCAACTTCTATTTAACTTTTATTTTACAAATATAAAAAAATTAAATATGATTATTATATTTTTATTAAATAATATATTATTTTATTCCGTACGTAGCACAGGTGATATACTAGTCGGATATTAATGAGATTCATACAAGATCTATTAAAAACTTTGTTTCACTTTAATAGATAATTGAGTTGATAGATACAAAAAAAAAAAAAAAAAAAATCAATTAATTTATGATTTCTCTTTTATTTATATGTTAAAATTGAATGAATGTGACATTTCTTCTGTTTATGTTAAAACTAAATAAATATATATACATATATATTGTATTAATTTAGTATAAATGTTGGTTTATTTCTCATTTTTAAATTAAAATATGACAAGATATGTGAACAAAGAGTAGTTCCGTCCATATCTTGTTATCATCATTTGCATTGTTATCACCAAAGGGTGGGGGGGACACGGCCACCCTTAGTCCATGAGTAGTTCTGTCCCGGTCCATACTCCTAAACTACCTTTCAAAGACACGATAGATGACTTTGTGCCCCTTTGGAATTTTATGCATTTATTTTCTTCAATATCATTTTCAATTATTTTGTTGCATTCATAAAGTTTTCAACGAATACGGCTTGAATTATATCCATTTGACTCCGAACCGGTCTTTACGCCCCTGGTTCACCATCCGCAGTATTAATAGGAACTAATTAGTAGCAACCAACTAATAGTAAAAATGAGACTTAATTTTCTATGGTAAATATTTGTTAAAGTTGAGAGTGAGATTCAATTGTGTTAAATATAAGACATAATTGGAAAATTTTATTACACATAATTTTTAAAAAGCATGTACTATACTATCATATATCTTAACTATAAATTTTGTGGCCTTTGATTATGACTCGTTTGGGATGCAAATTTGAGACATTTTTTTTTAACACAATTTGTGACTAATTAGTTAATAAAGATAAAATATACTATTTTAGCTAATAAGATAAAATATTATAGCGACCCCGGTCTTCTCGCGTTTGATTATTGTATCCGGACTTAGGTTCCGTAGATTCTGACATTATATAACTGTTGTTGTCATCCTTTATTTTCTCTTTGGAATTGTAGGATGTGTTGGGCAGGTTTTGTTTCAGGTTGGTTGGGTTCAGAAACCAGGTGTTGCTGTCCAGTTTTTGGGTTGGTCGCTCGAGCGAGGACTTGGTCGCTCGAGCGAGGGTTGAGTTTGTGTCTGGTAGCTCGAGCCAGGGTTTCTTCGCTCGAGCGAGCGATTGCGTCTAGTATAGACCTGAAGGTTGTGTTTCCACGCTCGAGCGAGCTTTCCTTCGCTCGAGCGAGCGAGGTGTATGTTTTCGAGTTCTTCGCTCGAGCGAGCTTTTCTTCGCTCGAGCGCGCTTCTGGGTTGCAAACCTGAAGCATTGCGTTCTTGGCTCGAGCGAGTTTTTCTTGGCTCGAGCGAGGTTTTCTTGTGTCTGGTCGCTCGAGCGACCAAGTCTTCGCTCGAGCGAGCCTGTCCAGTTTAAATAGTTAGCAGCGGGGATTTTAAGCAGTTTTTGATCTTCTTTTTGTTCTAAACCCTAAGGTCCGACTTTTCTTTCTCCCTATTCACCTTTTCTCTCTCCCTATTCACCTTTTCTCTTAGGTTTGATCTATTTAGGGTGTGTTTCTACCCTAGTTCCTTTATTAAAAAGTTAGAGTGGGTCGAGAGCTTCAGTTTAATCTGAACAATCTTGGATTTGGAGCACTTTGGAGTTTGGGTTCTTTCTTCGAGGTAGGGATTTCCTACTCCAATGTATACGTTTTGTTCTAAGTTCTGGCATTTTAATATGTTGGGGGTATTTTGGTAATTTTGGGAAAAACCCTAATTGTTTAAATAAATTGAATTGTTTAATTAATTTAAGGAACATTGGAGAAATTAGTTAAATTCATGAGATTGAGGAATTTATTGATTAAATGGGGTAGTTGGTTGATTTAAATCACTCGTCTATTTAATTGTTGATTTATTTATTTCCAGTCTAGAAATAACTGTTTTGGGCTATCGGTGGAGGATAGTCGTGATTGTTGTAGACATTGCATGTGGATTAAGGATAATTGAAACTAATCACATCGGTTAAGTCATTAATTTTGACTGTTGAATTAATACAGACACTATGTGTATTGATTGTGTGTTGTACATGTTATGTGTTTACATACATTATGTTGTGTGGGAGGAGATAGGGGATGTACTCCACGGTTTAGGGGAAGATAGGGGATGGACCTCTAAACCGGATTTTTGTTTGGGAGGAGATAGGGGATGGACTCCATTAGCATCACTTTTATGTGTGCTTATTTATATTGAAGTGTTTTATTGATACAGCACTAAAATGTGTATCAAAATGGAAGTATGAAGTGTTTGATATGAGCCTGAGTCTCATTTGTGTTGTTGATATTGGAGGTAATGTGAAATTGATATATCTATATCTCACTGTTGAAAGTTTGGCCAGGTTCTGAGCCATATTGGTAATAATGAAAAGTGAAACATGTCATAGAGAATGATATAATGATTATCTTGTTTAACCATCTATTAAATGCTATTGCTTTATTCAATGCTTATATTTGGTTTAGTATATTTCTACTAGGCTGTGGCTCACCCTATACGGGAACATCATTTTCAGGTCCAGGTGATTCACTACCTCCAAGGACTTAGCTTGGAAGGTTTTGGACTATGAAGCCTTGCCTTTAGTTATTAGTTTTTATTTGAATTACATGTAAACATTCAAGCCTAGGGCTTTATTTGTATTTGAGTTAGAACTCATGATATTTGTGTCCAAGTGTTGGCTTGGCAAGATGTAAGCCCGTAGGGCATTTATTTTGGATGTTATATGTAATATCTTTATTTAGTAATACTCTGATGAATGAATTGTGGTTAGTTTCTTAAGTAATGCATCTTATTCTTGTGTATGTTATGGGTTAATTTTTGAGGGCGTTACAACTTGGTATCAGAGCGTACCGGGTTTGAATACTTTGGGTACGTGGGAAGTGATTAGTATCACAATGGGTTCGTCTCGTTTGATAGAGACCTAGTGAAATGTTATATGCTTATGTGATAACATGTTTATGTAATTATGTGGGTATGGAACGTAGTTTCTAGGATGTTAATTGGACCCTTGAGTTTCTTGTAGTCTTGTTGGAAAGGCACTTGATCAATGCTGCTTCCAACCGGAACTATAGTAACCCTTTGGGACAATTATCATCCAGGAATGAAATTCGTAGGTGCTTATGTGATTATGTGCTTACGTGGAATGAATTATTTTTGTCCAATGCATTAGGACGCGAGTGGTTAGCTTCGGCACATCTATTAATGTGCTAACATCTTTGTTTCCTTTATTAGGATGTCAGGACGAGGACGAAGACGCGGTAGGCGTGGTAGGCCGGGTAGGCAGAAGGTGCCTGTGCCAGAGGAGATTCCGGCAGTTCAGGAGGGAGTTGGCCAGGCCAATATGGCCGAGCCAGTAAGCCAACAGGCTATGGGCGCTCTAGCCCGAGAGATAGCAGGGGCATTCAGGGAGTCAGTAGGCATTCTCAGAGCTGAGAATCAGGCTCGGGTTGTTGTTGCAGATGCAGGACCTTCCTTTCTGAAGAGGGAGTTCTTCCGATCTAATCCGGATGAATTTGTGGGTGATCCCAAAGAGCCGCTTAAGGCAGATGAATGGCTCGAACAGACAACGAAGACGTTTGAGATGCTAGGCATCGAAGACGGGGCACTGAAGGTGACCTTGGCATCTTTCCAGCTTAAGGGGGATGCGGGTCAGTGGTGGAAGTTCACTAAGGGTCGCATAGGAGGTACTTGGGAGGCTTTTGTGAATGCTTTCCAGGAGCGGTTTTTATCTCCAGTAGTCAGGGAGAAGCTGAGAGACCAGTTCTGTTAGCTTAAGCAGAGCAGTTTGTCGGTGGCCGAGTTTGAGACCTCGTTTACTAGCTTGTCCAGGTTTGCACCTGAGTTGGTGGCGTCTGAGGAACGCCGTTGTATTGAGTTCGAGAAGAAGTTGAGACGCGGCCTCAAGTTGAGAATTGTAGGGTCTATGATTCGAGATTATGGGCGTCTGGTTGATGCTGCAGCTCATACTGAGATTATGATGCAGGAAGAGGAGGAAGGGCAGAAGGGCTCCAAGAGGAGTCAGGATGGCCAGAGTGATGGTAGGAGACAGAAGGGTTTTAACCCTCAGCAGTCTCAGAGTAGCTTTTCTAGATCGACTTTTCCTGTGCCGAGTGCTAGTTCTAGGAAAGGCAGCCAGGGGGACATTACCTGTTTCAAGTGTGGTCAGCTGGGCCACAAGTCTCCAGCTTGCCCGCAGAAGAGAGGAGGACAGAGGGCAGCGTCATCTTCGGCTCGATCTTAGAGCCAAAGTCAGGGTAGAGGCCAGCCGCTCTCATGTTATCAGTGTGGTCAGCCAGGGCACATGAAGAGGTATTGCCCGCAGTTGAGTGGCACATCTGGTGCATCTGGTTTGAGGCAGATTCAGAGTCAGCAGCCAGCTCAGTCCGTTCAGGCCTCGAGGGCCAATCAGGGGGCCTCATCGTCCCAGTCCGTGCAGCAGTCTTATGCTCCTAGGGGTGAGCAGGTTGATCAGAGGTCGTCTGGGCGCGTGTATGCTGTTACCGCGCAGGATCTTGTACCTGCTCCATCTGTTGTGAGAGGTACCTTCTTGTTTTGCAACTCGGTTGCTAATGTTTTGATTGATACGGGTGCATCTCATTCCTTTGTGTCTGCTGCATTTGCATCTGTTTTGGAGTTGGAGTTAGCACAATTAGCATCTCCGATTTGTGTAGTGTCACCTCTTGGGGGTGAATTGATCTTGAAACAAGGTGTTAGGGGTTGTGATATAGAGGTCGACTATCATAGACTTCCGTTTCCTTTTGTAGTTATGCCCATGAAGGGCTTCGATGTTATTTTGGGTATGGACTGGTTATCGTCATACCGAGCAATTATTGATTGCTACCGCCAGAGGGTCACTTGTTGTACCGTGAGCGGGGAGTGTTTTCGTTTTCTGGGGGACCGGGTTGGTAGTGTTTTGCCACCGGGGTATGATCAGCGAGGACGGAGTGAGCTTAGTGGCCTACTTGCTAGCTTTGAGAGTGGTGAGTGTGATGAGACCCAGACTGTACTGCCAAGAGTGGTTTGTGAATACTCGGACGTCTTCCCTGAGGACCTTGTTGGTTTGCCACCTCACTGAGAGATTGAGTTCTCTATTGACTTAGTGCCCGGCACGGCGCCGATTTCTATGGCACCTTATCGTTTTGCCCCAGCCGAGTTAGTTGAGTTGAAGATTCAGCTCCAGGAGTTGTTAGACAAGGGCTATATCCGTCCTAGTGTTTCGCCGCGGGGAGCACCGGCCCTCTTTGTTAAGAAGAAAGGTGGTGCTTTGAGACTTTGTATAGATTACCGGAAATTGAATCGGGCTACGGTTAAGAATAAGTACCCTATGCCTCGTATAGATGACCTGTTCGATCAGTTGAAGGGTTCCCGTTGTTTCTCGAAGATAGACTTGAGATCGGGTTATCATCAATTGAGAGTCAGGGAGGAGGATATTCCGAAGACGGCATTCCGTACGCGGTATGGCCACTATGAGTTTCTGGTGATGCCATTTGGGCTCACCAATGCACCGGCAGTGTTTATGGACTTGATGAACCGGATATTCCGGGAATTTTTAGATCGTTTTGTTGTCGTCTTCGTGGACGACATCCTTATCTATTCACCTTCGGAGGAGGAGCACGAGGAACACTTGAGAGTGGTGCTTGAGTTGCTTCGAGCCCATAAGTTGTATGCTAAGTTTGAGAAATGTGAGTTCTGGCTAGAAGAGGTGAAGTTCTTAGGCCATGTGGTTTCCGGGGAAGGGGTGTCTGTTGATACATCCAAGATAGAGGCAGTGCAAGATTGGGCACAGCCTAAGAGTGTGTTTGAGATCCGCAGTTTTCTGGGATTAGCTGGGTACTATCGACGGTTTGTGAAGGATTTCTCCAGATTAGCTTCACCGTTGACTAGATTGACTCGGAAGGGAGTCAAATTCGTATGGAGTGAGACTTGTGAAAAGTCGTTTCAGGAATTGAAAGTTAGATTGACCACCGCTCCAGTCTTGATTATTCCGGAGAGAGGGTTGGGTTATGCAGTCTATTGTGACGCCTCACGAGAGGGTCTGGGTTGTGTGTTGATGCAAGAGGGGAAAATGGTTGCCTATGGCTCGCGTCAGTTAAAAATTCACGAGCAGAATTACCCTACGCATGATCTAGAATTAGCAGCTGTGATATTTGCCTTGAAGATTTTGAGGCATTATCTTTACGGTGAGAGGTTCGAGGTATTCTCAGATCATAAGAGTCTAAAATATCTGTTTACACAGAAAGACTTGAACTTGAGGCAGAGGAGGTGGATGGAGTTCATAGAGGATTATGACTTTGAGTTGCATTATCATCCGGGAAAGGCCAATGTGGTGGCCGATGCTCTTAGCAGGAAACCTGTTGGTGTCATAGCTAGTATAGCCATCCGGGAGTGGGAGATGTTGGGTGCACTTGGAGAGTTTGATTTGCTTCTGGGCGAATCCGTTGAGGCTGCGGCATTGTTTTCTGTTGTGGCACAGCCCACACTTGTGACACGAGTGTTAGAGGCTCAGAGGGGTGACCTTGAGGTAGAATCCCTCCGAGAGAAGATCTCCAGTGGGAAGGTTGAGAAGGGTTTGACGGTGTATCCCGACCTGAGTGTGAGATACCGAGACCGTCTGTTTGTGCCGGAGTCTTGCCGAGAGGAGGTACTCCGAGAGTTTCATCATTCGCGCCTTGCGGTGCATCCGGGAGGCACTAAGATGTATCGGGATTTAGGTCGCCAGTTTTGGTGGCGGGATATGAAGAGAGATGTAGCAGCTTTCGTGTCTAAGTGCCTTACTTGTCAGCAAGTGAAGGCCGAGCATCAGAGGCCAGCGGGTTTGTTACAACCCTTGCCGATTGCCGAGTGGAAGTGGGAGCATGTCACTATGGACTTCGTTGTAGGTCTTCCGAGGACTCAGCGGGGTAGTGATGCTATTTGGGTGGTTGTAGACCGGTTGACTAAGTCGGCGCACTTCATTCCTATGCGCGTGAGAGACTCGGTAGATCATCTTGCCGACTTGTATATTCGGGACATAGTGAGGTTGCATGGGGTCCCAGTGACGATCGTCTCAGATAGAGATCCTCGTTTCACTGCTAGGTTGTGGCAGAGTTTGCAAAGTGCCTTAGGCACTAAGTTGACCTTTAGCACAGCTTATCATCCTCAGACTGACGGGCAGTCCGAGCGTACTATTCAGATCCTTGAGGATATGCTTCGGGGTTGTGTGCTTGATTTCAGTGGGTCGTGGGAGAGGCACTTGCCATTAGTGGAGTTTGCCTATAACAACAGTTTCCAGTCTAGTATCGGTATGGCACCATTTGAGGCTTTGTATGGCCGACCGTGTAGGTCTCCAGTTTGTTGGGCTGAGGTGGGTGATGCACCTCTGTTGGGTCCGGAGTTGGTGAGGGAAATGACGGAGAAAGTTGAGTTTATCCGTAGGAGGCTTGTTACAGCCCAGAGTCGTCAGAAATCGTATGCCGACCGTAGGAGGAGACCTTTGGTGTTTGAGGTAGGTGATCATGTTTTTCTGAAAATATCACCTAGGCGGGGATTGATGAGGTTTGGGAAGAGTGGGAAGTTATCCCCTCGGTTTATTGGGCCTTTTGAGATCCTTGAGAGGATTGGCGAGGCTGCTTATCATCTAACTTTGCCACCACAGTTATCCGGAGTTCATGATGTGTTTCATGTAAGTATGCTTCGGAAGTATGAGCCAGATCCATCACATGTGTTGGATTGGACTGATTTAGTGGTTGATGAGGATGTCTCGTATGAGGAGAGACCGATTCGAGTCTTGGATAGACGGGATCAAGTTTTGCGAGGCAAGACCATTCCTTCGGTAAAGGTTCTGTGGAAACATCACGGGGTGGAGGAAGCCACTTGGGAACGTGAATTGGAAGTCCGCGAGAAATATCCGGACTTGTTTGTTGATGTGTAATCATGTATTGAAATTTCGTAATTTTAATGAACTTTAAGGACATTATATGTATGTCTTAAGTTGTAAAACATTGTGAATGTTTTGGTTTAATGGAAGTATTTTGAAACTTGCCTTATAATGGAAGTTTAGTATAACATTGATTATGTTGAACATATTGTTGAATTCGAGTTCTATCATGAAATTGAATATGATATTGAAACTGTTGAGATTGAAAGGAAAAATGCATAATATTGTTGCAGGTTGTAATATATGTTGTTTTATATACATATTATGAGATGCCTCTTGATAAGAGATGAAATGACCGGTATTGGGTCAAGTTATATATTTTATATCGTCATATTGTTGGAATGTGAGAAAAACCTGTTTTCGAAAAACTTATGCTTAATTTCGGGGACGAAATTCTTTAAGGGGGGGAGGTTATAGCGACCCCAGTCTTTTCCCATTTGATTATTGTATCCGGACTTAGGTTCCGTAGATTCTGGCATTATAATTGTTATTGTCATCCTTTATTTTCTCTTTTGGAATTGTAGGATGTGTTGGGCAGGTTTGTTTCAGGTTGGTTGGGTTCAGAAACCAAGTGTTGCTGTCCAGTTTTTGGGTTGGTCGCTCGAGCGAGGGTTGTTTTTGTGTCTGGTGGCTCGAGCCAGCTTTTCTTTGCTCGAGCGAGCAATTGCGTCTAGTATAGGCCTGAAAGTTGTGTTTCCTCGCTCGAGCGAGCTTTCCTTCGCTCGAGCGAGCGAGGTGTACGTTTTCGAGCTCTTCGCTCGAGCGAGCATTCTGTCGCTCGAGCGTGCTTCAGGGTTGCAAACCTAAAGCATTGCATTCTTGGCTCGAGCGAGGTTTTCTTGTGTCTGGTCGCTCGAGCGACCGAGTCTTCGCTCGAGCGAGCCTGTCCAGTTTAAATAGGCAGCAGCGGGATTTTAATCAGTTTTTCATCCTCTTTTTGATTCCAAACCCTAGGTCCGACTTCTCCCTCACTTCTCTCTTAGGTTTGATCTATTTAGGGTGTGTTTCTACCCTAGTTCCTTTATTAAAAAGTTAGAGTGGGTCGAGAGCTTCAGTTTAATCTGAACAATCTTGGATTTGGAGCACTTTGGAGTTTGGGTCATCATCTCCGTCTTCTAGTTTTGGATTCTTTCTTCGAGGTAGGGATTTCCTACTCCAATGTATACGTTTTGTTCTAAGTTCTGGCATTTTAATATGTTGGGGGTATTTTGGTAATTTTGGGAAAAACCCTAGTTGTTTAAATAAATTGAATTGTTTAATTAATTTAAGGAACATTGGGGAAATTAGTTAAATTCATGAGATTGAGGAATTTATTGATTAAATGGGGTAGTTGGTTGATTTAAATCACTCGTCTATTTAATTGTTGATTTATTTATTTCCAGTCTAGAAATAACTGTTTTGGGCTATCGGTGGAGGATAGTCGAGATTGTTGTAGACATTGCATGTGGATTAGGGATAATTGAAACTAATCACATCGGTTAAGTCATTAATTTTGACTGTTGAATTAATACAGACATTATGTGTATTGATGGTGTGTTGTACATGTTATGTGTTTACACACATTATGTTGTGTGGGAGGAGATAGGGGATGTACTCCACGGTTTAGGGGAAGATAGGGGATGGACCTCTAAACCGGATTTTTGTTTGGGAGGAGATAGGGGATGGACTCCATTAGCATCACTTTTATGTGTGCTTATTTATATTGAAGTGTTTTATTGATACAGCACTAAAATGTGTATCAAAATGGAAGTATGAAGTGTTTAATATGAGCCTGAGTCTCATTTGTATTGTTGATATTGGAAGAAATGTGAAATTGATATATCCATATCTCACTGTTGAAAGTTTGGCCAGGTTCTGAGCCATATTGGTAATAATGAAAAGTGAAACATGTCATAGAGAATGATATAGTGATTATCTTGTTTAACCATCTATTAAATGCTATTGCTTTATTCAATGCTTATACTTGGTTTAGTATATTTCTACTGGGCTATGGCTCACCCTATATGGGAACATCATTTTCAGGTCCAGGTGATTCACTACCTCCAAGGACTTAGCTTGGAAGGATTTGGACTATGAAGCCTTGCCTTTAGTTATTAGTTTTTATTTGAATTACATGTAAACATTCAAGCCTAGGGCTTTATTTGTATTTGTGTTAGAACTCATGATATTTGTCTCCAAGTGTTGGCTTGGCAAGATGTAAGCCCGTAGGGCATTTATTTTGGATATTATATGTAATGTCTTTATTTAGTAACACTCTGATGAATGAATTGTGGTTAGTTTCTTAAGTAATGCATCTTATTATTGTGTATGTTATGGGTTAATTTTCGGGGCGTGACAAAAGCAGAAAAGGATTGAGTTACTTACAGATTGGAAAAGGAAGGATGCAGATCTGAAACCACGAAGATGATGTTGGGAATGCAAGCTTCGCAGGTACTAAGGTTGCAGAAATTGAGGCTCAAGCAAGAGAGAGAGAGAAGATGAATAGTGCAAGTGAATGGTTCAAAGCATAAGGTTTGGTTTTGTGAAAAGGGAAGGAAAAAGGCGGGACTGTTCAAATGTTGCGAGGTACGAGGGCGGTTGTGACAACTACGCTGGGCCAATGAAAGTCTACCACGTGTCCATGGAATAGAAAACGATTCAGTTACAGCGACTGAAGAGACATTTTGACCGGACAGATTAGTAGCCCGATGTGAATTTAGTTCGGTTTAAAGGCTAAAGTTTTTAGCTCGGCTTGTAATAGGTAATCCCGATCACGCTGCTCAGATGGAATTAAGGGGCAATTGAGAGGGTAATTTATGAGTAAATTGGGCCAAGCTGGATAATAGGCCGTCTTGTGGGCCATAGTAAGAAAGGGCTGAGTAAAAGGGCCTGGTAGCTAGCTCGGTGCGAAAGAGCCTTGTAGTTAGCTCGGTCACCACGGTCAGAGTGGCAACAATTAGCTCGATCACACCAATCTGAGCCAAGGTATTTTGAGCCTTCCTCAGGACCTTGCTCTTGATTAGCTCGGTCCAAGCTTGCTATGGTTAGCTCGGTCTCAACAGGTGAAACCGAGGTACAAGCTATGAAGGGAAGAACCGAGCTAGTAAAAGCTCGGTCAGTTTTGCCAGGTTAGCATGGCCATGTTAGCTCAGTCGTTTTGTCATACTACCGAGGTGAAACCATCTCATTTGGTTTAAGCAGTGAGGGAGGTGTTGAAAGATAAGCATTATCTTTCAGAAGTGTGATTCCTAGAAGGACTCTACATGGAGGAATAAGAGTCCTACTAGGATTGTGCCATGCGGAACCTATAAAAGCTCATAACATCACCTATGGAGAGGTAACACAACTTTGATTCTTCAATACACAGAGCTTTTGTCTATTTGTCTATTTTGCTGACTTAGGCATCGGAGAGGTATCCGGCACACACCCGCCGGCTAGCTCACATTTGTATTTTCAGGGAGTAAAGCGACGACGTTTGGAGGAGCGCAGACTTGATCAATAGAATTATACGAGAACATTATTTCTTGCTCGTACAGTAGACATGATGGTGATAATAATATAATCATTTTTAGTCTAATAATATTCGGGGTTTTTTTTCCAAACTAAACTCCTATACTAATTTATTTCTCAAATTAAGTTTAGTTTGGCTGAATTTTCTAAACTAAGTTGAAGCGTGTTTTGTAAACACACTTTCAGCATTTTTGTGATTCAGGTAGACAAAATAAACAAAATCATGAAAACGTGTTTAGAAAATACACTTTTAATTAAGATTTTACTAATTATCACATTAATTAATAAAACGTGGTTGACAAACACGCTTATGAAAACACGTTTTCCAAACACGTTTTTAACTTTTTCTTTTTCTTTTTAACCCTTTGGTACCATCACAGAAAGGGATTGTATCTATACCTAGATGGTTCCATTTGTTGTCTTATGATATATGTTCTGTACTAGTCAAGAATTTTATAGAACTAAACAAGAAAAAGTTAAGGGTAAATTACACTGACACCCCCTGAGGTTTATGTTTATTACCTTTTGGAAATTACATCACCCTCCCTAAGGTTTAAAGTTTAATTACAAATTCTCCCTCAGCAATTTAATTTTTTTAAATACCAATTTTATACTCATTGGGTAAATTACATTGACACCCCTCATATTTTAGAAATTACAATCCCCTCCCTAAGGTTTAAAGTAGCATTACCAATTGTCACATCAGTTAGTATTAGTTAAAAAAAAATTCATTGAAAAAAAAAATTAATTGGAAAAAAAATTAATTGAAAAAAAAATTAATTAAAAAAAAAAATTGTTAGTAAAATTTTTAAATTTCTATTTAAAAATCAACGTAAACTCATTTTTTAAATTTACGTTTTTTCCTCAAATTTATGAACTGAGACAACAATTTATAAACCAAAAAAATTATCAAACAAGTTTTTATGACAATTTTTAAAATTTTTGTAAATAAAAATTGAAAACTGAAAACGAAATAGTTACCAAACAGGTTTCAAATGGTAAAAATGTCATAAAATTAACAAATAATTAAATAAGTTACCAACGTAAGAAATGACTTATCAAAAGATTCTTACGTTGGTAACTTATTTAATACATAGCCTAAGATTCTTATGTTGGTAATTTATTTAATACATAGCCTAAGATTCTTACGTTGGTAACTTATTTAATTATTTGTTAATTTTATGACATTTTTATCATTGAGACCTGTTTGATAACTATTTCGTTTTCAATTTTCAATTTATATTTACAAAAATTTTAAAAACTGTCATAAAAATTTGTTTGGTAATTTTTTTGGTTTATAAATTGTTGTCTTAGTTTGTAAATTTGAGAAAAAAATGTAAATTCAAAAAATGAGTTTACGTTGGTTTTTAAACAGAAATTTAAAAATTTTACTAGTAAAAATTTTTTTCAATTAATTTTTTTTATTTATTTTTTTTTCAAATAATTTTTTTTCCAATTAATTTTTTTTTCAATGAATTTTTTTTCCAACTAATACTAACCGAGGGGCAATTGGTAATGCTACTTTAAACCTTAGAGAGGGGATTGTAATTTCTAAAATGTAAGGGGTGTCAATGTAATTTACCCAATGACGGTAAAATTGGTATTTAAAAAAATTAAATTGTTGGGAGGGGAATCTGTAATGAAACTTTAAACCTCAGGGAGGGAGATGTAATTTTCAAAAAGTGAGGGGGGAACTGTAATAAACATAAATCTCAGGGGTGTTAGTGTAATTTATCCTAACTTTTCTTGTTTAGTTCTATAAAATTCTTGACTAGTACAGAACCTATATTATAAGACAACAAATGGAACCATCTAGGTATAGATACAATCCCTTTCTGTGACTGTATCATAGGGTTAAAAAGAAAAAGAAAAAGTTAAAAACATGTTTGCAAATCACGTTTTCATAAGCGTGTTTCCAAGCAACGTTTTTATAAGCGTGTTTCTCAACCTCATTTTATTAATTGACGTGATAATTAGTAAAATATTAATTAACAGCGCGTTTTCTAAACACGTTTTTATGATTTTATTTATTTTGTCTGTCTGGACCACAAAAATGCTGAAAACGTGCTTACAAAATATGCTTTAGCTTAGTTTGGGAAATACGGCCAAACTAAGCTTACTTTGGGAAATAAATTAATATAAAGATTTAGTTTAGGAAAAGCCCCTCGTTTGGAATGTGTTGGTTTTTTGGATTTTTAATTTTTGTTTATTTTAGTTTAGGGTTAAAAAATCTTATTTATGATAGATTTTTTAGTTTTTTTAACTTTTGTGAGAGAAAAAATAAAATGATTATAATTTAGATATAACATTTTATCTTATTAATTTTATTTTTTATAATTATTTTAATCAAAAAATTTTAAATTTTTTCGTCTCAAACCAGGGCTTATAGACCATTATAATAATAGTTTATAAGTGAAAAGGTACTATTATTATGAAAATCCCAAAAAATCTAGTAGTAGAAATGATGGTGATAATAATGGAACAAAAATGCTTTAGAGCTCTAATATAGGAGCTCTAATAGCTCTAATGGGAAGGTGGGACCCACTCTGATGTGATGTTTGTGCCTTGCTTTGTTTGTTTTTTTTTTTTTTTTGCTTTGACACATCACTAGAGCTCAAATTAGAGCTCTAGATTTAGAGCTCTCTAGCATTTCCCAATAATGGAATCACCTTAGCCTAATAATGGACCAGTATAATAGTTATAAAAGAAAAGGTACTATTATATTTATAAGTGAAAAGGTACTATTATTATGAAAATCCCAAAAAATCTAATAGTAAAAATGATTGTGATGATAATAGAACCACTTTAGTCTAATAATATTGGGGTTTTTTTCAAACTAAACCCTTATATTAATTTATTTCTCAAATTAAGTTTGGTTTGGCTGAATTTCCCAAACTAAGCTGAAGCGTGTTTTGTAAACACGCTTTTAGCATTTTTGTGATTCAGGTAGACAAAATAAACAAAATCATGAAAACGTGTTTAGAAAACACACTTTTAATTAAGATTTTACTAATTATCGCATCAATTATTAAAACGTGGTTGACAAACACGCTTATGAAATGAAACATGCTTATGAAAACATGATTTCCAAACACGTTTTTAACTTTTTGTTTTTCTTTTTAACCTTTTGGTACAATCACAGAAAGGGATTGCATCTATACCTAGATGGTTCTATTTGTTGTCTTATAATATAGGTTCTGTACTAGTCAAGAATTTTATAGAACTAAACAAGAAAAAGTTCAGGGTAAATTACACTGACACCTCATGAGATTTATGTTTATTACAGTTTTTCCCTCACATTTTTGAAATTACATCACCCTCCCTATGGTTCAAAGTTTCATTACAGATTCCCCCTCAGCAATTTAATTTTTTTATATACCAATTTTACCCTCACTGGGTAAATTACATTAACATCCCTCATGTTTTAGAAATTACAATCCCCTTCCTAAGGTTTAAAGTAGCATTACCAATTACCCCATCAGTTAGTATTAGTTGGAAAAAAAATTCATTGAAAAAAAAAATTAATTGGAAAAAAATTTATTTGAAAAAAAAAAATTGAAAAAAAAAATTTGTTAGTAAAATTTTAAATTTCTGTTTAAAAACCAACGTAAACTTATTTTTTGAATTTACGTTTTTTCCTCAAATTTATAAACTGAGACAATAATTTATAAACAAAAAAAATTATCAAACAAGTTTTTATGACAGTTTTTTAAATTTTTGTAAATATAAATTGAAAACTGAAAACGAAATAGTTACCAAACAGGTTTCAGATGATAAAAATGTCGTAAAATTAAAAAATAATTAAATAAGTTACTAACGTAAGAAATGACTTATCAAAAGATTCCTACGTTGGTAACTTATTTAATACATAGCCTAAGATTCTTACGTTGGTAACTTATTTAATACATAGCTTAAGATTCTTATGTTGGTAACTTATTTAATGCATATGTTACCCAAAAAGCAACCTAAGATGGGGGTGAATTAGGTTTCTACAAATTAAAATTAATAATACCCCGATAAAATTAACTACTAGTACAACAAATTATTAATAAGCACAATGATAAACTTAGCAGTAAATTATCAAGCAAAATAACAATGAAGTATAACTAACATACAGGGTAAATCAATTGATTAACACATGAATATTAGATAACTATAGCAGTAGTTGGAAAGTAAAGAGATTAGGAAAGAGGAGACAAACAGATTTATAGTGGTTCGGCTTCAACCCAGCCTACATCCACTCCTTAAGTTTCACTTGAGATTTTCCACTATCTTCTAACTTCACAGGGGTGCTAGCAACCTCATAAACATGGAATAATCCTCCATAGATTTTACACAGACTTCACAAGCCCAAACCCTTGCAAATCTTAGGTGATTCACAATCACTCTCAAGATTTCAAGAATACAGTGTTTGCAACACTTTTACAAGATGAAATGGTATTTTTGCTTTCAAAAAAAGCTTACAATAAATATCTCTCCCAGATGGATATACAAAATGAAACTCTGGTTTTTCTATAAACCTCTCATAGGAAAGATAGGCTTAAAGTTATACGTCTCAATGTATAATCTTTGAAAAATGATGTAAACAAAAATTGAAGAACACTCCTCAGAGAATTTTTCAGAGAATAGATGTGAGTGATTATAGATCAAAGAATATTTCCTGATTTTTTTTTTTTTTTTGGTCACTTGTTTATATTAGAAGCTTTGGTATATATAATGAAACTTATAGCCGTTTATAGCCATTGTATTCATTTGAATTTATAATCGTTTATAACCGTTGTATTCATTTGAATTTATAGCCGTTGTACTCCATCATTACTAATTTGAATATCATCCACTCCATCATTACAAATTTGAATATCTTCCACTTGAACCCTTTGAACTGTTGCTATGTTGGGCTGTTTGAACCTCTGTTTTTGGGCTGTTTGAACTCCTGATTTAATCAAATATTAAATACATTCTAACAACATTTAGGATAAAGGTTTAGGTGAGAAATAATGTGACAAAATAAATTTTGATTATATTTTTCTCTTTCAAATAAATTAAAACATAAAATTATCAAAATAAATGTTGATTCTATTTTTCTCTTTCAAATAAATCATCAAAATAAATGTTGATTCTATTTTTCTCTTTCAAATAAATCATCAAAATATATTTTGATTCTATTTTTCTCTTTCAAATAAATCATCAAAATATTTTGATTCTGTTTTTCTCTTTCAAATAAATCATTAAAATAAATTTTGATTCTATTTTTCTCTTTCAAATAAATCATTAAATAAATTTTGATTCTATTTTTCTCTTCCAAATAAATTAAAACATAATTAAATAAATCATCAAAATAAATAAGTCTAACAATCTCTCCATTTTTTATGATGGCACACAATGATGTTTTGATTTGATTTGGGAGTAAGAAAAACTCTCCCTCAAGTCATGCTCCTTGAATTCATTTCTAAATACATAGGTTAACACATGTGTAATAAATAAGCTTTAATTAGAGACATGATATGAGACTAAGATATCAAACTATAAATACATAATCATCAAATTAGTTTTCAAATAATACTATAATTTGAAAATAATACCATAATACATAATATCATAACAAATAATACCGTAATACATAACATCATATAATTTCTCCTCCTGTGACATTGTCAAAAGGAAATCATGGGTCAGAATCTGGACGAGGAGGAAGAAAATGATAGTGATAAATGGCATCAAAAAATAGAGAATCAAAACATATATATACATATATATATTATTCGCTCGCGTCTTTTTTTTTTCATTGAAAATCGCATCGGACACGCGTCCTCGCTTTTACGTCAGCTGACAGACAAAAGTGAGACGGGTCAATTAGTCAATCAGCTGCCTCGGCTCTCTCTTTCTCTCTTATCGTCTTCTCCTCCATCTTCTTCTTAATCACTCTCTTTACCTTCTTCTTCCTCATTCGCTTCATGAGAGAGATAGAACAGAGAGACTGAGCAGAGCAGAAAGGCTACCAAAAATGACTCTCTTTTCGATTACATCTCTCTCTCCTACTACATGGCCTCGTCCCATCCCCTTACTCTCTTTCCAGACCTGAATGATCCCGTAAGCGCTGCTGCGCCGAGTGCCCCGGCTCCCACTCTTCCCAACCTTCCTATCATGTCGATTGAGCAAATAATAGCAGCTCAATCAGACATTGAAGTTAATCATTTCACACTAACGCCCTATATGGAGACGGTGACTGTAGTCACAAAATTGGCTCACTGATTGCAAAATAGGACGAGTGAGCTCCATCAGGTCAACGCCCAACTCGCTCGGCTCCAGCGCATGTACAAGGATGCGCGAGCAGAAATAGGCACACTGAAGGTCGAAAATAAAGAGCTTAAACGGAAGACCACCTCCATGGCCCAATTTGGAGCAACGTCGTTCTTGGCCTTTGATAGTCAACGGGGAGTCGTCGCTCTCAACGAAAGCACGGGGGCAGGGGCGTCAAGGGTCGTCCAAGGTGATAAAAAGAAGAAGAGAGTGGTGGAAGAGGCGAGTAAGTAAGATCGGTGTAGGGCCAAAAAAAAATGAAGGGTTTGTTTTTTTTTTTTTATGTTTATTTTGATTAGCGTATGGCCGTAAAAAAAATGAAGGGTGTTTTTTTTTATGTAAATATTTGTATTTTGATATGTTTTTGTTTTTGTGTTTAAGTACTGAAAAATGAAATTAAAAAGTAGAAAAAAAATAAAAAAAGTAAGCCCAAACAAAAACTAATAATGAAAAAAAGAAATAAATAAAAGAAATTAAGCCTAATAGCAAAATAAATAAAATAAATAAAATAAATTAAAATAAAATAATATCAGCAGAAATTAAACTAAATGGGACGTTGGTGTTGCTGGAATGGTAATGCAAAAAAAATACCATGAAGGTTTAAAAAAAATCAATGTATGCAAAGTTAATTTTACCTCAAGATGCAGAACTCAAAAAAAATTAC
This sequence comes from Camellia granthamiana, assembly GCA_036172215.1. NCBI lineage: Eukaryota > Viridiplantae > Streptophyta > Magnoliopsida > Ericales > Theaceae > Camellia > Camellia granthamiana. The sequence continues at coordinate 121,498,338 of CM069906.1, forward strand.
ACGGTTGAGAATATCAAACTGTTAAGGAGAATAAATGTATGAAGGACTTGAGAGCATTCAATTGATATAAATGTTTCCATATCAATGTAGCATCAAGTTTAGATAAATGTCATGGGTGCAATAAGGAGAAGTTTTAAAGGTCAAGAATGAGACACACATGCTATTGTAACAAGATAATATGGCAACAATGAATCAATGAGCTTATCCCCATTATGAAGAATTCATGCCATTTCAATCTATTTTCAAGTAAGAGCAAAGGAGATACCAAATTGTTAAAAGTATATGTGAAGCAGTTGAGCATGATTTAACAATCAATTTCTGGCAAGAGCATATAGATTTTATACAAGATAATTAAAATATATATATGTGAGGTGCAAGCTCATAAATGTGATATCAAAAATAGAATAGAATCTGAGGAGATTTTTTTTTTTTTTAAAACTAATCAAGTTTAAATTATTCCCCCTTGTTTCATTTGGCAAAATCAATAGGAGATATGAACAATGAAAGCTCATAACTGAAATGTTCTCCTCAATAATATCAAATAGAATGTCAAATGTTACCAATAAGGATACCAAAATGATACCAACATGCAATCTACCAAGGATACCAATATGCAATCTAAAAGATTTAATAATCATAGCTCAAGCATTATGTAGAATACCAAATATTGCTCATAATAGGTTAAACTCAATATAATCTCATGGCGCTAATGTAATTCTAAAAAAATGAAGCATGTTCAAGGTATAGCAATCCATATGCCAAGAAAAAATCATGAATTTCAATATGTACCACACATTTAAGCATAGGCATGATTTTTAGATAAGAGCATCATCAAAGAGTATACATTGCAAATCATATGAAGCATAATCAATCTTTTTCATATCAAAGTAATAACAGTATTAGCTCAAGGGATATAAGATAGAATTTTTACCTCAAAAGCTTAAGAGAGTATATGAGGCATACGTTAGGTTCAAGAGATGGAAACTTTTCAATCTTTAATTTTCTTTCATGAGGAGATTATCTCAAAAGGGTTTAACAAGTATGTTAGCAAAATGATTTCTCCTCCTAAGTTAGTGCTACCATTTTCTATTTTGTGTAAATATATCATTCATAGAACAATCACTATTACTCAATAAAAATACAACACAAATCACTTCTTATCACAAACTAAAAAAGTGAAAAATAATTCAATGATCAAACAAGAGTTTGAAATGCTATTTTTGAGAATTTTCAAGTTGCAACGCATAACATAATATGGATAAAAAAATAGTTTTATGCTCTTTGTTTTATTAAGAAATGATGCAACAATCACATTTAATCACATAATATTATCAAAAGGCATTTTCATCAATTCAATCTACATGCTCAAGTGTGATAAAGCATTTTACTCAATATGGAACATAATATGAATGTTATAAATAATTAATTCAACCATTTATCAATCAAAAGCATTTTATGAGATGTATGCCAATATAATCCATATTCAAAAGATATTCAATAGGATAGATGCAATGTCTCTACAAACGTATGATACTTCTTTTCATTTAGATATTGTTGAGGGATCATAATCAACGAATTTCATAACTCATTCAAATATTCTAATGTAAAGCATATAAGTATGAAATTTTCATATTGAGCATATTCTTTAGATCACAAATGTAGAATTCAAAATATAGATAGTATACATCTCAAAAACATGCTATGACATCAAAATTGATTCTACAAAGATATGACTCAAAAAGGAATTAACATATTAGTATGAAGTCATATATAAGATGTGAAAAGTATGCTCACAAAAAAAATTTATCACTTCTTATCTCTTTTTCATAGCAATGGATGACATGATATAAAATGTTAATGAATACATGAATCATTCATATTCTAATAGGCATTCATCAAAATAATATAATTCTCATTTTTGAGTTCAATGAATGTTTAAAAGAAACTAGCAGAATATGACTTAGCAAACTTAATACAATTAGGTTACATGGAAGCAATGATTAGACATAACCTATTGTACACAAATCACACCTTAAAGAATATAGAACTTTAAGCTTAAAGGTGTGTTAGGAGTTATACCTTCATTTACCTATTTGGAATCTTCACCCATACATTACCTCTATTGTTCATCTTGGTGATTTTCATTTCATCATTCTTTTTTTTGTAGGAGCTGATTTTGCTCTTTAGATTGAACACTCTTGTTGTGCATTTCCTCTCGAAGTCCTTGGTGTTCTTTGAGGTTCCACCTACAAAATATCTTGATTTCTTTCTTGGTATCCATACTTTCTTGGGTCCATGGGGATTAGTCTCAAGAACATTTAATCTCATAAAAGGTTTAGGAGGATCAAAACCAATGCATACTTTGTCAAAAACACATCTTTTATTTCCAAGAAGCTTGTTGAGGTTTTCTTTTCCTTTTACAAAATTTTCAAGAGTTTTGTTTAAATCTTCAACATTGTTTTTCAAAATGTTTTTCTCATTGGCAATAGACGTAAAATCATTTTTCAAAGTAGCATTTTCCATTTTTAAAACATCTACATCATTTGAAAGAGAAGTAACTAATTTCTTTAATTTAGAATTCTCAACACAAACATTTCTAAATACGTCATGTAATTCATTGAAAGCACTTTCAAGTTCTACATAATTAGAAATTACCTCATCTTGAGTGAATTCTTCTTCTCCAAGAGCCATGAGACACAGGTTGGCTACTCCATCATTTTCTTCCCAAATGGCTTCCTTTTTGCTGCCATCCATCATTGAAAATTCATGAGCCATGAGTGAGTCTAGAAGTTCTTCAATGCCTAATTTTGTTAGGTCTTTTGCTTCTTGGATAGCTGTAACCTTAGCTTCCCATTCATTTGGCAAAGATCTAAGTATTTTACTCACAAGCTCACCATTAGTATAAGATTTACCAAGAGATTTTATAGCATTAATAATATTGGTAAATTTATAAAACATCTCAGAAATAAATTCGAATGATTCCATAGTAAAGAGTTCATAATCATGAATAAGCATGTCAATCCGAGACTCTTTTATTTGGCTAGTTCTTCATAGGTGATTTCAAGTTTATCCCAAATCTCTTTAGCAGTAATACACCCAAAAATTTTATTGTACTCATTTGCATCTAGTCCACACACAAGAATAAGCTTGGCTTTAGCATTAGCTTGAAGGAGTTTATAATCACGCTCATCAAATTTATCCTCAAGTTTAGGCACACTGATATGGTCTACTACCTTGGTAGGGATTTTAGGACCTTTAGTGATAATGAGCCACAAAGCATAATTGGTAGCTTGAAGATACAAAGTCATTTTTTCTTTCCAATGAATGTAATTAGTACCATCAAAGAGAGATGGCCTATTGCTAGCTTGTCCTACAGCAGAGTAAGTAGAATACATGGTTGCTATGAATCAAAAACTCAAGATTGTTAAATCTAAACAAGAGCCCCAGGCTCTGATACCAATTGTTACCCAAAAAGCAACCTAAGAGAAGAGGTGAATTAGGTTTCTACAAATTAAAATTAATAATACCCCAATAAAATTAATTACTAGTACAATAAATTATTAACAAGCACAATGATGAACTTAGCAGTAAATGATCAAGCAAAATAATAATGAAGTATAACTAACATACAGGGTAAATCAATTGATTAACACATGAATATTAGATAGCTATAGCAGTAGTTGGAAAGTAAAGAGATTAGGAAAGAGGAGACAAACAGATTTATAGTGGTTCGGTTTCAACCCAGCCTACATACACTCCTTAAGTTTCACTTGAGATTTTCTACTATCTTCTAGCTTCACAGGGGTGCTAGCAACCTCATAAACATGGAGCAATCCTCCATAGATTTTACACAGACTTCATAAGCCCAAACCTTTGCAAATCTTAGGTGATTCACAATCACTCTCAAGATTTCAAGAACACAGTGTTTGCAACACTTTTACAAGATGAAATGATATTTTTGTTTTCAAAGAAAGCTTACAATAAATATCTCTCCCAGATGGATATACAAAATGAAGCTCTGATTTTTCTGTAAACCTCTCACAGGAAAGATAGGCTTAAAGCTATACGTCTCAATATATAATTTCTGAAAGAGGATGTGAACAAAAATTGAAGAACACTCCTCAGAGAATTTTTCAAAGAATAGATGTGAGTAATTATAGATCAAAGAATATTTTCTGATTTTTTTTTGTCAGTTGTTTACATTAGAGACTTTGGTATATATAATGAAACTTATAGCCGTTTATAGCCGTTGTATTCATTTGAATTTATAGCCGTTTATAACCGTTGTACTCTATCATTACTAATTTGAATATCTTCCACTCCATCATTACAAATTTGAATATCTTCCACTTGAACTCTTTGAACTGTTGTTGTGCTGGGCTGTTTGAACCTCTGCTTTTGGGCTGTTTGAACTCCTGATTTAATCAAATATTAAATACATTCTAACAACATTTAGGATAAAGGCTTAGATGAGAAATAATGTGACAAAATAAATTTTGATTCTATTTTTCTCTTTCAAATCATCAAAATAAATTTTGATTCTATTTTTCTCTTTCAAATAAATCATTAAAATATTTTGATTCTATTTTTCTCTTTCAAATAAATCATCAAAATAAATTTTAATTCTATTTTTCTCTTCCAAATAAATTAAAACATAATTAAATAAATCATTAAAATAAATAAGTCTAACAATATAGCCTAAGATTCTTACGTTGGTAACTTATTTAATTATTTGTTAATTTTATGACATTTTTACCATCTGAGATCTGTTTAGTAACTATTTTGTTTTCAATTTTCAATTTATATTTACAAAAATTTTAAAAACTGTCATAAAAATTTGTTTGATAATTTTTTTGGTTTATAAATTGTTGTCTCAGTTTGTAAATTTGAGAAAAAAACATAAATTCAAAAAATGAGTTTACATTGGTTTTTAAATAGAAATTTAAAAATTTTACTAACAAAATTTTTTTTCAATTAATTTTTTTATTTATTTATTTTTTTTCAAATAATTTTTTTTCCAATTAATTTTTTTTTTCAATTAATTTTTTTTCCAACTAATACTAACCGAGGGGAAAATTGGTAATGCTACTTTAAACCTTAGGGAGGAGATTGTAATTTCTCAAATGTGAGGGGTGTCAATGTAATTTACCCAATGAGGGTAAAATTGGTATTTAAAAAAATTAAATTGTTGAGGGAGGAATCTATAATAAAACTTTAAACCTCAGCGGGGAAGATGTAATTTCCAAGAGGTGAGAGAAAACTGTAATAAGCATAAGCCTCTGGGGGTGTCGGTGTAATTTACCCTTAACTTTTCTTGTTTAGTTCTATAAAATTCTTGACTAGTACAGAACCTATATTATAAGACCACAAATGGAACCATCTAGGTATAGATACAATCCCTTTCTGTGATTGTACCATAGGGTTAACAAGAAAAAGAAAAAGTTAAAAACTTATTTGCAAATCACGTTTTCATAAGCGTGTTTCTAAACCACGTTTTATTAATTGACACGATAATTAGTAAAGAAAAATGATTTGTGGCACTAAAACTGCTGGCACTAATGGCACTAATTTCCTGTTTTGGTAACTTTGTTTTTTTTTTTTTTTTTTTTTTTTACCTGATATAGAAATTAGTGCCATTAGTGCTCAAAAAATTAGTGCCACAAATCACAACCGATTAGTAAAATCTTAATTAAAAGCGCGTTTTCTAAACACGTTTTCATGATTTTATTTATTTTGCATGCCTAGACCACAAAAATGCTGAAAGTGTGTTTACAAAATATGCTTTAGCTTAGTTTGGGAAATACGGCCAAATTAAGCTTAGTTTGGGAAGTAACTTTTTGACTATTTGGCTAAAATATGAGATAAAAAAAATTAGTATGTTTGGGATGACTTTTTAGCTTTTTACGAAAAGATGTACAAAAAGTAAAGAGAAAAAAAAATCTTTGACTTTTTGGTATGGATTGTTGACTTTTTAACTTTTTTAATAATTTTTTGACTTTTTGACTAAACCGACCGCTTCCCAAACGAGGCCTTAATTTGAGAAATAAATTAATATAGGGAGTTAGTTTGGAAAAAGTCCCCCGAACGAACCTAAAGTGATTCCATTATTATCACCGTCATTTTCTACTATTTTACGCAAGTAGGTAAATGTTTACTTGAAATAATTATTACACTATTGGGCAATCTACTTGTTGGACCACAAGTATTATATTTGCAAATAAGGACTTCCAATATCGCATATTTATAAAACTACAAAAATTATAATTTACTTATAAGGAAGCTTGTCTTTAAATTCGAATTATTTTTCATACCTAACTTCTTTGTCTTCTACGAATAATTTTCAAGTCTTTCAAAGTGTAAACAGTAAACATAACCCCTCACACTAAATCTATCAATAAACAAATTATCAATACATTAATTCAACGTGCAAAAAGTAAACAAATAATAATAATTCTATCATTGCTCTCAAACTTCTAGAATATTAAAAACAACAAAAATAAAGTTTACGAAAATAAAAATATTAAAAAAACCCACACACATTTTTGTCGAATACTTTAAAAGTTACAAAATACTTGCAAGATTACAAGAAAGATAAGGATGACTACTTTTGCTCATTTCTTCTCTCTATAAGACTACATTTACCAAATGCAATTCACACTCTTTTATAGACATATAGCAGATTTTAACTTAGAATTTGAAATATACAAAAATGAAAGATAAATTAAGGTTCTTGCAACAAGATGATAAATCTTTTATAAATTTGAATTATTGAAATTAAAATACAACAGACAAACATATAGTGGGTGTTCCAATCACTTTGGATTTAGTTATCATGTAAATCACATTGTTATGTCTTCAACTTGCAAGATTCCTATCCTATTTTTTAGAGATACAAATGTCCATCTTTTTCATTGAATTTTAATGAATTTGGGCCTCTCGCTTGATCTCATACCGTTACCAAATAGTAGAAGAGAAATATAGCACTTTAATTATTTATTCTTCAAGCATTTGGAGCATTTCCTGTACTATGTCATATACCAATTTGGAGGTTTTCATAATTTACGATTACAATTATATCATTTTGGTAACATATTTGTTTATCATGTCAAAGAATACTGTTTACAATTGTAATAGAGACCTCTACACATACATGGCCCCCACAACCCTCACGCTCATTCCAACTACTCATAATGTGGGATCCACACATACATGAGTGGACCCCACACATACATTAAGGGTCAAGATCAAATTGGGAGTCATGGAACCCTCAAAAAAGGGGGTCCCAAACATTTTTGTACTGTCTAATATGTTATGAAAAATTTGAGCCTATCAATTTTTTCAACGATTGGGTCAAAAAAATTTCATTATTTTTCATTTTTCTTGGAGATTAAATTTGGACAAGATGAAGGATGGAGTAATTAATTTTAATTAGGTTGATAAAATTGAATATAATTTTTTCAGCTATAATAGACACAATTGTGTTGTAATAATTCTTGGACTTGCTCTCGTAACTGCAATAGCTTCTTTAAGTATTGCTAGAAATTTATTTAAGCTTCGAAATTCATCTTTGTCAATTTTCACAGTTTCAACAATTTCAAATTCAATCCATTGTATATTAATTTTATTCACTAATACCATAAGACTTGGCCATTGATGACCCCAATTTAGGGAATTGACTAAAAATGACATACAAAGTTTACAATCTTCTTAAAATTTTCAATAAGATCTTTTGGAAAAAATATATATATTTTTAATTATAGAAATTCTTTTTGAAAAAATTGTTGAAAAGTCAAATCTAACAATTGTCTAAGACATTAGATTTGGTGGATATTTTTTATTGGTGAGGAGTTCACTCTTTGTAAAATAGTTTGATGAGAAGTCCATTTATTATTTTGAAGGACATTTTGTTTTCAATTTTATCCTTAATATATCTGTTTAATTTTTAATTATTTGTTTAATTTTTTAATAGGGGATTTATTAGGAAACCTTTTTTCAAATACTTGTATCCCAATTAGTCGATAACATATTTTTATATCCCAATAAGTCCTATTATTTGGATATTTGACCACCAAATCATAATTCGCATATTTAAGGTATATTATAGACAATTTTAACCTTACAAATATTTTTTGGGTAAATTACACTGACACCCCCTGAGATTTAGGTTTAGGTTTATTACAATTCCCTCCTCACCTTTTGAAAATTACATCTCCCTTCCTGAGGTTTAAAGTTTCATTACAGATTCCCCCCTTCAGCAATTTATTTTTTTTAAATACCAAATTTGCCCTCATTGAGTAAATTACATTGACACCCCTCACATTTTAGAAATTACAATCCCCTCCCTAAGGTTTAAAGTAGCATTACCAATTGCCCCTCGGTTAGTATTAGTTGGAAAAAAAATTCATTGAAAAAAAAATTAATTGGAAAAAAAATTATTTGAAAAAAAAAATTAATTGAAAAAAAATTTTGTTAGTAAAATTTTTAAATTTCTGTTTAAAAACTAACGTCAGCTCATTTTTTGAATTTACGTTTTTTCCTCAAATTTACAAACTGAGACAACCATTTATAAACCAAAAGAAATTATCAAACAAGTTTTTATGACATTTTTTTTAAATTTTTGTAAATACAAATTGAAAATTGAAAACTGAAAACGAAATGGTTATCAAACAGGCTTCAGATGGTAAAAATGTTGTAAAATTTACAAATAATTAAATAAGTTACCAATGTAAGAAAATAAATTATTTTTAATTTTTATTTCCCATTAATTTTTATTTGTAAACTTATTTTCAGCGACTAAAAAAATTCATTAAAAAAAATTAATTGAAAAAAAATTTGTTAGTAAAATTTTTAAATTTTTGTTTAAAAATCAACATAAACTCATTTTTTGAATTTATGTTTTTTTTCTCAAATTTACAAATTGAGACAACCATTTATAAAATAAAAAAATTATTAAACAAGTTTTTATGACAGTTTTTAAAATTTTTGTAAATATAAATTAAAAATTGAAAACGAAATGGTTACCACACAGGACTCAGATGATAAAAATGTGATAAAATTAACAAATAATTAAATAAGTTATCAATGTAAGAAATGACTTATCAAAATATTCTTAGGTTATGTATGATTTGATTTTTAGAATTTTTTTTTAAAAAAATTAAAATTAATTTGGTTAAGAAATAAAAAATAAAAAATAATTATCATTTAAGGGTAAAAAATAATTATCATTTTAACTTTTGGGTAGGTTATATACATACGTATGGCTGTTTCAATTTAATTTGTAAAAAATTATTTTTAACCACTCGAAAAATAAAAATTATATAAAAATGATAATTATTTTTTATTTTTTATTTCTTAACCAAAATAATTTTTAATTTTTAATTTTTTTAAAAAAAATTCTAAAAATCAAACCATACATAGCCTAAAAATCTTTTGATAAATAATTTCTTACGTTGGTAACTTATTTAATTATTTGTAAATTTTATGACATTTTTACCATCTGAAACCTGTTTGGTAACCATTTCGTTTTCAGTTTTCAATTTTCAATTTTCAATTTATATGTACAAAAATTTTAAAAAATGTCATAAAAACTTGTTTGATAATTTTTTTGGTTTATAAATAGTTGTCTCAGTTTGTAAATTTGAGAAAAAAACGTAAATTCAAAAAATGAGCTTACGTTAGTTTTTAAACAGAAATTTAAAAATTTTACTAACAAAAAATTTTTTCAAATAATTTTTTTTCCAATTAATTTTTTTTTCAATGAATTTTTTTTCCAACTAATACTAACCGAGGGGCAATTAGTAATGCTACTTTAAACCTTAGGGAGGGGATTGTAATTTCTAAAATGTGAGGGGTGTCAATGTAATTTACTCAATGAGGGCAAATTTGGTATTTAAAACCTCAAGGGGGGAGATGTAATTTCCAAAAAGTGAGAGGGGAAATTGTAATAAACCTAAACCTCAGGGGGTGCAGTGTAATTTACCCAATATTTTTTAAATTCTTAGCAACTTGGTGATGTGAACATTCATATTTGACAGTGTGAATATTCACATTGACGTGTGAATGTTTATATTGATAGTGTGAACATTCACATTGACAATATGAATGTTCACATCACGTGACATTCATACTGTCAATGTGAATATTATTAGGGGTATTTTGATAATTATGTCACCCATAGGACTTATTAGAACAAAAGTAGGTGAAGAGAGATTTATGAATGAATATCACTTTTAACTATCTGTTCAAATATTTTATCTGTTTAATTTTTCTTGGCAATCTGTTTTTATTTTTTTGACTATCTGTCAAATTTGTATCAATATGTTGGAATATCTATCCGCTAAAATTCCTTATCTGTTCAAATATCTGTCTAGATCAAATTATATGTTCAATTTTTTCACTTATTTGTTTAAATCTATTTGTTCAAAAAATTTATCTGTTCAATCCTGTTCAATTTTTTTTTTACCTTATCTATTCAAATTTTCATACATACACACACACACATATATAATGAGAGAGAGAGAGAGAGAGAGGTCCTATAATTTTGTCCATTCAAATTGCTATCTGTATGAAGCTCTCATACACACACTCATGTATAAACATATGTCCCAAAAAAAAATAGTTGTTAACAACAAAGAAAATTATCTGTTGAGTTAACATGTTGAATTCTCTCTTGCAATGGCACGCCCTCCTTAGGTCATAACATGTCCAAAGTATGAATGACATACCAAAAATAAAGCGAAAACGAAATACAAAATAAGTACATCACTGTAATAGAATCACCCAATCTGAACTCCTTTGTTAAGTAATAACAAAATTATGTTCTCTAGCCACAAAATTATAATTAAATAGAGAGAGAAACAATCATTAACAACCCCCATTTCTCCAAGTGGGAAATTTTCACTAGCAAAGGCTTAAAGTTTAGAGGTAATGGAGAAAACACCAAACTGGGGAACGACAACTTTATCAAAAGATTTTATGGACTCCTCATAGATGCTTTGCTTGGTGTGGTTTGCAAGCTAGAAGAGGACCCCATAGCTATCACTCTCTCATCGAAATCCCATAAAATACCAAATTTCCCAAAAGTCTGTTTTTCTTCAAAATGTGAATGAATTTCTGGACTTCCAAACAAACAAAAAAATTGAAAATTTGAACAGATAAAAGGGTTCCATCTCCTCCACGAACAACTTGAAGAAGACGATCCCGATCTCGAGGAGTTCGGCGCAAGCTTAGGGTTCCTGAGCCAATAAGCTTATTTTTCTTTCTCACGGTCTTAGATCTACATCAACGGCCTCCGATATGTATTGCGGTGAAGAAATCGGCGTTCAATCTGTTCGAGCATGAATGAGAACACAAATCTCTTCTAGAATGCCAAGGCAGTGCGCCTCCGCAGCCACCATGAGACGACGACGACAAAGACTCTGTCACTCAAGACCACAACGACTCCTCCAAGACCACAAATCTCAAGACCACAACGACTCTGCCTTGCCAATAAGCTTATTTTTCTTTCTCACGGTCTTAGATCTACATCAACGGCCTCCGATCTGTATTGCGGTGAAGAAATCGGCGTTCGATCTGTTCGAGCATGAATGAGAACACAAATCTCTTCTAGAATGCCAAGGCAGTGTGCCTCCGCAGCCACTATGAGACGACGGCGACAAAGACTCTGTCACTCAAGACCACAACGACTCCTCCAAGAATGCTTATTGGATGGTGGAGTTCGTCGATGACGACAGCGGGACAAACTTCCCCACTCTCTTTCTCTCTCTCTCTCTCTCTCTCTCTCTCTGCATTGCAAATCTGACTCGGTGACGGAGGTGCGATGTGGTTCAGATCTGGTGAAGGAGTGTAATGACAAGGAGATCTGGCCGACGAAAGGCTGAGGATGAAGGACTAAGACACTCATCGAACCGTCGAGTGATCATGATCGAAGTAGAACTGGTCGTTGTCATCATCGCCAAACTTGAGGGATGAGATGGAGGCAGTGGAGGAGAGGTGCCTAAGGGAACTGACACTATGTTTGGCAACCTAGGGAAAAAAAGGAAAAAAATGATTCCTTAAATTATAAAAGAAAAGAAAATAAATAAATAATTGTGATTTCTCTCTTTCTTGTTTAGATAAGTAAGAAATAAAAGAAAAGAAATGATTGTGATTTCTCTTTTTATTGCTTGGTTAGATTTCATAAGAGAAAATAAAAGAAATTGTTTTATGTTATATTACCAAAATAACATTTTTATATTTTGTCAATTATTTTATTTTTTTTATTTTTACAATGACAAAATTGGTATTATGAAAATATAATAATCTTTTGGTTTCTTTTCTCTCCCAATCTCTCTACTTTTGGGAAGATTGAAAATGAGGGTTATAAGAGAAATGGATTTCTCTTCGTTTCTCTCAAGTAAGAGAAATAAATATATCTCCATTTCTTTTTTTTCTCTCCAAATCACTCAATCCAAACATAGTGTTAGGGTTTGGTCCAACGAGAGAGAGGGTTTAGAAGGTTGTAAAAACCGTAGATAAGAAGAGAGAGAGAGATATTTGTTTTTGAACAGATTGACTGTATGTTTTATATGTAGGGTGGGTATTCTAGTCATTTTGCAAAAACTTATCCCTAGGAACATAATATTTCAACGCTAGACCTATGGACAAAAAAAATTCAAATTTTAATTTATGGACCAAGTGTCCATTGTTTTCTTCCTTTCCTCCATTATTTCATCATCATTATGTTTTACAGTGGTGCTACAGACCACTAGAAATGGAGCACTAAAGCCAGCTCTAATGAGCTGGCAGTGCTGGAAATTAATATAAAAAAAAAAAACAAAGTGTAAAATATCACATCAATTGAGGCAACAGTGTTTTTAGAGCTCTTAGAGCTCATTGTTTTAGAGCTCTTAAGCAATTTTCTATGTTTTATATTAAGTTCTTTTTTCTAGAAACCTAGCATAATCAGTGATCATACTGATAATTTTGCATAGACTTTTTCTTTTTCATTTTGCAATACAAATAAAAAAATATTTTAAAAGTTTTTTCGCTTTCTAGTCCTAATTTAGGATTATAAAATGATTTTTCAATTGTAGAAGAGGTTTCTACACTCTTTTTTTGATCCATCAAGTGCGGAGGTTAATTATTCCATTCTGTGTGTCAATTTTTTATTTCAAAATTCATAATGTTTCCTTTTGTTATCATGATTCATCCATATAGGCTTTGCTAGCAAAATTCTTTTTTAAAATCTGTCTTGCAAATTTTTGCTTGGTGACCTGATTCGTTACAAGTCCAACAGACATAAAACCATTGTTGGAATCTATGTAATCTACTTTGACTCACATTTTAAAAATATTTTTCTTAAATAAGTTTTAAAACATTTATTGTATGTTTTGATAATGAAATGTTTAGAAATTAAGAAAAAATTAATATTTTAGGCCCATTTTTTTATGGCAACATATTTTTTTTTTCATTTATATATATGTTATGCTATTTCAGCATATTCGAAACTACAACTCTAGTATCTACATATTTGTTCTTCAAATTAATTGTGAGGTGTTATTTTTAATACTACTCCCCAATCACATTATCATCCCAACAAATAGGGTTAGGGAAAATTTGTACCTAGAGGTTGAAAGTTAGGGATTTAACTAGGATGAGGGATTGCTTTCCACTCCTCAATCAAGGGCAATATCGGCCCTAGGCTAAGGCCACTAAGGCCTGTGTCTTAGGCCCAAAATAGGGGTTCCAAATTTAGTAAAGTATTATAGTATATTACAAATTTTAATTGGCCCAAATTATTTTTGTTAAGCCAATTCAAAGAGCCCAAAAATATTCTATTGAACCATATTTATTTATAAGTGTGATTTGGCCCAATTAAAATTAAAATTAAAATATCTACAAAAAGTGTTGATGGCCCAGGGAGAAGATTAATACATACATGCTCTCAATCTCTCTCTCTCTCTCTCTCTCTCTCTCTCTCTCTCTCTCTCTCTCTCTCACACACACACACACACACACATACAAAGTGACGAAGGAAAGGAAGCATACCAAGCATAAGTAGAGCACTGAGCAGCGGCAGAAATTGATTGGAAATTATCAACGGCTACAACTCACTCTCTCTCTCACACAGTAAGTCTCCTCTCTCTCTCTCTCTCTATCTCTCTCCCTGCCTCCCTTCCTCCCTCTTATTATCAGATTTTAATAAAATAAATAAATTTGTCTTAATTTTTTTCTACTTTCTTTCTTTATTAGATTTTAGTGGAATAATGAATTTATCCTAAATTTTTTTTACCTTCTTTATTTATCAAATTTTAGTGGAATAAATAATTTTTCCCTAATTTTTTTGCCCTAATTTTATTTCATTAAATTGTTTTTTATATTTTCTTTACTATCAGATATGAAATAATTAGTGGATTGTGATTTGTGGATTGAATGATAATTTTTTTTACTCTAGAATGAATACATGTTGATATTTATTTTAGTATCAATGGCCCATAGTGATACCAAATTGGGTGTTTTTTTATTTTATTTTTTTTTATGAATATAGGCTCCTTTTTCTGGTTTCGCCTTAGGTCCTTGAAAACTCAGTGTCACGCCCTAAAATTTAGACAATTAAATATTAAATTAGGACTAACCCCAATAATATTCCATCATCCAAATCTTAAGGGTGAAACAAAAAACTAAACGCCAACCAAACCATCCACCATAATTCCATAACTAACCAATACCTCAACATTTAAGTAACAATACATAGTCAAAATAACTTAAATAATGTACGGTTACAAACCATGCCAAATTATCAAATATCAAGGTCATAAAAAAAATAATAAATACATAAATTAGTATCAACCCTAAGCTCAAGAAAATAAAAGAAGTCCAAACGACATGTCCTACGATCACAGTTATTTCTTATCACTACCAAAGCCTCTACTAATCCTGTAAAGGAAGCTCAACTGCGCTCAAACAGAACGCACCCGAGTTGCCAAGAGACAAAACGGGTCAGTATACAGGTATACTGGTATGAGTACAAGATTTAACACATACGTGTCTACCAGACACAAACAAAAATATATTTAATTCTTGTTACGGGACAAGACAAGTAGTTCCAACCGCACCGAGACGAATGGGTAGTTTCACGAGATACGGTGGCATTTAGTTTCTTATCCGTACACAACGAAATATAAATTGATTATAAAATAAACAAAATAGAAATAAAAATATGGTGGGTTAGCCTTGTATAAAAAGTTAGTAAGACCCACCATCCTGCAAAAAAAATAAAGTTAATATAATTTAGTCATAAGTAACTTGCTGAAGAAGTATAAAAATGTACCGTTTCATGTTTAAATAATTCGAATTGACCAAAACTCAAAAAATAAAAGTTGTACAGAATCAAATTTCCTAAAAGACAGGGTGAACAAATTTAGTAGAAACTGAACAGGTTAAGAAAAAAAACTTGATATAAAAATCTAGACGGAATTCAATCGAAAAATCTGAAACTAAAAACGAACAAAAACATCCCTAAGATGATTTTTTTCGAAAAAGTTTAAAACACGAAAAGTGTGCAGAATAATGTTTTACTGTAGTTTAGGTGAAACCAATAAAAATGAGCTCGTTTCGTGGGTTAAAATAGCCTATAAAATCTGCATTACCAAAATGAATCAAACCGACAATAACCAAGGTCATCCGATTATAAGATCTAATCAATCTTTTTAATAAAAAGCTAAAACACAAAAGTTGTCCAAAATCACGTATATATGCCTCTGCTCAAATTTCATAATTTATTGAGGTCGATTACTATTTTTCAAGATATACAAATCAATAAACTCATAATTAAATTCTTTGTACCTTAACTCCACCACTTCGGCCCTCTACTTTTGGCCTACACATATATCACATGTGTCTCCCGTATACCTAACACCTCTCCGAAGCCAAACTTGCACGAGGATATCGTCCCGAGTTTGACTCACACTCCCCGGATGGTTAGCATATATGTACGCGCGTAAATCAAAGCACTCGTCTACTCATGAGAACGAGGCAACAATATATATATACACAACATCTCACTCATGAGAATAAACATAGCAATGCCAAGCTTAAGGCATTCAAATAAATCTCATAATCCTCACTTTTTTTTATACACTCTTTCTCACCATCACTCAAATAAAACAACAATCCATGGAGTCATGGTGGAGTATAAGGAATTTATCTATAGGTTCTTAATTAATTTTAATTTCATATAACCATATTAATTTTAGTTTCATATAATCATGAGGGTGATTACAACCATAAAATAAATACATATAAAAACCCTAAATCTGACATACACAACTAATCAAAATAATTAAAATCAATCAATCAACTAAAAACTCTAAACCTTACATACACAACTAAACAAAATAATTAAAATTAATCAATTATCTAAAAGCCCTAAACTTTACCTACACAACTAATCAAAGTAATTAAAATCAATCAAGTATCTAAGAACCCTAAACTTTACATACACTATTAGTCAAAATAATTAAAATCAATCTATGATCTTTATGTAAATACAAAATCAAACTAATATCAAATAAATAAAAATAAAGAATTAAACATGAATCAAGGGAAGTGGGTTTTGTACTCACAATATTTTATTAAAAATCAAAGAAAATTTGGAAAACTAATAGAGCCACCAAAACAAAACCCTAATCTTTCTTTTTCTTCCCTCTCCTCTTTCTTCCTTGTCGTCGTCCCTCTCTGTCTTCTTTGATTTCTCTCTCTCTCTCTCTCTCTCTCTCTCTCTCTCACGGCTTGGTCTCTCTCTTTTTTTGTTTTCTTTCTTCTCTTTTCTTTTGATCTCCTAAACCTAGTTGAATACTTCTATGTTATTATATATATAATAACCTAAGAGCTAGTATAACCTAATAATATTATATTATAAACCTAAATCTCAATATATAATAACTTAATAAACTATAATAATATTATGCAACAAATTATAATATATATAAATATAAATATAAGATAATATATATAGATATATCTATATATAAAACACCTCTTTTTTTATATATATATAACAAATATATATATATATATAAATATTTGAATTAATTAAATAACACATTAAATTAATTAAATATCACATTAAATTCTCATGTGACCACATAATTAATAAAGTCAAAAATAAAATAAGATAATAATAATCATAATAATAATAAATAATGACTCAAGAAAATTAGGGTCGCTACACTCAGGGTCAGTCCTGATCAAGGGCTTTGCCTCTTTGTGGAATGCTTTCAACTATTTCAATTACTTCATCCATGAAACATTTAGCCATTGATGGAAAAGAAGAAAAAGTACAATTGGTAGAGATAAAGAATACAGATGGAGGATGAAAGAATCTACCAAAGTTTCAAAAAAACTAGCCAAGTGTGTGAAGAAGATGAAGGGTTGCAGTTATTCCATAGTATAACCAATCTTTAATTATGCTGATGTGGGGATATGTTGGCGCCTAATTAAATTATCCAATAAAAATACGACACGTGGCAATCAAATCATTCTCAAAATAGATGTCACCTCAACTAAACCCAAGAAGGAATGCGGTTGATTATGAAAAAGTATTTTAGCACTAAGATACATGGAAAAGAGGGGTAGTTATTGAGGAAATTTGATTTCAAGTGGAATGAGGAAAGTACATATCAAAGTACAACACATGGAAGAAGATCATGGAGTTGTGCGAAGCAATACTGTGTTTATAAATAGTTGTTTTATTAAAGGTTCCTTTCTTTATCAAACTCTGTCAAACTAAAATTTAATTTAATTTGTACTTTAAGTTTATTGGGTTTGGAAGGAGTAGGAGCAGTGGTAAGATACAAGTTTCATTGATCACGTACAATTATATATTTTCTTTAATTTCTTTGCATTCATTTTTTTCTTAATTGGTTCTTCCATTGACATTTAGAGGTTGCCACATGTACCGTTTGACTAAAAGTAGGTAGCTTTAGCATTTTAAATGATGACAGATTTGTGGGGATTTGATAGCTAAAGTGTAATCATGGTTTAATTTGATCAAATCCCTAGATAGTAAGAACAACATCACGTGGAGATCTTTTAAATATATATTGTTGGGTAAATGCATCGAGTTGGACACATGGAATTAATCCAAATAAGGAAGCAACTAGTACCCAAGCCATCCAACGGTCAGAATTTAAACTCTCCAACGGCTCCTTTGTTTAAGGCGTTACTTTGACCAAGGTAAGACATTGTCACTCATCCAAAAGTTTGCCCTTTCACCCAACGGCTAAGATTGAAAGGAGGATTTAGTCAACCCTATCCTTGGGGAACACTCCAATAGTTTGCTAAGAAAAAAGAGGATGATGGCATACCGTTCAAGAGGCAATCCAGCAACCTACTATCTAGAGTTAGCGAAGATCATCTAGGAGGAAGTTACTAATTTCCAAGAGGCAATTCGTGATTCTCATAAGGACATAGCATCTATAAATAGCTCAATTGAAGATGGAACAAAGCCTACTCAACCAATCAATTAAATCAACATATTACAAAGCATTAGTGGTTTTTAGCCCTAATTTAACATAGTTTAGCCCTAATTCTTTACATTTGTGTCAAATTAATTATTTTTTGTCCATCATTGGCATTGTTTTGAGTCTAAGTTATGATTACATTCCATTTGTAACTTAGTTTTACATTCTTCAAACTGTTCGTGTACTTTTTGTATGTTCAATCCATTTGAATATATAAAGTTGGTGTTTTTGTGTTTATTTCCTTCTGCCCATCCTTCTTCTTGATTTTTCAAACTCTTAGGAGATTTTAAGTCCTCTTCATTGACGCAAAACAAGAACCAGGAGGTTTTTATTCCCTTGGACCTTACACAATCTCCTATTTTAGAAGTCAAATATTTCCATACACATTTTTATTCAAGTAGGCATAATTTGCCTTGACGTGTCGCAATTCACCAAATCCTTCTGTGTTAGTGTAGACACCTCATTTTTGACTGGCCTTAAGACTCAGACATCATCATTTGTGCACGCGATGATTGCGCATGTTTGTGCTCGTTTCGAGTTTCCGAGGCTTTCGGTTGAGCGCCTTGTCTCGGGACCTCTTAACTCTCTTCTTCTTGGTTTGTTTTTGGACCATGCCTTGGTGCCTTTGCCTGGAGGGAGAGAGAGGCCTGTAGTCCACTTTTTGTAGCTGTAGGCTACTTTTCTCTCTTGTAGGCCACTTGCGGTGGCCCGTAGGCTAGTTTCGGGAGCTTTCGGTTGAGTGCCTTGTCTTGGGGTCTCTTGGATCCCTTCATTTTGGCTTGTTTTTGGACCATACCTTGTTACCACTTGCCTAGAGGGAGGGGAGAGGCTGTCGGCCACTTTTGGTGGTTGTAGGCCACTTTCTCCTCCTGTAAGCCACTTGAGGTGGCCGACGGCCATTTTCTTGCTTTTTCAGATATTTTTATTGCCAGCTGTGCCAGCTGTTGGGCACAGAAGGCATCCTCCATACACGTGTATGGAGGGATTGCACCAAGCTTCTAGCTTGTCAAACAAGCTTAAGGCTTGGAATTCTATAAGAGGGGAGCTCTCTCTCCCTTTCAAGGGTTCAGATTTTTTTTTAGAGAGCTAAGATATCCCTCTCTCACTAGAATTCTCCCTCTCTCTCTATATTTGTGCTATATTGACTCAAAAGTGTTGTTTCTTCATACTTTTGCACACAAACACCTAGTAAAACACCACCATCATTGAGCTGAGGTTCTTGGAGGTCATACTTGGGTTCTAAAAAGCTAGTTTTTTTACCTCAGAAGTTACTGTTTTACTGTGGTTCTTCAAGGGTGAGTAGTTACCCTCTTTAAGCTTTGTTTTGCTTAAATATTTGGCCATCCTTGCATGCTCTTTTAGGCCTTACTCTCAACTACAAAAACTTTTGTTTTTAAGTGTTTAAGATGTTTGTTTCAGGCCTTGTTTGAGTTAGGGGTGGTCTACCCCCTTTTGTGCCTTATTTTGCCTTGCTTTAAGCTATCCTTTAAGGCCTTTGAGATCACCTTTGTTTACCCTTTTCACCACTGAATTCTAGAGGAATTTCAGTGGTGGAAAGTGGATTTGAGACCCAAAATGGGTGGGGGTGGTTCCCCCCTTTTATGCTTTGTTTGCATGTGTTATTGGCTTAACACTTTAGCATGTTTTTCTACCCTCTTGAGGCTCTATCTTAGCATGTTTTAGGCCTTATTTTTTTATGTTATAACTCTATTTTGGGTTGGTTTGGCCTCATGTTGTTTGCTTTTTGCACTCGTAGTGTAAACTTGTTTACTAGCCTAACATGCTTCACAAGTTAGCTTGTTATTCTAGCATGTATTGGCTTTACTCCAGTATGTTTTTGGTGTTATTTTGGCATGCTTTAACTCTGATTTTGGTTGATGGAGTCACCTCTTGCTTGGTTTTGGTACTTGTAGTGTAACCCCACTTATTAGCCTTGCATGCTTAGTGTTTTGGCTTACCATTCTAGCTTGTTTTCGCTACACTCCATCATGTTTCTAGCATTGTTTTGACCTGCCTTAGGACTGTTTTGAGTGATCTTGGTCCTTTGGGGCTTGCTTGATATGGCTATGGTGCAAGTGCCTTAGCTAGTCTTGAGTTTTGAGCACCTTAGCATGCTATATTTGTCATAGTTGCATGTTTTGGCATCATTTAGCATGTAATTTCAAAGCATATACATGTGTCATGTTCTCACTTCTTTCACTCCTTGAGAGCTTTTGAGAGTTGTGCCTTTGTGCCTTATTTGTGAGCTACCAAAGGAGCATGATTTTTTACTCCTTTGAGCCTTAGTTTGAGCATGTTTTTGTTACTGATTTGCCATGATATAGCTCTATTTTGAGCTGGTTTGGTTGTTTGTGCATAGTATTGCATAGTCCAAGTGTTGTGTACCTCACTAGCTTTAATGCTTGAGTCCTCTAGCATGCCATACTTGTGTTGTTCGCCTGATATGTCATCATTTGGCATGTGATTTCAATGCCTACATCTCTACCACATTCTCTTATTTATCACTCCTTCATTGTGTTTGAGAGTTGTGTTTAATGTCTGGCTTGCGAGCCAATGCATGAGCATGTTGTTGTAGCTTTTGGTGCTTCATTTCTAGCATGATTGTACCATTGTTGTGGCGTGAGGTAGGTTTGACCATTTGAGCATTGTAATGCATGCCTCATGTGTAATATACTTCACTAGCCTTGATGCCTTAGCTTCTAAACATGCCATGCATGCATTGCTTACATAATAGAGCCTTGTGCATGCCACTCTAGCATTGATAGATAAGCATGTTGTTTGCATGTGTATTGCATTGCATTGTGTTTGGATCGGACATTAATCCAAACACGAGAAACGAGGGGCGTTTCATACTTGAAGTGATGAAATGCGCCTCATTTCTTGGTCACCGTCCCCCTTGATTGTGCATGATAGAGTGGAGGCCTCTTGAGTCTTGTGTGTTACTTGTGCATTCATTAACTTGTACAAACTTGGCTTCTCGGCCATCATGCATCGCGATGCTCGGTTGGTGGCCCGAGAGTCGAGTACCGCACTCCTTTGAGCTTGAGAAATGATAAGGAGGGTGGTTGTACACACATACCCTGCAAATGCCTTGCTTTGCCCTTGTTGAACTCTATTTGCAGCAAAATAGAAGTGTGCAGAAGCAACTGGCCGACCGGCCAAAGGAAGTGGCCTACAGCCTCCTTAAGTGGCCGACAAGTGGCCTACAACCTCCTCTGGTGGCCGACAGTCCACCAGCTTGAAGATGGTTCAAAGTGATTCTGGTTCTGGAGCAGAAGCAGTCTGAGAATTGGTTTAGTGTTCAGGAATCAAAGCGAATGCAAACAAAGGCAACCGGCGGCAAGGCGACGGGATTTCAAGAAGAAGCAACCGAGCATGCATGCATTCCTCGCCCCGAGGCTCCTTTTAACTACTTCACTTAGATGGTTAACTCTTTGATACTGTACTTAAATAGTTAATGCGTTTAGCTATTCATTGGCGTTGTAATTAGTTAACTAGTTAGTTAATTAATTGGTTTGTAATAGTTAGCTTAATTAGCGTAGCTAGTCAGCTTTCATTTCATTCGGACCCTCCGTCGAGAAGGCAAATGTTGTAATAAAGGTGCGTGTATGTGTGCATGTCTTTCAACCCCCATTTCTTTCTCCCTTTTACTTATCAGCTTTTGATGGTTAGTTTAGGGCATATTTCAATTAGCATACTTATGCTTTGCATGCGTGCATCATTCATTCATCTTGCATGCACCGGGCTCGGCACATCATTCAAACTGCATCGTATTTCAATACACTTACTTGAATACGTGTTTCACAACATGTTATTGAGTGTTGCATTCATATGCCATCTTAGATAGCCGAGCCTACTTAGTTGCAGTTTTACGTGTATTGCATTAGGCATTTTAGCATAGCTAGGATCATGCATGATTTCTAATTAGCTTCTGTTTTGGCTCGGAGTACACTATGAGTGTTTTCGCTTTAGCATCCTTGCATGTGTGTAAGTGACTGCCATGATAGCATGCTTGCCATGAGGCTATTTGCTTATGTGATTAACTGCATGAATGCCTGTGGATGAAGGCTTCATTGCTTGAATTGGGACAATTCATTGAATATATGTTTTAAGCCCACTTGAAGTGGCAAAATCATGTTTTAAGCCCACTTGAGAGTGGCAAATCCGCACTTTAGCCTACTTGCGAGTAGCACTTTCAAACCATTTTCGAAAACAAACATGAGTCGAATTCGTTCCAATTCTCGCGACTTAGTCTATACTTGTATGCTGTGAGCTTCACATAGTAAGTTAGCTAAATAACCGGAATAAGAACACATGTGTTTTCAAAAAACATATCATGATTAGTAGAGGCCGATCCTTTGATCGGGCAAGCGGGGGTGCTCATTTCATGACATTCCCCCCTCGTACCCAAGTTCCCGAGCCGAAGCAACTTTGGTGATGACGGACACGTGGCCTTAGGCACGAGTCAGGGTTTCCTAAATTTTCCCAAAACAAAATATTTAGGTGGCGACTCTGAAATCTGGCAAAGCAGTCCATGTTTGGCGCTTTTTGATTAAAATCGATTTTCCAAAACGATTTGCCGGATTTGGACTCTTTGGTGATTTATCAGTCTTACATTGCACTTTGTGAGATTAGATTCAGAACCGTGACAAGAGTCCGAACTGTAGTAGCTAGAACCCAATTCGCGCCCTCTCGGAAAGGGGGGCCGCGCGGAGAGAGTTCAGGCGGTCTACAGTTAGCCATTTTTGTGCAAACGCATACACAATCAAACCAATAATGGCTTGAATATAAGGACCAAATATGATAGAGCTATAACATACATTATAACAAAGGTACCATATGCATCAAAATTCAAGATTAGTTGATCACATATGGACAAAGCAATGAAAGAAAATAATGAATTGAACAAACTAAGTACAAATAAGATTATTTATTTTTTTTGAGAAAAGTTATAAAGTAGTTATATTAAAATAAAAGTTAACATCATACATAATAATAAAAAATAAAACAACAGGGGACCACACAAGAAACCCTACTAAAACTACAACAACAAATTACAAAATCCATCAAAAAAACTAGTAGTGGTCTGGGAAAATCGCTAATCTTCTCATATATGTGGTTTGGAAAACAAGGTCTACATCTAAATAAAGCTTAGCCTCGCTGTAGTCGTCGTTGTTGTCTCTGTCGCTGCTGCTCAACTCCACCACTGGCACATTGTACATCAGTCATTGCCAGAAGCCAAAGTTGAAGAAGAAGAAGAAGAACACCCACAACAAAACAATAAGGGAGGAATATTGAAAGAATAGGGGACCATTGTGGGTGTTGAAAATTCAAAAATCAATGCTAAAAATCGGGATAGAAGCTCTAAAACCCCTCTTCCTAGGCATAAAAAACTCAAATCTACACTTCGAAAGTATTTTTCCATCTTGTCAAAAGGTCACCAGAAAGTTGTCAGAGAAGCACCGAAATCACCAAAGCGAAACCCAACACCTCTCTGTTGGGTGATAACTACAAATAAGATTATTAATCTTTGTAGAACTCCTATCCTTGAAACACATTCATTGCCCTCAACTTCAAAAAATTATTCCTTACCACCAAAGACTTCTCCAAACATTGATTGTGATTAACGCACTATGGGTGACGAAACATTGCTTATGTAGAGGAAAGAAACTTTAGAAATAATATATATATATAAGGAAAATCACTATATAGTGGAATAAAAAAACAAAAATACATGAACATATTTTTGTAATTTTTTTCTCTGTCCCATTATACTGTAATTCCCTATATATATATATATAAAAGCCCCAATTTTGCTATAGAGTTCAAAAATAGAACAAATATCACTCTTTTGTAGTGAGAGCTTATATCTTGTTGCATTAGATTGCATGCCTTAGATAGGTAAAGGTTCTAGGTTGTTAGGTTTTGTAATTGGCAATCTTGTTGGATAAAACTCCATTTAGTTGTATTTTTATTCACTCAATTGTGTCTGTGAGTTATAAGAGTTTAGATACAAATCTAACCTGAAGTGTGCCTGCGCAGAAGAGTTTATGCTAACATTCGATATCTTGACTTGAGCATTTCTTGTTTTCCACTTCGTTGACTACGTATAGAGATCAAGCTGCCTAGTCAGCTGGTGAGGGTCCAAGGGGTAGTGCCCCTGGTAGGTTCGGGGCAATGCCCAAGTGGGGTCGAGGGGCAACGCCATTAAAGCCAAGGAAGAAGTCAAAGTTGATTAACTGCTCGAGCGGTCTTTCTTGCTCTCAAGCGGTGAAGTGGAAAATTCAGTATTTCTGCCTGCATTCTGAACTTCTAGGAAACATATTTTATCGTTCGAGCAGTAGATGTTGCGTTCGAGTGGTTGGCCCATATGTGAGTATCACCCTTAGTCACATTGCTCGAATGGTATAGTATGCACTCGAGTAGTCTTCATTGCTCTATTTAGTATAAAGTGCACTATTTGTTATATTTAGGGTTTAACCCATCCAAATTCTTATAGAGGAGTAAAATACATGTGTTCTATATTGGAGGGTGTTTCTATTTGAATTTCCTTAATGTATATAAGGTGATGGATTGATCAACGAACTATATATTGACAAAATATCAAGGGTTGATTTTGTTCTTTCATTCACAAAAAGAGAGGTGTTCATCAGTGGATTTCGAGGAACTTGGGCCTGAAGCTTTGGTGGATTCCGAAGTGGCTCATCATCGTGGATTCGACATTGGCATTATAGATTTTGTAATGCCCCAAAATAATTAGCATTAACCCATCTCATAACATTGCTACAATTGATTAACAATCCCATAACTTCTATTCATTGTATCTTTAATCATTACCAAAGATGACATATGCAATATACATTCACCAATCCTAGATTCTAAATCTACAGCATATGACATGGATACAAGAGTAAAAAGAGAAGTAGAACCAAGTAATGAAATGCCTTACTGGCTATAACTTTCCAAGACGATATTTGGTTACAACAAAATAAGTTTAAACTCAATACAAATAAAGCCGTGGGCTTAAACAAAAATAATTACATCAAGAAACTAAAAATGAAGCCTTAAGCTCCAAGTCCTCCCAAGCTACATCCTTGGTGGAGACATATCATCAACACCTAAAAGTTGTTTTCCACATAGGGTGAGCCAAGGCCCAGTAGAGATACTCTAACACAGTATATGAATCTTAGCAAAATTATAAGGTGAAATGCACATGCATGCCTTTTGTCAAACATTTCTCTTTTTCCATCTCAAAACAATGCAATTCCAGATTATAAATCAATTCATGAAAATAATCCTTTTATAACAAAAAACAAGGCAGTGGAGAAAACACATTGGGAATCTCTAGGTACGTGTCGGCCAGTGGACTATACAAGTACTACCAAAGCCATTTTACCAATACTAATTGGAAGAATTGGCACCTAACTATATGGGTTTTTGGACTTTCACTAAAGACACACATGTCAACATTATAACCACAACCACACCTCCTAACCAGATTCACCAACGTATTTACCCATTTTTCTCAAAACCAATATGAAATGATGCTCAATGTACAATGTATGAGAAATTAATTTCAATTCAACCTAATCCGCATGCCATGTCTACAACAATCAAGATTATCCTCCACCGATAGCCCAAAACAGATATTTCTATTCAATCGATAATTCTGTATCAAAAGATACAATTTCATCAATTACAATAAGAGTGATATTACATATTCAACTCAACCATCATCATCAACATATACATTGTTCCAATTTCACAATAATAAACATCATTTTCTATTTCCTTTCACAAATCTAAATATCCAAAATTTAGGACAAAACCCCCTTTTCTTATAAAGTTAATTTTAAGTCCACTATTTTAACTCATCTCAACCATAACCATAACCATATCCCCATAACCATTTTCAATAGCCCATTTGAAAAACCCCTATTTTGATTTCAAACTCAAACCCTAGGTTTTCTAAAAAATTTCCATATCAATAACCATTTTCAAAGAGCAAATAACTAAGCTAAAAATCATATAAAAGAGTTAAAGAAATCCCTACCTCAAAGTAGAAAACAAGAAGAAACGATGGATAGAACTTGGTGGAGCCGAAAACACTAACTTCTCTGATTAGAATAAAGCCTTTAACGTGCTCTATCTTTTACTCCAAAGGACTAGGGTGAAGACATCAACGAATTGAGACTATTTAGAGCTAGAGTCCAAGAACTAAAGAGAGAAAAGGTAAAGGTTTTAGGGTTTTGAAGTGTTTAGAGAGAGAGATATATGAAAAAGTGACTCAAAATGGACTTTTCTCGGACTGATATATGTGTAAACCGCTTGAACGACTAAAACACCGCTCGAGTGAACAAACACAATAAGTGACACCACTCGAGCAACCAAAACCACTGCTCGAGTGCACAATGACCCCCTCCCAGTAGTTTTGCAGACCTGTAAAATACCATTCGAGCTCAAGAAAGACCACTCGAGCATAGATTCCAAACTCCCAGTAATTTTATAGACTATAAAAGACCGCTCGAGCAAAGAAGCAAAAATCTGGGCAATCAACTCCTGGAAAAACTAACTTTTCAACCTATTTCAAATGCAACCAAAACTCCTAATAGCCAATCTCAATAAGCAATAAGATAGAAATAAGATAAACAACATTTAGGTACACTGGGTCCTCGAATTCAAAAGCAAGAAAATAGATCGGGTCTAAACCAGAATTGTTATAGATTCAATGTTGAGAAAAACAATTCTAAGGTGAAAATGGTGATGGAAGAGGCACATCAGGTTCGGTTCAATTTAGGTATGGATTCGCTAGGTAATTGAGGGTTCTCATGTGTAATTCTTTTTTTGTCTTCTTAGTAGATTATTTTATGGCTTTGACCCGTGGCTTTTTATCATAATTGGAGGAGTCCAATTGTGGTTTTTTCCAAATTAAATCGTTGTGCCGATTTGTTGTTGATTTTTTTATTGGGATTGTTATTCATTGTTTAAAATTAAATCATAATCACAAATCAATATCTCGGGGGGGGGGGGGTTTAGATTTTTTAGTTGATATCAAAGCTGATCACTCAAACTTTGTTTTTCAAAGCTATAAGGAGCAAGATCTTGTTTGATTTAAGATAATAGATTCAATTCGTGACAGAAATTCTACAGTGCGACCACCCCTACTTGACGGATCCAATTATTCTTTTAGAAAGCTCGGATGAGAGCATTTTTAAAAGCTATTGATGAAAAATTTTGGCAATCTGTCATGCCAGAGTGGACCGAACCTACGATTACCATTAATGGAGTAATATTCCCTAAATCAATTGACAAATGGAACACAACTTATTACCAAAATAGTAGCTAGAATAGTAAAGCTATCAATTCCTTGTTTTGCACCATCACACCCGAAGAGTTTAGTCATATTTGTAATTATAAAGTCGTAGAAAATGCGTGGGAAATCTTAGAAACTATTCACTAGGGCACTCCTTCGGTTAAATGCTCAAAATTTCAAAGGCTCACTTCTAGTTTTGAAAACCCTTCCATGAAAAATAGTGAGACCTTTAATGAATTTTATGCGAAGTTAAGTGACATTATGAATTACAACTTCAATTTAGGCACAAAAAAAAACGGAATCCAAGATTGTTGAAAAATTTTGAGATCCTTACCTGATTGGTTCCAACCAAAAGTTACGGCTATTGAGGAGGCTCAACATGTTGACAACCTTAAGCTGAATCAATTGGTTGGAAATCTCCATATCTATGAGGCTCATTTGAATTTCCAAAAGAAAGAAAAGGATGTTTTGGCTTTTAATAGTACTCATAGTGTTGGAAAGCATTCCGATGAGGATTGTGAGTTTGATTCCAAGATTACAGATGCTTTTGTAAAACAGTTCAAGAAGTTAATCTTATAGAATCAACTCACAAATTCAAAGAAAAAGAGAAACTCAAAATTTTTCCTACATTGGAGAAAAAGAAAGGAAAAATATAAGGGAATCCTCGAAGAGTCCAATACTATGAATGCCAAGGTTTTAGCCACTTTGTTCAAGAATGCCCTAACTGGTTGAGAAAGAAGAAAGCCTACACTATCACTTGGGAAGATGAGTCAAAATCAGATAAGGATGAAAGTGACAACGAGGTTCAAGGCAAATAGGGGTATGAACAATTTCTTGCTTTCATGGCGGTTTCCATAGCTGAGGGATGGGTGGTTTATACCGAGGGGCAAGTTGAGTATGCTCATGGTCAGAATGTTTCCACCATTCCTTACTTTAACGAAGCGTACTGGAGTGCTCGAATGAGGGTGTATTTATTGGTATTTAATGCAAGCCTATGGAGGATCGTAGAGAAAGGGTTTGAGATGCGATATGAACTTGACTTGGCAACAAGCTTGAGAAATTTGAAGCCATAAGAGCAATGGAGTGAACTTGAGTTGCAACACTTTGGATACAACTCAAGAGCATTAAAAGTAATACGTGATACTATCTCCGAAGGTAAGCGAACCCATATTTCTCAATGTGAGACAGCCAAAGAAGTAAGGGGATTTGTTGAAGTTTATCTATGAGGATGCAAGTTCTAATGGTAAATCTCATGGTACCTCCATCCCTCATGTATCGAATGTTGATTCTTCAAATAAAAATTCACCTTTGGACAATTGTGAGAATGAAAGCTTCACTTCAAGGTCTTCAAATGGTGGTAGTGAGTCTTCAAGTGCAGAAGAAGAAATAGATTATGTAACTCTTTGGGAAACATATGAGATGTTAAGCGAAGTTTCACCTTGACAAATATGAAAATCAAGTTATCTACTAGGCTCAGGCTAAGTAGAAGGGAAAGAGAAAGTAGAGCAAGAGCTCATGAAAATTCAAATGGATGTTAGTGTTCTTTCAAATGAGTCTTTGATTGCCAAACTTTCCATATGTGGAATATAGAGAAATCAATTGCTTCATGCTCATGATGCTTTGAAAGAGAAGAACGGTGATCTTGAAAGAGAGTTCGAGACTTGTTCAAAGTTTAGGAAAGAGCTTGAAACGAAAATTATCTCCCTAAAGTTGGAACTTAAAATTGTCAAAGCTTCAAGTGCACAAAGTATGGATGCGGCTCATTGTACTCAATACATGGCTAATGATAAAGGAGGAGTTGGCATCATCAAAAAACATGTCTCACTATCCAAAGCCTCAACTTCTGAGGATGAGAGCACTCAAGAGTTCATGGCTAGGGGTAATATCATTTCATCTTCTTCTTTGTCTCATAACTGTGTAGCCAAGAGTAAATTCATTTCTATTTGTCATCATTACTGGCTTAAAGGTCACATTAGACCTCATTGTTTTGAATTGCTTAAGATCAAACATGAAACAAGCTTGTGTTTGCCTAGACCTAGGAATAGGAGGTTGGAAACTAAGTCGAGACAAGTTCCCATCGAAGGGGAAGGAAACCACAACATCAAGACACCACCCAAGAATTGTAATTCGCCCAACATGTTCATACTAAAGCAGTTTGGGTAAGAAAGTTTGACTTGGATTAATTTATTCATTTATTTTTTATTTTATTTTTTTCTTTTTGGTTTGAGTTTTTGTTTGTCTTCCTTATTTTTGGATAATGTGTGTGTGTTTGTTCGTTGCTTTCTTACTTTGTTTATAAAAAATCCAAAAAGATTTTCTTTATATGGTTTTGCAAGCTTGAAAATTTTGAGAACTTTTTGGTACATATTGGAATTAATGAGAATAGCCATTACTTGTTAATGAGTGTGTGCTATATGTGGTTATTACTCATTTCAGATTGTGTGTACTTTGATTAGTATGTTTCATTCTGTACACACCCTTAGATTAGCAAATATCAGCATCTTCCGCATAAGTGATCAAAGTTCTCTATGGACTTCTAGCGGTGTTTCTTGTGTTTTTCTTGAGAAATTGACCAGTGCTAGCATATCTTGGGTAATGTTGAGTCTCTTAACCCTTTACCATCTTTTTGCACCTCCACTACTTACCATGGCATGAGGAAAAGACTACCTCAAAGTCACTAACCAGGCTTCACTATCTTTTCCATCCTTCTTTGGTTTGGTTTTCATACTCTTGAGCGTGAAAGTCATCGGTAAGTGCGCAAGAATATGTTGCATTGTTTAAGGGAAAGCATTCTCTTTTACTCAACAAATACCCCTTGATCACTAGGGGTTTGACTTTTCTCAGTCATTCGTAGATACTCTTACTGGAGGTCTAGCCATCAGATCACTGCTAGGATTTGAATCTAGTGTTTGTCGAACTTCAAGAGACAAGCACACACACTTTTCTCGTGAGATCTATGCTTCACATGTTGCATCACATTCTTTCATAATGAATCTTCTAGAGATTGTGCACATTGTGTAGTCAAGTAATTGTGTTTCTTGGATATCCTTGTGTGTTTTGAGGTACAAATCTAAAATTCCTTACTTGCTCCATCATATTGAATTTTTGTCTTTCATTTATTTATTTATTTATTTTTTGGATCTTGTTGTCCTTTGATAAGGAGGTTATTTGTTGAGGAGAATCTTGTTGAGCATGGACTTACGTTGAGAGGGAGTTAGATTCTTGTTGGTTTGCATATTGTTATGTGTAACTTATTTATCGCACACTATTGGTTACTACATCATCCTATACTTGTTTATGTGGCTTTTGTCTTTATATCTGAAAAATCTAACCCCCCCCCCTCAAGATATATTGATTTGTGATTATAATTCAATTTTAAATAGTGAACAACAATCCCAATCATACAATCAATAATAAATCGGCACAATGATTTAACTAGGGATTTAATCGGTTCGGTACGGTCGGTATTTAAGTAAAAAATTACACCGAACCAATAATGTTGGTTTTATTATTTTGACCACTAATACAGACCGCTTCTCCCACCAAACTACACCGAACCAAACCGATTGAAATGGTTCGGTTTGATGCGGTTTAATCGGTTTAGGATTTTTCAAACTTGAGTCACTTTTAAATATAATCATTAATCTATATAAAAACATTAAATTAATTATTTGTCTACCATTTCAAATATATCCAATCCATCCATTTAATACATACTTTTCAATTCCTAAATTAACAAAAATAAAAACAAGAAAAAGTTTAAAAATACTAAGGTTTCAAAAATAATGAGTTAGAGTTAAGATTATATATAATAAAAGTTTACAAACTTAGGTTGTAAAGATGATAAGGTTAATTAATTAAGGTTAAAAATTTATCATACTTATTAATATCATTATATTATTAGATTATATATATATATTATAAATACAATATATTTTGAAACAGTCGGTTTCAGTTTAGATCGATGCATAAGATGCTTAAACCGATACCAAACCGAAAACTTAAAAAAATCAAATTTAAAAACCGTACAAACAAATTATTGTTAAAAAAACAGACCAAATATAGCCAGTTTGGTCCAGTTCAATCGGTTTAGTCGGTTTTTTCGATTTTTCTTACATTTCTAGATTTAATGTAAAAAAAAAATCACAATTGGACTCCTCTAATTGTGATAAAAAAAATCTCGGGTCAAAACCACAAAAGAATCTACTAAGAAGACAAAAATGAATTACATACGAGAACCCTCAATTACCTAGCAAATTCATGTCCAAATTGAACCGAACCCAATGTGTCTCTTCTACCACTGTCTTCACCTCAGAATTGTTTTGCCCAACATTGAATCCACAACGCCGATGTCGAATCCATGACGATGAGCCACTCTAGAATCCACCAAAGTTTCAGGCCCAAGATTCCCAGAATCCACAGATGAACACCTCTCTCTTTTTGTGAATGAAAAAATAAAATCAACCCTTGATGTTTGTCAATATATAATTCGTTGATCAATCAATCACCTTTTATGCATCAAGGAAACTCAAATATAAATACCCTCCAATATAGAACACTTTGTGTTTTATTCCTCTTTGAGAATCTGAAAGGGTTAAATCCTAAAAATAACAAACAGCGCACTTTATATTAAACACAGCCGCAAAGACCGCTCAAGTGCAACATCTGCCGCTCTAGTGGTAAAATATGTTTCCTAGAAGTTCAAAATTCAAGCAGAGAGATACTGGATAGACCTTCACCTCTCGAGCACAAGAAAGACCACTTGCGCCGTTAATCAACTTTGATTTCTTTCTTGGCTTTAGGGGCGCTGCCCCAGACTCGCCAGGGTCACTGACTCTTGGACCCCACTAAGCTGACTGGGCAGCTCAATCCTCGTACTTAGTCAGTGAAGTGGCAAACAAGGAATACTCAAGTCAAGATACCGAATGTCAACACAAACTCCTCCACACAGGCACACCTCAAGTTAGATTCGCATTAAAACTCTCATAACTCACAAATACAGTAGAGTGAATAAAAATACAACTAAATGGAGTTTTTTCCAACATGATTGCCAATTACAAAAACTTAACAATCTCCCCCTTTAGCAATTCCATGACCATACACACATGACAAAGAAAATCTTAATCACCCCAATCCATTTCAACCAACAAAGGTCATGATCTGCAAAACAAATATTAATGCTTCAAGAGTATATGATAACATGAAATTTATGACAATATGAAAATCTGAAAAGAATATCATGTTATCAAACAATAAAACTTCAAAAACCTCCTGCTCAAACATAGATACTTAAAAACAGAAATTTACGTAAGGTGAGATTTTACATGTGAGGTTTCACATGTGGGATGGGTTTTGCCACATTAGGATCTTTGATTTAGAAAATTACAGCACACATCATTTATGCCATTCAGATATCCATTGGTTTGAATTTTGATTCTTCACATTTGAATCTATA
The DNA here is from genome assembly GCA_036172215.1 of Camellia granthamiana. Lineage (NCBI taxonomy): Eukaryota > Viridiplantae > Streptophyta > Magnoliopsida > Ericales > Theaceae > Camellia > Camellia granthamiana. The sequence goes on from CM069906.1 coordinate 121,531,609, forward strand.
TTAACTTTCCCAATTTCTATTTTTAAACACCACTTTCTCTTAGTTTCCATCCTTTGTTTTACTTCGAAAATCAACTGTTGAACAAAACTGTAAGGTCCAAAATCCATTTTCAAATGAAGACTTATACTTCAACTTATCTTTGGTTCAAAAGTTAATTTCTGAACTACTAATTTTTATTTAAAAGTCAATTTCCAAACCCTATAATTTTGTTCAAAAGTTGGTATCCAAACTAAAAAATTTGAATTAACTAATAGAAAGTAATGTGCTAAAATAGAAGCCGCCGAAGAGAACCCAAACAGCCATATGCCACCACGTTAATTCCTAGCGAAGAAACTTCACTGTTAAAGAGTAAAAAAACCATATGCCCAAATCACCTAAGACAGTTTGCAATGTCTGTATCACGAAAAAAAAAAATACATAAAATAAATTTTTTCGGGGGGAAGTCCAAAACAAATATATGTATACAAAGTTGTGCACATTAAAAGTTTTGAAGAAAGAAATTTCACCACCAGAACCACAAAACACCGCTGCAACTATCACCACTGCACCACCACCAAACACCAGCACCGCTGCCACCTCAACCAAATTTAAGAAACCTAAAACTTTAACAAAAGAAATGAAAACAGAGAGAGAGAGAGAGAGATTTCAACTCTGCAACCAAAAACTATGGCATCTCATTTACAATTTTTTTCGTTGTTTCTTCTGAAAAAGATTGATCATGTCAAGCATAACATATGCAGCAAAAACTACAATCATTTGAAATGGAAAACCATTCCACAACCAATTTCTATCTTCCTACCCCAACGACTGTCATGTAAAAATATATCAAAACATCCCAAAACTTCATGTTAAAACCCCCGCGTGAGCAGACAACTCAATTCTCAAAATAAACCTTTGCAATACAGAATTTTCTACTCGTTCCTTCTCCTCTTTTGGTTGGATAGGTAGGGGTAGGGGGAAGGTGTTATATACATAGGTTTTTTTTTTTTATATTATTTTTAAAGTACTTGAATGCAGTGAGCAGAGTTGAATATTATCTAGTACGGAAGTCGTTCCTGAATCTGGTCAGGTTCTGGGTGAATTTGTCCCTGTTCTTCGTTTCCAAGCTTCGAGAGATGTCTGCCATAAGTTGGTCAAAGCACAATGAAAGACGCTGTTGTTGATCCACTGGCTGTAACAATGATAGATACAATAATTATCTTGCAATAATTATAGATACAGAAGTCTAAGTTACATCTGCTGTTTATCCAAAGGAGTGACTTCAGCTTTACAATTTACAGCTTTTTCACAAGTCAAAAATTCCAACAAAGAAATAGTTAAAACCCAATAATTGTGGGTATGTCATAGTGGAATGTTTTAGACACAAGTTTCACTACAGATTTTTTTTTTTTAACCCCAAGTAAGTTTCAATAGATTTTCAAAGTTCTCACCAGATTCAGTTCTAGGAGATTATACGGTTACCTACATTGCATGATGTTAGTTTAATCTGATAACTTGTTTAAGTCACCAATTATTCCAAAAGTTTAAGTTCTTACGAAATAGGCCTAACAATGTGTATCAAGCTAACAGCTCTTCACATGCGACCCCGTCTCACACATAGAGAGACAAACAGGCGGAGAAAAAGGTGCATGGAGACAGACAAAACAAAGAGCACAATGACAGAGATAACGGTGGCGACAAGACTTGAACCTAGGATCTCTTGGAACCCTAGAGCTCTGACACCATGTTAGATCACCAATTGTCCCAAATAAGCTGTTAGCCGAATCAAACTACAACTAAGGACAAAATCATAAAATACACAATTAAAGCATTGGTAAATCCTATCATCTTTTATAAGCTATCCAACAAATATTTTAAATAAAATCCTTACTTTGTTTATGCTTTATTCTATAAAACCATCTAGCAGAGAAGCACTGTTTAAATTTAGAAAGTAGCATGCTGGGGAAACAAGATGACTGCTTGGCTAGTAGTCTTTAGTTCATAAGCGAGACCTAATTGGTTTCACCTACAACGTGAGCACCTAACACCTTACAGTCGCACAGCCCAATGGAAGAAAGAAAAACACTTTATAAACAAATTCCTAGACAACATGCAACAAATGTTAATCGATAGCAATCAAATAGAGGACATCAAACTTACTTGTGAAGCCAAAATCTGCGCTTTCAAATTTGTGAACATCTGCAAGATATCATGGTCATACAAGTTAATTTGAAAAGCACAAACAGAACGGAAGTTTCAATTCACGAATAGGGTTCTTCATATGAGACAAAGTACAAATTTCAATTACTGTATGAAATGACTCGCTCTCAACACAGTATTTGCTCTCCACCTAAATAGAAATCTCATTTATTTGGTTGTATCCCTGCCCCACGAAGCCAGGATTCAATCCTGGGTCATACAGCTCAGCTGGTTCGCAGCTTAAATACAAGTCTGACATCAACTTTTAGGTACTGGATAATCCAACCAATCAACAGATCCCAAAAAAGGATATGGCATCTTGAACTCAACTCTATAATAGGGAAAAACTTCTGGGAACTTTGATAGCCACACTCATTATAGTAGGAATTTTGTTTTATTTATTTATTTATATTTATTGCTAGGCCATACACATGAAGGAACTAAAGCAAAGTAGCATGCACTTGGCGTTCCTCTTAAGATAGAACTAATGTAGTCCATTCAAAGTTCTATGGTTATTCCTATAATTCTTTATGTTCCTATTGGTTGACTGTGCTACTAAAAAAGACATGTTTACATTTTCAAGTTGGCAAATATAATTCAAAACATGTGTTTTAGATTCCAACCCCTTTTAAGACTACTGTTTAGTTTGTACCTGCCATACAAAAGAACTGCGAAACAGGAAGACTACAAAACAAGAACGGAATTGAAAATTTGCAGTTTCAACTATTACCTCTTCACTTATAAGTACCAAGCTCAACATTGGTCTGCTAAGGCTCCACTGGTTGCCACAGTCCTCAAATAGGACAATCTCAAAGAGGGTTTTCAATATCTAGTTAAGTAACAAAATAAATAATCAGCAATAACAAAAAGGAGAGAGAGAGAGAGAGAGAGAGAGAGAGAGAGATGGCATGTATATCAAGAATTTAGATAAATATGGCTTGAATATTAACAAAGAAGAACAAAAAATATTAAAAGCAAGACACATACAATTTTTCACTCATCAGTGAACAAAATGAAGTGCTTCTAAATTTTTGTGTGATCAGATGAGATGTATCAAAGGAAATTTGGATCCAAATCACACATTTAGGAAAGAAATTTGTGTGATCAGATGAGATGAATCAATGGTTTTTTGTTACATTTAAAAACCATAAAATATCGTTCCTCCACAAAGAATGCCCATCTAATGCATTCTACCAAAGGTCAAAATGATGTGTGTAATCCCTCATGATATTGTTCTGAAAATTATTGTGCCAAGAAAAAGAGAAAAAAAAATAAGAACAATTTCTCATATCACAAAGGATCATCTCGCATAAAGTGAGCCAAGCACATTATACAAAGGTATTGAAAATTATAAATAAAATGTCACCAATGCAAACAATATTGCATCACCTCCAATTTATTATCATTTATCATAATTATATTTGATATGACACCATTCACTGTCGGCATTATGAGAAACCAAATCCTATGGTTCTCAATTGTCATTAGAATATTTAAGCTGATAATATGCATTTCAAATGAAGAGAAATCAGTTAACTACTTATAAAAAAAGAAGAAAAAGAAGAAGCAACTTACTTCAGGAAACACACCAGGGCAATCTGCAACATGCCGAGCAAGATTAAGAGCAGCTGGTGTAGTGGGGGGACTCTCCAACCGTTATGTGATTGAAATAATAAGTAGCCAAATTATCAACTGCAGATGCACACTGACATAACAAATTCAAAGGATTATTTAACAGAAAAACATCTCAAGGGAGCTGCAGTACTCTTGTATCATACCATTACAAGAATGATTGTGTATGTTAAGAAAATTAAGAATGAAGTGCCTAAGTAAAGACTCTCATAACACAATGGAAGGGTAAAAGCAATGTGAGAAGGGTTTCAAGAACCTAGAGAGAAGGAAAAATATATATATTATATATAATATTTTAGTTTTGTCCAGCACGAAAAAAAAAAAAGGACAAAATGTCAAGAGAGATAACAAACAAACCTGTGATATGATATTTGCATCCAGTCCTCTGAGGCCTGATTCAAGAGATCCTACAATATACCTAAAAGTGCTTGTATCCAGATTCAAAACAAAAGTGACATGGCTATTCAGAAGAACCTCCAGGAATGCAAAATACGCTCCTGTGAGCTGCAAGAATGAAAGGAAATATAATTAATCAGATAATCAATAAAAATAACTATTATTCTTCTGTATAGTAAGACAAGAACTATAAAATTATCTGTTTTGAGTTTGGTTTCCAATCTTATAAAAGATTTCTTCTTTCCGATAAATAAATTCAAAATGTGTGGTATGACTATATCAAAAACACCCCAAGGGTGCGAACATACACAAAAAGCATCAAAAGAGCTCTACAGAGAAATGTAGTTAGGCTATAAAATCAACAAGAAGAAAAGAGGATTCACACAAAGATCCTTTACACCGAAAGTATGCAGGAGATCCATTTTCAGTTTATAAGTCATCAATTCCATTTCAAAAGTGCACTTATTTGTCTCCCAGTCTCCGTCCACAAGATCCACATCAAACATAAGTGAGCCACCATCCATGCCTTCTTCTTAGTCTTCCTCCTATAAAAGTGCCCCCAACAACCTTGACCGATCTTGACATCACCCACTCAACCCCAATGGTGGAGAAAAGCAAATCCTGAAGCTCCTTTGCCACTTAGCAATGAAGGAAGCAAATGATTGACTTATAAGTTAACACAAACATCTACTAGACACCCTGTAACCACGGTTCATCATGCTACCCAAGCAAAGAAATCCAACCTAAAAGGAACTCTTGGGAAAAATCTGAGTTTTTAATAGTGAAAAATCCAAAACAGTAAGTACAGTACTATCACACACAAAAAAAAATGCTTGCACATCTGTTCTCCTAATTGAGGTGCATATTACATATATATATATTTAATTAACACAAAAATACAAAAGAGGTGTAGAGACAACCTAGCACCTCTAAGATGCATAAGAATTCTAAAAAGGGGGAGAGAGATAAGAAATTGAAGGAAAAGTGAGGGGGGGGGGGGGGGGAGGAAAGGAAAAGCAAAAGGGAAATCATAGTGGAAGCCCTCAAACTCACAATTGAAGTAAGAATCACCACTGTAGACCTCACTACACCTCTTTAATCTGTTAATCTCATCACTGGAATGAATTTAGATCACTAATTAAAAGAAACAGAATTAGAGACAGTGCTTAGGTTGATTTACTCTTTTGGAGAAATTTCAAATTTGAAACATTTGGTGAGTACTATGGTGTCCTCCTACCTTTTGAGATCCTTGAATCAATTTTATTTTATGTTTTTAAAGCGGCAAAGAATATTATTAAGCATAAGCAAGAAAAGAGAAAGAGGACAAGGAGTACTCAAATAAGTTCCTAAACAAGAACAAAAACCAAAAATAAATAGGAAAACCAAAAACTAGGAATGGCAAACAGCAGCCCAATCCCTAAAAATCAAGAAAAGGGAACTCCTTTAAAAGGTCTAGACACAAAAGCCCAAAGCAAAGCTAAATATCTCCCCTTGTCCCATAAGATTCATCACTCGACTCCTTTCCTTCAAGATCCTTGCATTCCTCTCCAGCCATAAGGACCAAAAAGTAGCACAAACAATACTCTAGCTGCCTCCAAATCCTGCAAACCTAACAAGAAGCATAAATGTAAATTCCTTCAGAGAAATCCACTGATCATCACACAAATTGAAAAGACGCTGCCATAGTGAAAGAGCCACCAGACAATGGAGAAATAAATGATCCGCCGATTTCCAGACTACTCGTGCACATCACGCACCATTGAGAACAAAGAAAATGATTAGGCCTTCTCCTTTGGAAGAGATCATAGGTCATGACACCTCCTTGAGCTAAGGATCACATGAAAAACTTCAATTTATGGGAAACAACCACTTTCCAGATTTTCTTGTGAAGAGGAAACAACTGGACAGAAGATTTATCAATGAGTGTATCAAACAAGACTTACACGAGAATACCACTGAGGGAGTGATACTCCAAACCCTTCTATCACAAAATGAAGATAAAGAAATCCCCTCAATCAATTACAACAAAGAAGCCAACTCATGAGACTCCATATCGCTTAAATTCCTAAGAAGTTGAAGTTCCAAGAGATTGGTGCCACATTAGAGCATGCCACCAACGCAATTGAACACATTGCGATAAACGGACCAATCTGTAAAGCAATGGAAAAAACTCTATCAAAAGAGGTAACCCCCAACCACATATCTTCCCCAAAAACCGAATACAAACCCCATTACCCACTCTCAAAGACAAGAAAGGAGACACTATAGGATATAAACGAGAGATGGACTTCCAAGGAGACCGACAATTGCCTCTACTAACCACATTAGAATCTCTACCATTGTCCTAAACTCCATACTTACTTTTAATGATGGAACACCATAGTGACTCACTTTCACTAGAGAATTTTCACAACCATTTGCTCAAGAGTGCAGTGTTCCTAGTAACAATATTCTCGATAGCAAGACCCCCTTTCTCCTTAGGGAGAGAAACCACTTAACTAAGTGATTCTTTTTACCCTCATCACACCCTTCCTTGAATCATGAATCTCATGTATTGAGGATTTGTGACCTTAGAACAAGATTAAAGTTGAATAAACCAAAAAATTTAACATTCAAGTGCCTAATAGATTAGGGAATCGATTCCAAATCATTCTGTCCCTAATTCAAAAACAAGAGAATTGATTAGGGAATCGATTCCATACCATACTATTCCATTGTCTAACAATAGATTAATAATCGATTCCAGACCATTATGTCCCTGTTTCGCATATAGAAGAATTGATTAGAGTTTTGCTTGAAAAGGGCCACCACTATCTATGGGAGGGTGGAAGGGGGAGGTGTACAAGTGAAAAAGTTAGTGTCACACGACTCATTAATCGGTATGAAATCAATTCTAACTAAGATCTTTATTCGAACAAGGGAGAATCAATTAAAGAATCAATTCACACTTATATAAGACCTATAACCCATGAAGAAGAGTTGTCCTAATTTCTTATGTTTTGATTTGTATACCAATATACATTGTTTGTTATGCTTATGTAGTGTTGATTTACTTGTGGATTAACACACTTTTGTGGGGTTAGAGATGAGTGGTGATATATCTTGGTTCTACTTTTATTAAAGCTTTTTAGAACTCAAATCTATGATACTTCATATAGAAAGTGATAGCTATTCAAGGAGATCTTATGTTCAGTATATTTTATACTACAAAGATGCCATCTATGAATTCGGTCCCAAGCATTATTAGAGGACGTTAAACATGCTAATAGTTTTGCTTAGATTTCAAGAGCTCTTGCCACTAGATTGTGATTTTGACATAATTAGAGTTGACCCGGTTATGTTTTGTTTAGCACCCCACGGATGGACATTATCACTATATTTGGAAATGAAAATGCAAAAGATATGTTATGCTTCAAATGTAAGTTAAGTTTCTAAGCTTTTTGTTTGTTTATAAATATCTAAAACGGAGGTATAATTTGTCATAAAATAGCTTTGATATATCACTATTCATTGGGTTTATTCATTGGGTTTTGTCTCACCCCTTTTCCCTATATATGTAGCAGATAATGGTGCTTGAAGGTTTTATGATTCAAGCTTTGTGAATATGTGAATTTAATAATGACTTCTGCCCTCTAGCCTTTGGAAGGAAAAGTCTTAGCATTGTGAAAAACCATTATTCATATTTGGCAGAATAGTTTGGGTAAAATTTATTTTTCATGTAAAATAGTAGTCCTCCTGTAATAATAATAATAAATAAATAAAATAAAATAAATCCCTGAGTCAGCATTGTGATAAAAAAAATATTACAGTTTCATTTCTTTAAATTATGCATTTGTTCTGAATGGATGGTTGTAGGATAAACTTATAAAAGGATTGTAAGCTTTCCCTATTCAGAAAATTATACCCCAAAATTTATAAGAATACTACATATTTGTTCACTACTCTTAGTTTGGGATGGGATAGGGTCATGACATCTCCAATTTCAAATTTCCCAAATTTTGTAGTCTACACATCCTTTTCTAATAGCTCTCTACATCCAAACTCCATATAGATCACAACCCTCTTTTGAAATCCAGTCACTGCTATCCTCACCAAATTTGTAATGAAACACTCTTCTCCACACTTGGTTGTTCTCCAAGGAGTACCTCCATAGCCATCTTCCCATCCAGGCTATATTGAGGTGGTGAAAATGCAAAAGACCCAATCCTCCCTCACTGAGATGCTGACATACCTTCACATATCTCACTAGGTGAATTTTTTATTCATATGAGGGGTATGGTGCTAAATTTTGGGTGGTTAAAAATGAACATGTTCTGAAAATCAAGGTAGCTTAAATGAGAATGTTGAGATGGATGAGTAATGCCACAAGAAGCGACATAATGGGAAATGAATTCATTAGAAAGAGGGTATTAGTGGCTCCAATTGAAGATGAAACCATTTTAATCCATTCTTGCAAGAGTGGAGTGTAATCCAATCCCGACTCAATAACTCCCTAGGAATATCTCGAATTGGATCCCTACCTAGTTGATATCTCCCTTTCTGGCTCTGCTTGTGTGCGAGAAAAATTCATTTGAGATGGTATGATTATGTACATTGTAGACCACTTAACACGTTTGTAAAGAGTGATTTCATCCACGTGGAGAAAGGTAAAAGATATAGCGGAAGGCTGAGGAGAACATGGGTTGAGAAATAAGAACTGGATCCATGTAGCCAACCTAAGAAATTGGGATTTTGACTTGAGTAGACATATTTGATGCTTAATATTTCCTCAAACAATGCGAGTATTCCATTCAAATAGAATTTTTATTATCACAAAATGGAACAACAAAGATTCTTGAATAAAAAGTTGAAAAAAGGGAAAAATAAAACTATCTAAATAATTCTAAGCAGGTAGTACCCCATTTAAGAACTTCATTTGCCTCTTTTCTTTGCTTTTTCCTTTTTCTTTGTGATAACTAGCCGCTTTTACTTTCTTTCTTTTTTTTCCCAAATATGGTACAACCCATAATCATTTGCACTAGTATAAAAGAAAGCCTGCAAAACTCAACGGGACAAAAACACACGACCCAAAAACTCCACAAGAGAATCTAACAGACATTAAAGACAACTTCAGAGACCAACAAAGCAGAGAGCACACCAACTTCAATTCATGAGATGGAAGCTCCACACCATCAAAGGACCACATTAACCTTTACTTAGACGCTCCACATAACATATGAAGTGACAAAATGCTACAACATATTAGCAATCTTCCACACACATTCACCCTGGCAACACAACAAATCACCAACCGAACTCAATATGAACCAAGGTACACCAAACAGATATAACAAGAGGCACCACATATTTGCTACCTGACAATGCAACAGCAAATGGGTAACATATTATCTTCAGGCTTCCTAAACATGCAACACTAGTCAGTCACTTGGTGAGAAAAGCTTCCTTAAGAGGAGCTTTGTAAACCAAATACCTTTCAATGTAAAAGCTCAGACATCCCGATCATCAAGCACTCTCTAAACCAATCTGACACTGAACCTCAATTGTAAACAATTCTATTTGGCTATTTAAAAGATTAAAGAGAGATGTTATAATTATATTTACTAAAATGTTGCAATATATAACAATTAGAATCGTTTACAAAGATTGATTCACACTTTCTTGGTAGTCTAAGTAATCTCTATCCCAAATGGAAAAGACTGCCACACCCTTATAAAAAGTCTGATATTTGTTTCTGCCCCTAAATGATATCATATACATGTTATGTCCTTTACCATACAACTGTTAGAATGTGTTAGAATATTTCCTATTTTATTTTGATGAATATTTAGTATTCTTATTTTATGCCTTATGGCACTCTTGTAATTATGGTGATAATTTAATATAAAAGGGGATGAGATACCACTCATACCTCTAACTTTTCTCTTCTAAAAAATAACATGGTATCAAAGCCACTCTAAAACCCTAGAAATCACAACCCTATAGACACCTTCACACTACCACTGCACCACCACACCAGACGCCATTCCCCTAGGGTTCCGGCAGGACCAGTCACAGTCTCCTAGGGCCTCGACAGGCCTTGCCGCATCCTTCTAGGACTTCGGCAGACCTAGCCGCAGCCTCCTAGGGCTTCGCTAGCACCCTAGGCCTCGTCGAAGCTCCCCTCTTTCCAACCCAGGTCTGTCGGTAGGCTTGGAGGTTCAGTCAGGTGGGTTTTCCTCCCTCCTCAGGCTACCGACAGCCACTCAGGACCTCTCTGGTTCAGTCAGCTCTCTAGTTCAAGTCGATTCTTTCTTCTCTTTGGTTCAGTCGACTCTCTCTCGTCAGTCGACCGTGTCGGCTCTGTCTTGGGTCTGGGTTAAAGTCCTTATTCAGTGATCTCATGTAATTTGTCTTCTTTCTGCTTTGTTTTTTTTCTTTTCTGTCTTCTTCAAAAAAAAAAAAAAAAAAATGCTCTCTTAAATTCTTTTGTTTTTGTTCTGTTTGGTATGTTTTCCCATCTTCCGGGTTTGTGATTAGACCAGTGTTTGTTGTGAGGGTCCCTTAGTAGCGTATTCATAGCAGAATTGACTAGTGAGTCTCCTACTTCACATGCTTCTCAGGGCGGGTGTCCTGGTTTGCCTACTACTATGACTGATTCTCTTAACCCTAGCCAAAAAATCACTTCTTCTCTCTTTAATGGTTAGAATTATCTAGCGTGGTCGTAGAGTTTGACTATATTTTTGAAGAGTAAAGGGAAGCTGGGATATGTTGATGGGCGCGTTCAGGCCCCCAGTCCCACCGATCCGGGTTATGATCAGTGGGAGATTGCCAATCCTCTTATCATGGGCTGGTTGATATATTCTATGGTTCCGGAGATTGATGAGGGATACCTGTCTATGGACACAACACAGGATATTTGGGAGGCTATGGCCACTACATATTCCCGCAAAGACAATTTTTTCCAGACTTTTGAGTTGCGACGCTCAATTGACCGGTCTGTCCAGGGTGAGATGACTATCCTCCAGTATTTTACTTTCCTTAGCAATGGGTGGAAGAGACTTGATCATACTTTGTTCGTGAAACACTACTCACATGGTAAGACGACAGCTCTTATATTTTTTATGTGGATGATATTGTACTCACAGGGGATGATGTTGAGGAGGTTCCTCGGTTAAAGAAGTATTTGGCCAATGAGTTTGAAATCAAAGACTTAGGTAGCTTGAAGTACTTTCTAGGTATTAAAGTTGCTCAGTCCAAATAGGGCATCTTCATATGTCAAAAAAAGTATGTGCTTGATTTGCTAAAAGAAACTGGAATGCTTAGAAGCAAAGCCTGTGATACACCACTAGAGCCTGGACTGAAGCTTAGTGAGGATCAAGCAAGCGAGCGAGCTTGTAGACAGGGGAAGATATCAGCGGCTAGTGGGTAAGCTTATCTACTTATCCCATTCACGTCCTGACATTGCTATCGCAGTGAGTATGGTTAGTCAGTTTATGCATGCTCCACGTGCAATTCACTTAGAGGCAGTTATGCAGATTCTAAGGTACTTGAAGTCTTAGTTGCAGGAATCGTGCTAACAGGTAACGAATCTTCGTAAGAAACGCAATTCCGCATTTCTTAGAAAGAAACGTGTAGGAATCGCGTTTCTGCAGAGAAAGAAACGCGATCCTGTCCAAGATGGGATCGTTGGTGAAGAAGAACAAAAACCCTAGCTTGTTGGTCAACAAAGAGAGAGGAGAAAGAAGGTGAAGAAGAACCTGATTGTGTCTGGGTATGTCCTTTGCTTCGTTTTTCTTCTTCTTTCATCACTTCGAAGGTCGTCTCTCTCTCTCTCTCTGTTTTTCGTCTCTATCGCAGTTCGTCTCTCTCTCTTTCTGTGTTTTTCGTCTGTCGCAGTTCGTCTCTCTCTCTGTGGCAGATCGTCTTTCTCTCTCTTTCTCGCAGATCGTCTCTCTCTCTCTCTCTCTCTCGCAGATCCTCGCTGATCGTCATCGTCTCCTCTGCCGCCTTCGTCTCCTCTGCCTTCTCTCACTCGCGTTCTCTCTCTCTCTCTCTCTGGCCTTCAGATCTGTCCCGATATATACGTAATATATAAGTAAAATATATATATATATGAGTATATAAGATAAAACATAAAATTAATACATTAATACATTATTATTTAATATATATCATATATATACATATAAATATATAATAAAAAAATAAAAATATTAATATATATAATCTTTATAATATATTTACATAAAAAAAATATTAACACATACAAATATAATATATATATATATGAGTATATATTATATATATTAATAAAAAAAACACACATATATATAAAATAAAAATAAAAATAAAAATAAAAATAAATTACCAATAACACATTATTTAAAAAATATAATAAATAAATAAAATAATTAATGTGTATTAAAATAAAAATATTTATAAAAAAACTTCTAATGTGTATTAAAATATATATATATTATATATATTACCGCTTCCCGAGGCGCTCCCAACTTAAGAAACTTTTATCGGCTCACGCTTCCTCACTCCCGCTCCCGCCCCCGCCCCCGCTCCCGCTCCCGCTCCCGCTTCGTGCAACTAAGCTTGAAGTCTTCTCTAAGAAAGGGTCTCTATTTCTCTAAACATGGTCATCTTAGTACAAAAGCATATATAAATGCTGATTGGGCTGGGTCAGTCACTGATAGAAGGTCAACCTCTGGCTATTGTACCTTTGTTGGAGGAAATCTAGTTACATGGAGAAGCAAGAAACAAAATGTAGTTGCGAGGTCCAGTGCAGAAGCTGAATTCAGGGCTATGGCTCAGGGTGTGTGAGCTATAATGGATTAGACTACTTTTGAGGGATTTGGAGATTCATCAGACAGATTCTATGCGGCTATACTGTGACAATACGGCAACCATCAATATAGCTCACAATCCAATCCAATCCAGAATGACAGGACCAAGCATGTGGAGATTGATAGGCATGTTATCAAGGAAAAGCTCACTAGTGGCACTATACGTACGCCATTCGTGAGGTCTGGGGACCAACTGGCTGATGTTCTCACCCAAGGATTAGGGAATAAACCATTCCGTGACATTCTTAATAAGCTAGGCACGAGAGATATCTTTGCATCAGCTTGAAGGAGTGTTAGAATATGTTAGAATATTTCCTATTTTATTCTGATGAATATTTAGTATTATTATTTTATGCCTTATGGCACTCCTATGATTATGGTGATGATTTAATATAAAAAGGGATGAGATACCACTCATACCTCTAACTTTTCTCTTCTCAAAAATAACAACTGCTACAAATAAATCCAATAAAATGAGGGTTGTGTGTTAGGTAACCGACAACCAACACGTAAAAAAGTCGCCCAAATCCCTTATGACAATAAATTCTACTTTGAATCGTTTAAATGCTAGGTCGTTCCCCTCAAGTGACGCGCTACGCCTGCCTCCGGGTGTTTCGAAAAGTGAGCAAGGGGCGCCGCATCGACGCCTGGGTGCGGTGAAAAATGGGCAAAGGTTCCCGCGTTTTTCTAGACGAGCGCGGGTAAAGAAGCTAGTCCAAGACTACAAATTTAGGGTAGCCACTTGGAATATAAAAACCTTAACTAGTAAGACAATGGAATTGGTAGATATTATGATTAGGAGGAGAGTTAGTATAACTTGCGTACAAAAAACTAAGTAGACGGGTGAAAAAGTTAGGAAAATTGAGGATACCGGTTTTAAACTGTATTATAGTGGTAAGGATAGACGCAGGAATGGGGTAGGAATCATAATTGCCAAGGGTCTTGTGAAGAATGTAGTGGCGGTCATTAGGAAAGGAGATAGGATTATGTTAGTTAAACTAGTTATTGGAGAGAATATAGTGAACGTCATTAATGCATACGCCCCTCAAGTAGGATTAGATGATCAGACTAAGAGAGATTTTTGAAGCAAATGGATGAGATCTTACAGGAGATACCCGTAGGAGAGAACCTGGTGGAGATTTTAATGGCCATGTAGGCATAGATAAACTAGGCTATGAAAGGGTGCATGATGGATACAGTTTTGGTGACAGAAATGAGACTGGAGAGAGTATCTTAGATTTTGCGTTAGCTTCTGACCTGGTGGTGGTCAATACTATGTATAAGAAGAGGAAGGAGCATTTGATAACCTTTAAGAGTGGATCAGTTAAGAGCCAAATAGATTACTTTTTAGTGAGAAAAGTGGACCGCCTAAAATGCAATGATTGTAAGATGATTCCTAGAGAGAGCCTGGCCTCTCGACATAGGATTTTGGTACTAGATTTATGTTTTAGAGGGCAATACTAAGCTAGGAAGGATGGTGGGCGTCGTAGGACGAGATGATAGGACCTAAAAGAGGATAAACTAGAAATATTTAAGAATAGAATGGACAAGGAAGATACTTGGGACTTGGAAGATGATGCTAACACTATGTGGAACTCGATGGCCAATTGTATGAGGAGAATCTCAAAGGAAGTGATTGGAGAGTCGAAAGGGACGGGACTCAGCTCTAGGGAAACTTGGTGGTGGAGGGAAAAGGTTCGAGCGGTAATTAAGGCAAGAAAAGAGTGCTTTAAAAAGTGGCAGAAGGATAAAACTGAGAAAAACCTGAAGAGCTATAGATTGGCTAATAAGGAGGTCAAAAAAGTAGTGAGAGAGGCTAAGTTGAAAGCTTATGATGACTTATACACTAGACTAGATAGTAAAGAGTGAGAGAAGAGGGTATACAAACTTGCCAAGATACGGGAGCAGAAAACAAAAGATTTTAACCAAGTTAAGTACATCAAGAGTGAGGATTCTAAGGTATTGGTGAAGGATGATGTGATTAAGGAAAGATGGAAGATCTATTTTGAGAAACTATTAAATGAGGAATATGGAGGTACGGCAATAGGGGAAGAAATAGCTAGTAATACGATAAACCAAGACTATAGGTTCTATCGCAGAATTAGGAACTTTGAAGTGGAGATTACACTTAAAAAGATGAAATCAAATAAAGCTTTAGGGCCCGAACGATATTCCTATTGAAGCTTAGAAGTGTTTGGGTAAAAAGGGGGTTGCTTGGTTGACTAGGTTGTTTAGCAAAATTTTGTTGACTAGAAACATGCCAAATGAGTGCAGAAAGAGTATTTTAGTGCCAATCTATAAGAATAAAGGAGATGTCCAGAACTGCAACTACTATAGAGGAATCAAGCTAATGTGTCATATAATGAAAGTGTGGGAAAAGGTAATGGAACGCCGATTGCGAGATATAACAGAAGTGTCAGAGAATCAATTTGGGTTTATGCCTGGCAAGTCAACAATTGAAGCGATTTATCTTTTGAAGAGAGTAATAGAAAAGTACAGAGAAAAAAAAAGAGACATTCATATGGTATTTATCGACCTTGAGAAAGCATATGATAGAGTGTCCCGAGATATAATATGGTGGGTGTTAGAGAAGAAAGAAGTGACAAAAGGCTACATTGATGTGATTAGGAACATGTATGAATAGGTGGTGACCACTATTGGATCGCCTACTGGAGAGACAAATGAATTTCTTATCACTGTAGGGTTACACCAAATATCTACCTTAAGTCCTTATCTTTTTGCTTTAGTTATGGATGAGTTGACTAGAAATATTCAGGATGACGTGCCATGGTGTATGCTTTTTGCAGACAATATCGTGCTAGTAGATGAGACTAGAGAAGGAATTAACACAAAGTTGGAGATTTGGAGAAAAGCTCTTATATCTAAAGGATTTCGGGTAAGCAGAACTAAGACAGAGTACATGGAGTGTAAATTTAGTAACAGTAACAATAACAATGAAAGTAGAAGAGAAGTGAAGATTAAGAACCAATAACTGCCTAAGAGTGAATATTTTCGTTATTTAGGGTCGATTATCACAACAACGGGGGGAGATTGATGCAGATGTGGCCTATAGGATTAAGGCGGGATGGTGTAAGTGGAGAAGTGCGTCTGGGGTACTATGCGATAAACGAATACCCATTAGACTAAAAGATAAGTTCTATAGAACGACTATTAAACCAGTGATGTTGTATGGGACGGAGTGTTGGGCGCAACCAAAAAACAATATATAGATAAGATGAGTGTAGCTGAGATGAGGATGCTAAGGTAGATGTGTGGCAAGACTAGACAAGACAGAATTAGGAATGAGTGTATTCGGGAATAGGTAGGAGTAGCACCGATAGAAGATAAGTTAAGAGAGAATCGATTGAGATGGTTTGGTCACATTCAACGGAGACCAACAGAGACAATAGTAAAGAGATGCGATATTGTAACGGTAGATGAGAGTGTTAGGGGACAGGATAGACCTAGATTAATATTGGCTAGCGTTGTCAATAGAGATATGGATCTACTTAATTTGACTAACAAAATGGCCATTGATAAGGCCGCGTGAAGAAGAAGGATTCATGTAGCTGACCTCATTTGATAGAACTTAAGGCTTGGTTTGGTTTGGTTTTTATCAATACAGTTCTTAAAAACTTTATTTATTTATTTTCAAACTCAGAGAAACCACGAGAATGTAGTGTATCCATATAAATATAAAG
This sequence comes from Camellia granthamiana, assembly GCA_036172215.1. Taxonomy (NCBI): domain Eukaryota; kingdom Viridiplantae; phylum Streptophyta; class Magnoliopsida; order Ericales; family Theaceae; genus Camellia; species Camellia granthamiana. The sequence continues at coordinate 121,548,347 of CM069906.1, forward strand.
ACTGAAGAAATAGCATTACAAATTAATTTAACAAGCAAAACTGATTTTGGGATTATTCATCATAAGAAAAATCCATTGATATTTGTATTCAAGGGCACACAGATCAACTTAAATACACCAAATTAGAGTTACACTACCAAAAAATTAGGCATATTAATCAGATTACCACTAATATCTGACTGACTTGAAACACGTGACAAGCATGACAGTGTGACTCTGAAAAGAGTACAGTGGGAAGTTTGGTAAAATTTGGGTCCCACAAATAGTTGCAAAGAGAAAAGACCAAATACAGTTTTTTTTTTTTTTTTCTTTGAAAAAGGGGGGGGGGGGGGGGGGGGGGGGTGTTTGTCCTGCTGATATTTAATTCAGATAAGTTATTAGAACCATATCCAACTAGAATTCCAAAATCAACAGTTTTACACATACACTTGCACCCCAAAATTGTACCTTCCGATATGCCAGTATATCCACCAAAGGAATTGATAATATCAGCTTCAGGGCAATATCAAGAGCATCTGAAAGTGCTCTATCACCATACAGCTCAAACACACCAAGTTGACATAATTACCGGCAAGTGCTGTCATGTGATAGTAAAGTAAATTATAAACGGCCAACAGATGCCAGTGAATGATTAATCTTTAGTAAATTTTGCATCTGATAACAAAGAGAGAGTTGGTGCTAAATGATTAAGTAAATCAATTCAAAAGAAGCCACAGTACTTCAAAAAGAAGAAGACAAAGAAGATGAAGAAGAACCCCTAATAATTCTATTTGCACACCACATGTTATCTCAGTACATACCATTTGTGCCGTTTGGATATTAACTTCCAAACATAATTCAATTGTAACTATTGAACAAAAACCAAATGTTCGAACAAAAATATTGTTCAATAGTTGATATCCGAACAATTGATTTTTGTTCAGCAGTTATATCTGAACATTTGTTATTTGTTCGGAAATTAATATCTAAATGGCAAAAATCGTGTGTACTGAGATAAAGTGTCGGATGCAAATAGAATTACCCTAAAATAAAATGTCCTTACCCTTAGTTTTGCAGTGATCAAAGTATTGTTCCCAAGTTTCGATTTCACTTCAAAAAGTTAATATGGAAAAGACAGAATTTGAGAAACAAAAAATATCTGACTCAACTTAAAAAACCGGTCACAATTACTTGGGATCGCCTACAAAGATCCATTTCCCTCAAATAATACTATTCGAGGTCACATACTCCGCTAAATTAAGGTAGTTATGTCCTTTCATATTAGCTGTTAATTAAGTCACTATATATAATAATTGAACCTCGAAAATAGAGAATGTATGGTTATGGCTAATGTTAATGGTAGACGGGTTTAAACAATATTTGAATTTGTGGTATCATATTGTGAATTATATTATATGATTATGGAATTGGAACGATTTAGTTGAAGATTTTGTCTACTTTAAGTTGAGATGTAACTCATAAAATGTTAGTTTAATTGCTAGTGCCATGGGTTGTTTGGGGTGTTCAAAATAAGTGCACTTTTTGTCTTTTTGGACTAAAAAATTGAGAAAGAAAATATGGATGTTTGGGTTAACTTTTTGACTTTTTATGGAAAAATGTTTAATAAAAAATTGAAAATTAATTTGTAGGGAAAAATTAGGATTGGGAGTTGTGCAGCCGTAATTGTTGACTTTTGGTGAATAGTGTTAACTTTTAAACTTTTTGAGTAACTTTTTGGCTTTTTGACTTTTTGGCAATATGCCAAACTTGGCCTAAATAAATAAATAGATTGGTTACTTGTTACACATCTATGAGACAATTTCTCTCTATTGGGTCACTAGAAAAGGAACTCACGATATATTATATATATATATGGGAAAGAAAAGTAAATAAAGAGTAATAGATAAAAAGATAAAATATAAGGTACAGTAGTCACCATTATGGGACTTGTTGAGAACGAACTCTGCCATGAATTTCAATACTGGGGTTGTTACCGCATGCAAAGTAAAAAAGATAGGAAGTTATGCAAATAAAGTAAGTACCTCTTGAAAGGATAGACAACAAAATCCATATTCCCTTGTACTTGAATGTGTACATATCTGCCCGATTGGCAAGAGACAAAATTCTTGACCCATATGCTACTATTAATTTGCTGACTTCTCGGAAAAGCAATATGCCATTAGGAGATGATGAATCAAAAGTCAATCGTTGGGACTTGTTCAAAACGAACTCTGCCATGAATTTCAAAAGTGGAGTTGTTACCTGCACAAATTTGTTGTATCCAATCAATAAGTGCCCGTACTACTTCAAGCATAAAAAATTGCAAACAAATAGTTTCTGAAAGTGGGTGGATGCTGGTGGAGATGACTAAGTTAGAACATTAACAGAATTTTTTAAGTAAGAATCACAATCGCATTTGATTCTATGAATAACAACAAAGATGGACTGACACATTTTCAAAATGACAGCACATTACATAAATATTTGCACATTAAATAATTGTTACACAGACGGTATATCTTTATTATAAAACACCAATTCGGTAAAACATGAAAATAAACTAAAAAGGAGTGAAGGACAATAATCAGCTTTTACCTCACATACTTGGAAACCCAAGCATTTTTATGTACAATCATATTGTATAACTCTGAAAATGGCTCCTACAAAGGACTATCCATGGGAGCTTCTATTTGCACACCACCTTTTTTCTCAGTTCACACCATTTTGTCCTTTTGGATATCAACTGCTAAACAAAAATCAATTGTTCAGATATCAACTACTGTTTGGTAGTTGAAATCTAAACAATTGACTTTTGTTTGGTAGCTAATATCCAAATGGGAAATGGTGTGAACTGATAAGTTTTGTGATGTGGTGTGCAAATAGAGCTCCCACTATTCTAGTTCGGTAGTTGATATCCAAACTATGGATTTTTGTTTGGTAGTTGATATCTGAACGAAAGAATGGTGTGACCTGAGAAGTTTTGTGGTGTGCAAATAGAAGCTCCCACTATCCACCTACCACACATCACACTAGAATCACTCTCCAACCACAAATCCTAACATGACCAAAGAATATCCTACCACCCTTTCCTAATCCCTTTCCATATGCTGATACAATACAACCTTTGAACACACTATACCTTGCCAAAGAGAATAACCTCACTCATTCCCAAATTCACTTTCAAATCTAGCACTGCCTCATAGAAAATAAGGGTGTAGTGTAGGTACCTCAATTGCTCTTCTAAACAAAAATTAATTGTATCCTCCGCATAAAGAAGATAAAAAATAGGCAGTGAGTCTCCACCTACCCACCGGACCCCTCTTGCCCAATTCTAATGATCATTTCGCTCAAACCTCAATCAAAATAGTTAATAAAGAAAGGAAAGAGGATCCCTTGCTTCAGCCCCCTCATGCTAGGGGGAAAAAAGATCCTTCTATTGTACTAGTGAAAACCTCCTCTTCTTTTTTTGTTTCTTTGATCAGCAGCTAGTGAAAAACCTCTTTGAAGAGCTATACAGACTTTCATATTAAAACAGTAGCCAAAATAGACAGGACGCACCATATCTTCAAAGAATAAAGTATGCCCTTCACATTCTTACTTGAATTATTAAACCCGCAACTCTAAAGATTCCCATCTAGTAAAGACACTCAGCATTGAACTACCTTTGAACATGAGAAACACTTTTTAACTTTTCAGATTCTCCTCACCAGATTTCCAATCAAATAACATTTAGCTGACAGACCATCTGAATGTAGTGAAAACTTCCTAGAACAAAAATAATGCACATAAAAATCATCTTTATGGATGCCAACCTTCGTTTCACAGTGTTATTGTCTTTTCTTAAAGCACCTGCATTTCTCTGATTCCATCACTTGGCAAAACCCTCTCAAATATTTACTTTGATGTGTAGGGTTCTGATAAAGGGTTGAAAAAATAAGATGAAGAGGACTGAGAAGAAAAATAGCTACTGTGTATTACAAGAGTACAACTTTTCTGTGTACAATAAGAGCAAATCTACATACACAGAATTAAACCACAGAAACATGCCAACAATTTACATGTCAACAACACAATTGGGCCCACCTCTTGTAAAAACTTTTCTGTGTACAATAAGAGTAAGACTACGTAAAACTAGTTGTAAATAACACACTATCACAAACTTTTTGGTAGAGGTTAAAATGCGGGTTTCAAACCACTCGACAGTGAGAAGGAAGGTTAAAACTCCGACATGGGAAAACCATACTATATCCAAGCTTTCAGTTTGGGTAGGTTTCCAAATATGAACCATAAAATCATCCCGAACCAAACACCAGTATGAGCTTTTGGATTTTATAGATTTCAGATATTAGGATGTTATAGCAATGGGTTGTACAGCTTTTTATGTTTATTTTTGTATGACTACATTATAGTGCACAGATTATGTTACTTTGTTGCAATTCCAAACAATCATGTTACAATTGAGAAAGCAAGCATCACAAGACCTATATTGGAAACAAAAAACCACACAGCCATAAATCTTAATTGACCATGAAATATTGAGAAAGGACTTTAAATATATTAGAATTGTAGCTGCAGCTCACCTCTGGTGTATCAGTCCAATGTGTGATTGCTTTCAGAAGAAGCGGCATGCGTGCTGGATACAGCCAATCGAAGAGGAAACCATATGTTCGGCGACTACAAAATAGGGAACGAGGAAACAAAAAAAAAAGGGAAATTGAAGAAGCATGCACAAATTAGGGAGTGCCTGTAAATAAAATGCAATTTCAGAAATAGCAAGGAGACCAACCTATTTGTGGCCATTGTGATTCCTCTGAGATCCCGCATCAATCCTATTAGTGCATATTTAACAGCGTCCGTGCGAAATATTGCATCAGGCATTGATTCCAAACTGACAAAAACCTTAGGTGGGAAAACCAGTCAACAGATTAAAACATCAACCAAGAACAAAGAAGCAAATGACAATCCAAAGCAGTTTGAGAGCTAAGCCATCAGTTCATCATAAGCATGGATATGATTTCCAGAACAGAACTTACAAGAAATGAATTAAAGATAATTTAGTCCAGCACATTCAAAAAACTTGTTATAAAAGTTTAGGGAAAACCATTGCAATTATAAAAAATTAATAAATATAGACAGTTACAAAACTGCAGTGAAAGAAAAGCAAACTGTAGTAGAAAATGAACAGCATACCTGCAGAAGAGGATCCATTGAAGATTTAAATTTCAAGAGGTTATCTTCCATGAAGATCAACAAGCCAATAGTGTAATAGAAGGTTGTTCTGCAACGAGAACAACTGTAATTCTCTAAAAAATGGAAGTGCTCCCTCTGAAAATACAAATTT
>CM069906.1:121556166-121759136 GCA_036172215.1 Camellia granthamiana
CAACAAGATTCATATAAGAGAAAATCCTTAATGTATAGAAAAGATTGAATTGCTTCAATGGCTTTCTGATCAACTAAAAAGTTAAGAAAACAAAACAACCTGCCATGACTGCAGAGACTTCAATGTGAACTCCGTTACTAAGCTTATCCAACTACTGTAGCCCTCCATGTTGACAAGCTCCGACAACTGTATTTCATAATCACAAGAACCACGAGCAACAAGAAGATCATCAAGCCAAAGTAAACTGGACAACAATATACAAAATTCTATTTGATTTCATTTTGATATGAATGGATCAAACAAATGAACACATATTTTACACGAAAATAAAATAATGTCTTAGTGACGATATAAAAGTGATAAGAATGTGAGAACAAATGTGGAGACAATCGAGAAAAGCATGATATGAGTCCTTTTTTTAAAAAAATTATTTTCAAATAAAGGCTGCTTTCAAGAAAACCTCCTCCAGTACAACAAAAAAAGCACAAAAACTTCTAAGAAGGTGGCATGTCCGTGTTGGACACTGCCACTAGTTGGTCACTTCCCAACACATGTTGCACACATCCAAACTTGTTACACTACTTTTTTCTTTTCTTTTCTCTTTTTTTTCTTTTTTAAAATTAGACCCAGACAGTCTTCGGACACTTGGAAGACACACACATCCATAGCTTAGATAAACATAAAATGAACAAAATAACTTGAGATCCAACATATCTTTGAATGAAGTATTCATATATGTGACATAATAAATATATAAAATTGTATAGTGTGTGTGCCCCATGTGTCCCACAGTGAAGTCACATGTCCATGTCCGTGCTTCTTAGCAGGGACTAGGATCCTATTTTATTTTAATTAGATCTTTACCTCAAGTAGAGGAGGTCGTCTGACATATTATGTGGCACTCCTACTCAAGTGTCAAGTGTCCGACAAGGATACTTCATACATTTAGAAGAGTCCATATCAAATAGGGAAAAAGTACATAGTTACACCATGAAATAAGATGTACATCCATCCAAGAAAATTTGAATAGCATCTCATAAACAAAGTTCTTTTACCAAATTTCTAGAGAGAATTTCACATCAAATATAAAACCAGTAATGCAATAATCATGTTCCACCATTAGATTCTTGAAGTCTACTCTTAGTTGTTGAACAAAGTGGGTACAAACTCTTTGAGACTCAGGAAGGTGACAAAACATTGGTGCGCACACATTTGGTTTCTTTTCAAGACCTGCAAACAGTAGTTGTAGCTGCTTTTATGTTTTTTGTTGTTACTTTGGGCATTGCTATCAACTTATCAAGAGTGTGCAATGTCCAGGTTTCCTTGTTTCGGGTGGGTTCTATAATCAGCTACATAAAAATAGTTGTGGGGTAACTTCCTGGTAAGTCTGTTGGTCCTTTTGCAAATCTATGTTGGATATGGAGTATGAAACTTTAGTTTAGTTAGTCTATGTTTGGTTTAGACCTTAAGAGTGTATTTCCAATTGTTTGTAATGCCTAGGGCATGCCCCTTGTAAACATGAATTTTCTTTCTTTTCTTTCATTCAAATGCATACTTACCCAAAAACAAAATAAATAAATACAAGTAAATAACTTGTTGATAGATGTCATCTTTCTATATCTAGGATTATCTCAAACAAATGAAGATTTTTTGTGAAACGTTAGTGGTGAAGGTAAAAAGATCATTTGATTGGTTGGCATGTGATCTATGTCCCTAAGAATCAAAGAGAACTTGGTATAGTATAGGACACATTGTGAAAAATAATGTTGCATCATGTTGAATATAAAAATTAGAGTATATAGAATCTTTTTATTTTTAGTATTATGTATATAATCTGTGATTGTGTCAAACACTGATTTAGTATTGTTTCCTTATTTATATCGTTTCCTTATTTATATCATTTCCTAAATTGAATCATGAATCTATTATATATACATGGCCTCTACCTCAATCGTGGAAAAGCCAAATAATTATTTTCATTCCATTTGGTATCAAAGCTGGGTTAAGTACCTAGTAATTTTACTTCACCGGCCGGCGGCAGCCTTGCCTTCGTTGTCCGCCGAACCTCAACCCATTCCACTGCTATATTTTCTTTCAGTATCACTTCGTGGTGATCTCTTCCTCTATCCACTAAATTATTCCTATCCCAAATAATTTTTTTCATCCTTTTTGGTATCAGTAAGCCGTCCCTTGGCGCATTCAGTTATCTGTTGCCATCATCGTTCGACACGACGTCATAAGTTATGTATGTGTTACGCTTGCTGGTTCAACATCCAGTTCTTTACATTGGTCTGGCATGACCTCTTTAAACTGTCTTGACATTGATTCCAGTTAGTCTCTACAACGATCCGACATGACCCCTTAAACTATCCAAACATTGATTCCGGTTAGTTCCTACAACAGTCCGGCATGACCCCGTAAACTATCCCGACATTGATTCTGGCCAATTTCTACAACGGTCCGGCATGACCCCGTAAACTGTCCCAACATTGATTCCGGTCAGTTTCTTCTAGAGCAGTTCAGTCCTTGTTTTTTCCCTTTCTAGGGTGTGGTGCTGATGTATTAAACACTTTTTTGGCCTTTTTTATTTAGTGGACTTCTAGATTTGTTCGGTAGCATTTATTTAGACTAACCGTTGAGTTTTTTTCGACTTCTTCCAATCATCCATTGGCAAGTTGCGATTGTTGAATATCTTCACACCAGCTTAAGGGAGAGAATTGAATATAAAAATTAGAGTATATAGAATCTTTTTATTTTTAGTATTTTGAATATAATCTATGATTGTGTCAATCACTGATTTAGTATTGTTTCCTTATTTATATCGTTTCCTAAATTGTATCATGAATCTGTTATATATACATGACCCTTACCTCATTCATGGGAAAGCCAAATAATTCTTTTCATTCCATTCATCGCTCACTAGATGGTTATGGAGATTCCCTACGAAATAAAATCATTTATGGCATGTTATGATCAGAAGTAAGTGTGGGTTATATGATAATGGTTGCGACTCGTGAGTGGTTGATTGGGGTATTTATTGATCTCCATGGAAATTCATTTCTAAAAATCTTTCACATTTCTCTCATTTTACTCGCCTTAGTCATTTGTAAGAGGGGGGAGGAAAGTATTATTCATTTATTTTTGCTTTGTCATGTGGCTTTGACCATATGGTGAAGAGTATTCTTTATGGCAGAGATGATTGGGTTATTCCTTCTTCTTGTGTTGAAATGTTTTGCGTTGATTTGATTTTGAGGTATTCAGTCCTAATCCCAAGACTTGAACTCCTTGGCAAGATGTATTGTCTATGCAGTTGTAGTTGATATGGTTGGAAAGGAATTCAAGAGTAAGAAAAAATTAAAGGATTTAAGGGAATTATGGAATAAAAACTGCTATTTTTCATCTAGTTGGCCTTTATTGGCACCCTTTTTCAAAGGAACCCCTTCATTTTTAATCTCTAGAGATTGGAAAGTCGTGCGTGATATGTAATTCTTCAGTTTTATTTTCCTTTTGTCTTGTAGGCGGTGGACTTCTTGCCCACCTTGCCATCTCTTGTGCTTCTTTTTTCTCTCTCTAATAAATAAAGCTCTCTTCATTGTTGATCCAAAAAACAAATGATAGCATTTAACTCTGTCCAATGAAATTTGACAACTGCACAAGCTAGGAGATATTGTACACATTGTTGTTTAGGTTCTTTATAAAAGCACATTCTCTAACAATGACAGATATAAGTGAGCAATCAGATCAGTGCACCACTGGATGTTACATAAAGGCACAAAATCTATATATTTCAAATTACTGTATAATATTATCACATTTCTGCATTATGTATGATTAAAGGCACAAAATCTATATATTTCAAAGAACTATGTAATATTATCACATTTCTACATTATGTAATGATTGAATTAATATTCAAAATACCACTGTTGAAAACAACATGCTACTTCAAACAAAACATGAAATTCACTATGTTTTTTTGACATTTTGCTACTATGGTTAATCTTAATCAAGTAAATATGTTAAATAGAATTTCACTGTTAAGAAAACTCAATACCAAACTCCAGTAACTACACAAGAAATCAATTGCAGAAAGTTCCAGTGACAACAGCGCATTACATAAGTTCAACATAAACACCAGTGGCATGCACACATGTATTAGCTGATATGTACACAGGCATGTGACCACACACACACATACAGAGAGAGAGAGAGAGACCTGGTAATTCACTTTAAAGCGCCCAAGAAGACGGCAAAACTCGTGATAATTATCATGATCAGCAAGACCTGGCCCAAAACATCGGAGTCATTTCTCAGCATGGGAACAAAAAAACATGAAATATCCAGTAGTGAAACAAGGTAAAATGACTGGACTTTTTACTACTTTCAAAGCTTTCAATCCTTAACGGTGTAATTTTCTTTTTTCTGTTTCCCTTCGACTTTAATTCCACAACTGAACTTGCTATAATCCTCTCCCATTTCAAGGTGTACATTAAGCTTTTCTCAATATGAAACCGACATATACAATGGCCTTAAATCTGAAAATATAACATGTTGAAAATAAATATTTATTAGTGGATTTTTCCCCAAATTGGGGGTGTTTTGTATTCCTTGCATCATCTTGATGCTTTCTGAATAAAGCTAGTTTGTTTATCAAAAAAAATATATTTATTAGTGGTTGATCTTACTCATATACGTGTAGAACTGTCTACAGTATTATTCAACTGTAGTTAGCAATGAATTGATTGGCTTGTTTAAAATTTTGGATCTCTTTGAAAATAGATTTTAAATTTTCTTTATATTATGTGTTACCCCTAATTAAAAACTTTTTAAAATCATGTTAGGCTTATGCAAATCACTATTACATTTGGTGCCAAAGGATAACATTATAAGATCTAAGGAACATTCACTGCTTTCAACCCAGTGCTTTCATCACTTCGTTACTCAAGAGTCAAGCCTCACCAATTCATTCCTTCCTCATTAATTTGAGCTCCTCTAGGATATTTCTTAATTAAGTTTCAGAATGCATTTTCTTCATGTCTCCTGAATTTTCTATCCAGCCTCTGCTGGTTGTGTATGCCAGATTACACCCTGAAAAGCAATCATGCTAAAATTTCAACAAATTTTTGCAACTCCAATTTTCACCCGAGAAAGATTTTTTCTACATCATCATTTCTGATGACCCAACTATCAAATTTCTTTTTGCCACTCTCACCTACTTTTCGAATTCTTTATACATTCTGCGACATCTTATCTGCTTTGCAGTCACAGGGAGTTTTGCTTTGGTGTGATTTGAAATTTACAGCTAAGTCATGACCACCTGCCCATATATGCAGACCAGGATAGTAAACCAAAGAAACATACAAATTAAAAGTTACAATTCCCTTTAACAGCTCAAATGAATATTTCTTCAAGTTCCCTCTACCCAACTGGATCAGCTGCTTTCAATAGCTATTGTTCATTGACTGCCTATGTTCAACTGGCTTAGTCATACATGTCACTGCAGCCATGCCTCTACGTTTTGGATTCAATCAACCTTCAAAAACCTTGGGACATACGGCTATGATTAAAATGCTAGTGTCTTACTCTATTCTTCTTAGAAACACTCGACCACTTCCCTTTATGTGTGTTCCAAAATACTGGTACTTTCTTAATGAAGAGGGTAATCTTCAAGGAACGGGGATTCAGATAAAAGTGATTATTATCTTATGTCAACTTCAATACAACACTCATGTTAAAATACAAATTTCAAAAATGAAAAGATTAAGAAAGTATCATAAGAAAGTTCTGGTGAACAGGAATATGGCGCTTATTCCTCAAAGCATGCAAGGACTAGACACAAAACAAAATTTCTACAGGACATTAAACCAATCTGAGAGAAACCATTCATGCTATATAGAATCAGTCTGAGCAGAAGTGTTTTCCCTTCTGTTCCTTGATGATGCCATGATTTGCAATACAGCCTTCAAACGACAAAGGGATGCACAGTAACACAGAGCAACATCTCTTTCCATAGGAGTTGGAAATGCAAACCCTACTTTCCAATGTGTTTGTTACTTTTTAAAACTAAAAATAGATTAAATGATCATTTATTATATTGGACTTCTCAGTTCGGGTATAGTTTTACAAGGCAATGCAGATTCACAGCCAAAGTACAATGTAATCAAAGTTGATCTACTTGTGTTGAAAACCCAGGACACCAACATTATAGAAGGGCACAGAGTGGAAACATTATATGTTACACCAAAGCAGTAGTTAAGACTGTCAGTTTGTTTCTGGTATCAATGCACAACATGACATTTTATTTTTGTGATATGAACATGTGAAGTACCCCTTATTGTTCCTGCTAGAGGCTAAGGGTTAGAAAAGTTAACTTTAAGGGAAAGCATCTCCTTCCGAATTCAGGAACAACAAACTACAACTTTGGCTTGTGTCAAATGGCATATTGATAGTGGATAAAGAAATATTGATGCAAATCCAACGAAACATGTTATTTATAATTCATTAGCACTTACATATTTACTTTTATTTTTACATTTTACATCTAGTTATATATTTAGGGTTGACACACACACACACACACAAAAAAAAAAAGATCAGACTTCTGATTTTGTGACAATTCCAAATGAGATCTACATGACAAAAGTGTTAGCATATTCCAAATTTCCCACACACAATTCCACCACATGAAAGGAACTTTGATCCAGCGGAGATATCAACAAAAAACCCATGTCTACATGAAAATGAGAACTTTACTACACTGAGATGGAACCAATATTGATTAATCAGACTATTTAAAAGAAAATAACAAGAAGTTATAACAAACAGATAATATATATAGTGTACAAACAATGACAACTAACTTTGCATAAAGATCAAAAAATTGTTGAATACTAGTGCAAACTAGAAGGGAAACACACACGATGCTCGTGCTCCTTATTATGCTGTGTAGTTTTCTTTATTGGTGGTTATTTTATACTATTTTTTACATTAAATCCACTTCAAAAAAAAAAAAAAAAATCTCACGTCGGCACACAAAAGAAATTTTTAAGAAAGACATTAGTCAGACAAAAAATTTTGTTAGTTTAATACATTAAAGTAAACAAGCAATGAGTATAAAAGCTATGCAAACTGCTGTTTACCTTTCCCCGTTTCCATAATTTCTTTAGTTCCTGTCATTAAGTGAGCTAAATATTTAAGGCGCGTTGTATCATTTGTGAACAGGGATCTTCTCACAGAAGCCAGCCGTACCAAGCACTCCAAAGCCTGGAAGTAAAAACTTGGGAAATTACAGACATCTAATAGAAAGGTGAAATAACAACCACATTCCGACATACATAATACATAATACATATGTATGCATATATTTATACAAACTTACACACAAAACCACCCAAACAATATAAACACGACTGTACAAAATATTAATTTCAATGACATCTTTCAGTAGGTAGAAGTTTCAATGGCTCAACTAATAGAATTTCACCTTGGCAGGAATGAACCACAGTGAATCATGGTACTGACATTAACAAATCACGGCAATAAGAAAAATACAAATATATGACCCGAAATCATTGCTGAGACAAAAATTGGTGAATAACTAATAAACAAACACGATTATAATGTAAAATTCAGTAACTCAATGAAAAAAACCAACAAGAATTCAAAGATGAATGCAATGGACAAGTGAAGTGCATCCTAGAAGAAACATAAAAGAACAAGAGCTACCATTAGGTCACAGGTGAACTGAGGGGATGCCTAGTAAGGGTGGGAATTTTCAACGCAAGTCAAACCATACATGAATTTAGTGGATTAGGGTTGGCATTTTCTGACATGAACACGACATGACACAATCCGATAACACAAATATTGAACAGATCAGGTCGGGTCAATGTCAAGCCTGCATAGCATGGAGTTGACACAGACAACCCGTTTAATAAAAAATTAGTTCCACATTTTAATGTTATTTCCACCAAGGGGTTCCGTAACAATTTTGAATCCCTTATGTAATTCCATCAAGCTAAATAAAAAAATACGTAAAATAGCATTTTAAGGCTAATAGTCTTTTTTTGTTTTCCATATAAGATTTTTTTTTTTTTTTCCTATTATTTTAGAGTCGATCTAGCTAAAAAAATATAATAATAGGGTATAGTTTTCTTAAGTTGGAGAAATGGAATTGATTTGACATTAAATATTTCTATGAATAATTTCATCAAGTAGAGATTAGTTCCATAAAATTTAACTTATGGGTGAAAAGTTTTAATTCTATCATACACTTGGTATTCTTAATTAAGGGTGTAAATTTTTTACATAACATGATACGAACCAAACACGAACTGAAAATGACACAACACGGGAACACGAAAAAATAAACAGGTTGGGTTAGTGTTGAGGTAATTTTGACAAGAACCTGAAATAACACGATACAAACACAACCAACATGATGCGGCCCCTACGCCCCAGTGTTAAGAGCCTAGAGACTTCAAACCATGCTCATGTGTCCGGGTCTGAGCTGCAGCCCCCTCCACATCCCCCAAATGTATGATGCAACGTAGGTATAACTTTGAGTAGAGAAATCCAACAATGCATACTAGAAAAAAATTAGCAAATTTGAAGTTACATCAAACATAAGATGGATCAGAAGTGGTCAAATGATAAGTCGATCATAAAGATCAGTTAAGTTGGCTAATCTGTAGAAGTTGATAAATAAAAAATATGCCAACTACTAGTTTATGAAAGGCCCAATTTAGCTAAATATTGTGGGGAGTATAAGAACAGCAGCAGTTTTGGCTGCTTTCAGGTTCATTCAAAATGCTCTTTTTTTATGAGCAACATGGATTCATTCAAAATACTCTCAAAATAACCACCTAGCTCTAGCAATAGCATTTGTCAAATATGTAAGCCAAAAAAAAAAGGACTAAGGCTAGAGATATAGAAGAATGGAGGAGGAGGAGGAGGAGAGGAGCAAAGATCACAAGTTATAATCATGGTTTTTTTAAGTTTAGTTTATTAAAAAGTAGGCACTAGGGGGGGTGCTGCCCTTGTAAATAGATTGTATGCCAGAACAAACCCCTATACACTCGAGGGTTTTATGGCTGACTGCTTAGTAAACATATTGGACTTTTTAAAGGTTTGTATGGAGTAACATAAAGGTAGTGTTTTGGGTTAATAAAATAGGGGAAGGGAATGAAATTTAGGGCTTTTTTGGGTGTTGTGAATAGTACACGTGAACAGTATTTTTGTATTAGGATAAAAAAATTTAGGCTCAGAGAATAGTATGTAAAGATTGAAAGGAATAAATCTAGTTGGGCTGTTAAAGTACATAGAATTGAACATGGAAGAAGGAGAAGAAGAAACATCACATAATCTAAACAGGAGCATATTTGCTGGAAATAATTCTTTCAAAATTGTTCTCCATTGAATTAGAAGCAATACATAGCTCAATATGAATTTTGGAGACATCCAACACCAACAAGGACTAGGATTTCTAAAAAAAGAAACAACTAAACTTCGACTTCTAAAATCTATCCAAAACTAGAGAAGACCCATAAAGAAAAGCCCAATCACATAACTTGACCCATGGGAAATCCCACGTCCAAAAAATTTGCAAATTACCAAAATACCCAGATGCTATAAAATTTAATAAATCATATAGAAAACCAACTGGATTAATACTTAGCCTAAATAATCATAATATATTACTCCATTAAGCCTAAAAACTTTATTGCACATGTTCCTAACTGATCCCAATTGAGTTTGGCATGAAACTAATGAATTTTCAAACTTGAATGTTTTCATAATTTTGATTTTCCTAACTCTTCTTGTGGGCTGCATCATAGGTTCAGTTCAATTTTGCATGGTCGTGTACACACATGCATACTCCTACATATGCACTTGTGTATACATATGTGAATTTCTTCATTACTCTATTTGTATTATCAAAATATAACGAAAGAGTCTTAGGGAAGTCATGCCAGCTGCAATTGAGAACAAATCATGTGTCACCATGGGAGGAATAGTTAAGATTTGAGGATGACAACAGGTACAAAGTGGAAGACTAAATATATTCTCAAATCACAAAATTCAAGGATTACATAGTTCCCAACCTACAACTACACCTAGACACCAGAAGTACCAGCACTTTAAATAAACAATGAGTCTGAGTTGAGGGATCAAGCAACTATTCACCAAAGAAACCCTAAGAACGGTGGAGGAAGATGAAAGAATATTACAGCATAGATCATCGCTCTTCCTGAAGGAGGAATGACAAAGGTAGAAAGATGGAGAGCTAGCATTTTCACTTTCAAGCCAGAGCCTGGAACTGATGAAGTCAAGTATTTCACCTTTTGAATCTCAGACAGCTTTGGAGACACCTTATGTGATCCCACACTATGGGCTCAGATAGTCTCTTAAGTGCTAGCATAGTGGGAGAACAAATAACAATGAAGTCCATTGTTCCTCAGGAGCTCAGTGGTAGAGCAGTCAAGCCCATTACTCATTCCTTCCCGACTCGATAGGTATTGCAATCTCGAAATAGGAAACAACAATTGACCTCCACATAGAGCAACCACAAGCACACAGGATACAAACATGAAATTTTGACAAGAAAGAAGGGCATTCTCGATATTTAGAAACATAGAGCAAAAAGTTGTTAGTAAGATGCGTTTGATTGTATGAAACCTTTAACCAAATAGGGTTACATGACTAAAATATCAATAAAAATTAGTAATATAGAAAATAGTAATTTGTTACAATGGTTAACTAAAGGCATAATATGTGATGTCATAAGCTTGGAGTTAACTTATGTCATCATGACCAGAGAACTGTATCCATGGGACATCATTAAATAAGATCAATCTATTGATTCTGACAATGTAGTCCCAGGAGCAGAATAAGAATTCATGATATTTTATGCAACAATGTGAGAAATGCAACTTAAAAGAGCCAATCACCACTAACCAAAATAATCAACAAATAGTTGGTCATTGAAAAAAGAACATTAACAGTGATTCAGACACAAGACATTCCACCCAACACACTAATCAATGAGTAAGTATCTGTGTAGTCAATAACCAATTGTCACATAAAACAGATGAATGAATACTAACCTCCCTAGATAGAAGGGGTTTAGTGATAGCATAGTAATCGAAAAAGATCTGCAGTGTCGACGGATCTTCAATGACTGGCTTCCAGGAAGATGGAATCTATACAGTTCAAGGCAAGAATATTTCACAGTGAAAAAGTGATTTATATAAGCAAATTTATCTAAAAGTGATTTATATAAGCAACACATTTGCCACAGAAAATGCCAAATGCACCTGAACAGAGCCAAAATCATCTGAACTTTCATCAAATGATGTCCCCACAAAATCAAATGATAAACATTTGAGGGATAATGAAAGAGCCAGTTCTTGTAACTTGCTTCCAACTGCATTTGAAAAAAACTATTCTAGTTACCCAAGAAAGTTAATAGGGAAAAGGCCACAACTAATATTCTAATCACAGAGTAAGCATTTTACCATCATTTTTAAGTTGACACAGTGAAGTCAGAGATATTCGGAATATTTGGAGAAGTGATTGATCCCTGAAGGAGCAAGCCACCCTGCGATGATGGGTAGAAGGTAATCCTGGATTTGGCTGTTCATAGCAAAGAAAAAGCATAAGTAGGAAAAAGTTCTACAAATATGTTATAGGAAAAATGAAAACAAATCAGTGTCATCGCATCAGCCAGTAATAAATGTAAATGCGATACTGAACTACCACAAAATGATTGCACTGCTGATTCAGGAGAAGTGAGAGCTACTTCTACAACAACAAAAAATTTAAAAATTAAATTTAAAAAAAAAACAAAAAACAAAAAACAAAAAAAAACAAGACAGCAGTAAGTCAATTTGCATTGTCAATGCATTCAACTGTGCAGACATGAAGCACCCTGTAGTGCAGAAGCAATTTTAAATGACCCAGTTTCTACAATTCCCTTCCATAGTATCTCACCAAAGTCGGATCACATTTTTCATAATCCAATACAAGATTGTAAATAAGGTTTTTCCCATCATGAAATGTGCGGCCTACTTGAGCAGAATTAGAAAAGAGTTTTTGTTCAAGACAAATTTGTAGATGTCACTTAGTAACATATCATAGGTCAGGCTACAAGCTGAACAAATGAAAGTCTATTAACCAGAGCTATTTCCACGCTTCACAACTGATTTTGACACCATACTTGAGAAAATAATGTACAACTATTAGTACTTGCCTGAAGTTAATTTTCCTTCTCCTCTTGAATCAGCAGACCAAGGAAATTGTCTTCTTACTTGGGCGAAGGAATTTTGGCTTAGGGAGAGGAAAAATGACTTCCATGCAGTTCTTACTGACTAGGAGATTCCATAATTTGCAGTTATAAAGAAGGGAATGGAAAAATAAAAAACCGTCCACGCTGATCCACTGACATGGAATAGAACATTTATGGTAGCAGCAACAACAGGCAAAAGAAACACAGAGGGATTAGTGAGAAACAGGCGAACCTTCTAAGATGGATTACAATTGAGGGGTGTGGAACCATCCTCTGTGGGGGAAATTTAAATTTAACTTCAAGGATTGTACATTTGGCAATCCAGGCCACCTTGGCACTGGAAATATTAACCATGATCAACATTGTAACATCATCTCATCTTCCTCAACACAGATGTAAGATTTGCAATTAAAGTGGAGCTCCAAGCTATCCTAGAAGGCACTCATGAGAACCCTATTATTTGCTTGATGGAGGGAGACTTTAAGTTGTGGATGGACAAAATCCCTATCTGTTGGCTATTGCATCTAGATCATTTCATGCTTGAGATTGAATACTTGTTTGCTTCTTAGAAATCAAATTCCCAGTAGAATCCTCAATTTTGGGTTTGTGCTATCCCTACTCTTTCCCTATGCCCTTCTTGCCTTGAATGGCAAATAATGAATTGATTGGACACACATATAATATGCATCATTAACTTATGTTAGTTTTAATTAACAAACCATTGAAATCATACAGCTCAATCAGAACTGTAGCGAAGAAGAAGAAAAAATAAGATACACAAGATGAAAACTATAAACTTGTTTACTGAACCGTTTCCAAAAACTTTTAAAAAAAAATTTAAAAAAAGACGTCCTCCAAAATCTTCTAAAGCAGATATTCTACCATAAACTCCACAAAACCTCTGAACCAACCACTCTCAACAAGACTAACCTGATTCATTTCACTAATGAGCTGATTTAAAATCTTCAAGCCAATGGCATAGTGAAATGTTGCCTGCTGGAAGCAAAAACAAAAATAAATAAATATGTGAGGGAGTTCATATGTACAAAATTTTACTACTGGAGCTGATGCTAAAATCATAGAAAATCATAAGTACAATATTAAACTGCCTACACAAGTAATTCAATTATAGAAACCCAAAGCAGACAGAAAAAAGTGGGCTCTTTGTTACCTGTTTTTTCAAAGTTTTCAACAAATCATAATGTACTTTACTGCGGAATATTTAAGGCAACATGGAGTGAGGGCATTATAAATACAAGGTGACACCCTTGTGGAGTAACTAGCCCAAAAAGCAGACAATTTACCGAGTCTCAGAAGAAATGTATGACTTTTGAACTACCCAAACTCTAATACATCACTCATCAACACAAAGCTCAAAGATTAATGTAAAGCTAAAGATCTGACCTTAAACCACCAAAAAAAAACAAAAAAAAGGCTCATGTTTCTGTAATATAGCTGGCATCCATAGTACGCAGCCCAGAAGATATAATGCCAGAGGACAAACTGAGGATGTGAATGATGCACCTGTCAAATAATGACTGTAATTCCCTTATCCTCGTGTTTAAAAACTTCTTTTTTATGCGCAAGTTAAGGACACACAAAATTGAGTCGCTTTATTGGAGAAATGTGACCTAAGCCGCTGGGGTGTCACCTAGGGGACCTTTTGCTTGAAATTGTATACTTGTAAGAGTTTCTACGTTCAAAAAGATTCGTCAAATACACCATCCTAGCTTTTGTAGGATTATATAACTCACGTCAAACTAAAAACAAATAGAACAACTTGTCTCACTGTTTTTCTTCATGTATCTTAATTTCTTTCCCTGCAATTGAAATTCACTTTAAAAGAACTGCAACTCATGAGGAATGAACATGGAGGATTCCAATTACACTCTTAGTTCTTTCCCCATAGCCATTCGAGCTCAATGCCCAAAGTTTCAGTGTAGCAGATAATATCTAGTTAAAATAAAATAATGATACAAAACTCTTTATCCACTACAGGCAAGCACTCCCTCCATCAACCAGTATTAAAAGATGGAGTTTGCCTTTTATGAAGGCCTCTGCAATGCTCCTGAAGCATTTTCAGACAAGGTTCTCCTTTCCAGTTCTGAGGATCCAACAATTATCATCACTGTCATTCAGTTGACATCTCACCTTGTTTTCACAAGATATAATTAAGCATTAGAAGCACAAACACATGATTCAGAGACAGTAATTTAAAGTTGCTCTGGTGTACCACATTAGGTGATAAATTAGCTATTGCTTGGTTAGAAAAGACCCACCTTCTTTGGGAATGTAAAACTAACACTATGGGCTACTACACAATCAAGCATTTATTTTGACCCATGAAGAAATGTGTGGTAAATTTAAGTCATAAATTATTCAATTTTGGATCATCAGACATTATAGAATCTCAAATTCATTAAAACCAAACACATTACATACGGTTAGTTCCCGTTGGCACTTTGACATATCTTGTTATCCAGAAAACATTAAGAAAAAAACACCATATTAATAGAAAGGTTAATAGATTACATCGAAATTTATGAGCTGTTGGACTGCTCCAGCTTCTAAAACTAGGACTCCGTAAATTGGCCTGTAATACTATTCTAAACTAACAAAACAATGCAAGGACTTACTAAATTTAAGGCATGACCAATAGATCAGTAGCATTGCCCATGCGCACAAATTTAGAGAACACCTCAATATCCCCTAGTCATGAAATTGTAGAACAAATGCAAAATTTGTACCAGCAGCATACTAGCCTACTTTTAGCCCCTTAGGCCAAGTTTGGCATACAAAAAGTCAAAAAGTCACTATCCTATTTAAGTCACATCATCTTATTTATATCACATCACCTCTCTAACACATCACATCAAACCCAACCCAAACCCAACCCATATAAGTTAATAAGTCAAAAAGTGCACTTTTTTAAAACATCCCAAACCAACCCTTAGACCCTTACACTCAGGTTTCTATGCAGTGGCACCTTGCACCCATGCCAACCATGGAAACCAGGCATGAGGGAGGCATGCCCAAGGCAAGGTGACATGTTGAAGTGTGGCAATGGCAATGCCACAGGACCCAAAGATAAGTGAAGCTTCATGTGGGAAAATGCAAGGCTGGGCTTGGCCTGAATGCCACTTGCAGCGTGGGCTTGTGGGGGCAAGACAATCAGTGTGGCTTGACACTTAGTTGCAGACTAAGGGCTGGCACTAGCACGGGCTAGGCAGTCAAAGACATGCGAATTTGAGGCTTGACTCTGGTGGCTGCAATGCTGACAAGGATAACAGTCATCGACTGTTATGCATGTCAAGGGGAAATTGTGCTGGCATGGGACAAAGACAGCATGCAGGGATGTAGGGACACTTGTACATGACAGTTCCTTTTTTTTCTTTTTTTTCTTTTTTTTTTGATAACTCGGTATCCAGTCCAAGGCAGTTAGTGGTAGTTCTGCTTGCAGCATTTTGATTGGTCCAGCAAACCCTAGCAGTTGGGAGGTGTCAACTGCACATGTCAAATTGTATACATGCCTATAAATATGTAGGCATTGCAGGGGTCTTGCAGAGGGAGTGAATTATGTATGAATTCTCTTGTATTCCTTATATTACTTGGTCATAATAAAGGTTGGGATTTTGTCCTGTAATCTGTGTGTGTACTTACTTTATTGTCAAACCTCACCTTGTGAAATTCATGCATAAGTTGGCGGAGACTAAGTGCTGCTGCACGCCATCACAGGCTGTACTTTGTGGGTAAAAATAAACCCTGTGACACCTACCATTATGGCTCCCATCAACTGCATGCAGAATGTGCAATTCATATGAATACTGGAAGCTCCTAAAACCTTTAAGTAAAGAAACGGAATAGAGGCACCAGCACTACAATTACCAGATTTCTCAAAAGTGTCATTCGTTTTCCATGCTGCCCGCATCAATATCAGCAGGTTCATAGTTAAGAAGGACATCCAGTAGCACTCTTTAGCAAATAACTTCACACAAAATAAAACACCCCAACTTATGACAAGGATTTCATGTGGTGGTGCAAGCAGTTTTCTGGAGACATCATGTTAATCACAAAAGTATGTCCTCTATTTATTTTTTGATCAGTGAGTCACACTATTTAAAGACTCTCACACATTTTCAGTATTCAGATTCGGAATAAGATGAACCTGAGGCATGCAATATCGATATAATTGCTTTAAACCTCCATTTCCATCATCGAACACAAACACGGTGTTGAGAACAAAGCCGAACATGCTCTCAACTTAGTATTGCATGTACTTATTAATGTCCATGAAGGTTGTGGGATTAAAAACTTGAATAATTGGATCCTCCATTTAAGTATTTCAGTTTCACATCTGCCCATTTGCTTGCTTCAAGAATTACCTTCATTTCTCTTCACAAGTGACTTCTTTTTTAAGGGGCATCATCCCTATTTGTCTTCTTTCATTGCCTCAAAGTTGTAAAAGAATTGCATAAAATATCACTTTTCAAACAAAAGATGACTATTGTGATGGGAGAAAGCTTTTATTGGCCAAGTTTTAAGCATGATGTTGCTGTATTAGTTTCCTAATAACATACTTGTCTGTCAGCTAAGTACCCAAGCGCACTATTGTCATTTTGTCACTAATACACTATCCTTTATATGCATATCGCATAAGCTTCACACTTTCCGCTCAAATTTTGATTTACTTGGACAAACATAAAAATGGGCAATCATTTAGAGTTGAGAAAATTCATAAGAATGGCGTGCCATAAAACTGCAAAATTGAAGCAAGACTTCTTTTGACACAAGCATGAAGGCATAAGTTTCTTTTGACACTTCCATAGAAAAAAACTAAAAGAGGAAAGACTTCTCCCAAGATGGATGAATCTAACAAAGATAATAGAAAGACATCAATACCCATCAATAGTTCAGAATCTAAAAAACACTTTGAATCACAGTGACTTGCCACAAGAACGGAGGGAAAGAAAGGGAAGATGCAACAATCATGCATTATATTATTATGAATAAGGCTGCAAATGAACCGAGCAGAACTGAGCTTTTGAGTGTTCAGATTTGTTCATTAAGAATTAGTCAAGCTCGAGCTCGAGCTGAGCTCAAGTCGAGCTTAAATAATCGAGCTCGGCTCGTCAAATATTTGATAAACTCAAGCTCGCTTGATTGCATATACGAGCCGAGCTCGAGCTTGAAAAAAAGATTAAACTTAAATTAATTTATTTATTAAGATAATATTTTTTTTAAAATAGAAAATTATGGGCAAAATATACAAAAATGCTTATATTAATAATAAATTCCATCAATCAAATATGTAAATTTACACAAAAACAAGCACACATAGAAAAATAAAATAATTATTGAAAATTTATTTGATATATTATTAAACGTAACATTAATTTATTTTCTTTATGTTCGCAAGCCTCATCGAGTCAAGCTTGGGACTACTTGAGCTCGGCTCGATTAATAACTGAGCCTAAAAATCGAGCTCGAGCTCGTTCATTTAATAAACGAGCCGACCTCGAGTTGTTCATAAACAACTCGGTTCATTTGTAGCCCTAATTATGACACAAAGACACATAGCAAAGCTAGCCAATTCAACATGTCACTAAATTGACGTTAGAAAAGCATCATTAAAACTCAATTTTGATATGTAGGACAATAAAAAATTATATTGGATATAATGAAATCTAAACCTACCCAAGCATACACAAGTTCTTACCTGATTCAAGAAGTTCATTGACTCTTTGACCACCTCCCTGAAGCTGTCATCATCAAACCACCCAAACTTTATAACTCGACAAAAGAGTTGAATTAAGGATCCAATTACAAAAGGCTCCAAGTCAGGTCCTCTGGTGGCCAGATAGTTTGTGAGATAGTTTCCTTCAGAAAAAGTGCATATAGATCAATTTGGAAATTGTCAAACACAATGTAAATTGCATCTATTCATATATAATAAATGACCTATCAGACACACTAAAGCAATGAAAAGGTGACTTGAGGTTTCACTAATTGTCCATCCTAAAAATGTTTATGATATAAGCTTTAGGGATTTCCCATCCCTTGATTAACAAAAATTTAACAATGATACCATCTCATAAACCACGGAAGCTAGATGAAAATAAGTGAGGACGAGATATGACTCTGAATATTGACAAACTGAAAACAAATACAAGTACATAGGTAGTTGTGCACAAAAAGATACAGAAATGTAAAGCAGATTGTAAATGAAGCGGAGAAAAACATAAAGAAAGCAAAAATTAAAAAAAAAAACCGTCAGAGGATCATAGGCAATCACACAAAATTTAAGCAAACAAGAATATTATGAATATCAACCTGTAGACAAATATGAGTACATAGCTGGTTGTGCACAAAATGATACAGAAATTTGAAGCAGATTGTCAGTGAAGCAAACAACACAACACAACAACAACAACAACAACAACAACAACAACAAAAGTGAGTTTGTCAGAGGATTAAAGGCAATCATACAAAGTTCCACCTATAACATTCATAGCCATAATTATCTGCAAGCAAACAAGAATATTACGAATATCAAGCCGTAGCTGCAAAGGGAGGCGCTGCTCTGTCACTTGCTTCAACAAGCTTGAACTAGCCAGCATCAAAGCATATGGAGTCAAAGCATTGTCCAGAATGTATTGACATTGCGAAATGTAATCAGTGTTCACTGAAAAGCATTTCAAAGTATTTTCTGCACTAGCTCGTTCAGCAGAGTCCTGTGAATTGTAAAGCCTTTCGCACAACGCTTCCAGTTGTGCTAAGCTCTCCATGTTGACAGCGCAGGCAGAGTTTCCCAGAATTCAGGTGATCAAGCAACCAGAATCAAAAAGTTCAAGTCTTTCTCTTTCCCCAAATATAACCGACTGAAATCTACAAATTCCCCACAAAGTGCAATTATATATTTAAAGGAGGAAACAAGAGAAGAAATGCAAAACAAGTCTCAATTCAATTCAGAACATCAAATGGCAGCCAAAGTTGATGAAATCAATATACTAATACCAGAATGTTGCGTTATTTACAAAATTACAGGACAATTTTTCAATCTGGAATTGTATCTTGTTACAAACTATGCTCAAAAGTCAAAATGTAAACTTGATATAAATGGTCTGTGAAACTTGTAATCAGCAGATCTCAGCCACAATATCTCTGGTCCAGCTTGGCATCAGTCCTGAAACCCAAAAAGGAAAGATGAAAGCATATCAATGGTTAAACAGTACACAGATAGGCATGTATAAGAATAATCTTGCCAACAACTTATTGGCATGCCAGTATCACATATACAATCAGACATGCAGCAAAAAATACCATCAGAATAAATATCTGTCTTCAAGTGTTTGGAAGGAAATCCATTGAAATTGTAATAGCACATATAGATGCAATAAATCAGAACAAAATAACAAAGGAAATTGATATTCATGTACTACAGATTTTTTAACTAAAAAAGTTTACCAAAAGAGTAGAAATAAAACTTCCATGTAAATAATAGTTACAAATAAAATAAAATGCTAACACTCATACAAGGAAATAGACGAGCATAAGGGCCAGTACACTACAAAGATACAGATAAAAAGGATACTACCATTAAGTGTGACAGTTTATAAATAAATAAATAAAACAATCACAAAACCATGAGTGCTGTTCATGCACCTTTTTTTTTTTCGATAAATAGTGTTGTTCATGCAAATGAGACATGAAAAACATCTAAACTAAAAATACAATAGGAAATTCAACAACTCTAGCTGAAGTACCATATTGCCTATTAATGCATTAGGCTTCAATTAGTCAATTTTGGCCTACCAAACAAATTTAATGAAGTTGGTACTATGTATTTGCACCTTCACTAGTTAGTTCACTTCTCTTTCCAATAATCATAGTTTATCAACAGATTATGATAAAAATAGCACAAGTAATAAATTATTAATATCAACCACCATTATAAGGTTCCCCAAAATATGGAGGTATCAGTAAATTTTCACAACATCAATATCATTTAGGAAAAAGAAGCGTAGAATATTATAAGAAAATGTAAACATTATTGATGATATTGCAATAGACATTAATAAAACCAGTGTGGGTAGTTTCAAGTCCTGTAAATATGATGCATACAAGACACTCAGAGACTGATATCTATCAGTATACATACATACATACATGCAAGATAGTTGTAGTATGAGGGGAACATAGAAATACAACAATAAGCATAGAGAAGCAATAATTGTTAAATATTTAGCCGTTATTATAACAATGTTCATTCATAAGTCTATTACAAATTGTTTTTTATGCTTTTAAGAACTGTGTAGGAGAGGACTGTAGCCGGAGACGCACTATTAGTGCAGTGCAGCTCAGCAGCACACAACATGTTTAACTATATATTAACTAAAACTTTTCAACAACCAGTCAGTAATCCAGTATTACAATGATGTGTATTAAAATAGTAACAAATTAAAAGAAATTAGTTCATAATACATGCCAATATACATATACACATATGCTTGATAACTATCATAACTTATAACTAAGCAACAAGAATATTTGCCAAAATAATCTTATTTTTGAAAAATATTCCCAACTAACAACTTCCTTTATTATTTCTCAATCTGATGCTTTTTCACCAAGAACCACACTTCCTAATATAAGATTTTACAAAGATCGCAAAATACCAAAAATGAAAAAGCTTACAGTTCAAAGCTTCTTCTCACTCACTCACTCACCATTGTTGTCAAATCATGAATAATAAGATTCACTTTCTACAGTACAATATAATTTTATATATGTATATACATATAAAAAATAAACATCAACATTTAAAATGAAATAAATATCAATACAACAAAATTGTATATATATATACATATAAAATTACGTATATCAATACAATTAGTTGATCTCTTTTTTATTTTACAAAAACAATGTTGTTTCATACATTATGCAAACAGAACTGAATCACTTGTGGTGGTGTTTGGGAAGTTTGTGTGTTGGGTTTTTTTTTATTTTTTATACTAAAAGACAAACTTTTTGCAAAACCAAAAAAAACAAATCCAAACAAAATATCACATCCAACTCCATAATCATTTCACTTTTTCTCTCACAAACATCACATCCAACCACAAAAAAACCCAACTATCTTCCCAAACACCAAAAAAAATTTATCCAATAATATCCTACAATTAAAAAAACCTACATAAAAACTCACTTCCCAAACACCCGCATAGTGAATCAAATCATTTTGCTTGAAACTCGTATTGAGTCATGAATCGAACAGCAAACCGTAAGATTCTAACAACACCACCTTAATCACATCATACAACCTATGTAATAGCCCAAACAATCACAAAATTAACAGGGCAACTGCCACCAAATCTCTCTCTCTCTCTCTCTCTCTCTCTCTCTCTCTCTCCAAATCGCACCAATACCTAATTCATCGCCATATAAAGGTGCCAAACCAGCATATGCAATCTTTTTTTTTGCTCCCAGTCCAAACCACCCTCCATCCCACCACCAAAGCTCAACAGTTGAGCTCATCTCTAGTGCAACATATACCAAAAAAAGAATGTCCCTAAAATTAACAAAGGCTAAGAACCCTACACTCAAAATTAATCCACAATTGCTACTCTCTCTCTCTCCTTCAATATTCCAAAAGCCAGAAATCACAAGCAAGCAATGATGTGTAATTCTTCCACAACAACAAATTAAATTGAAAATCTAAACCTGTTATCTCTCACATCAAACATATTTATGCACATATACATACATATAGACACAGATTCAAAATAGAAATGCCAGCAAAGAACGATAAAACATTGAATCTGAGCCAACATTGGGATTATCAGTACAGTACAGAAGGATATCTACATATATTTCTAGAGAGAGAGAGAGAGGAGACCTGATGAAGAGGAGAGTAATCTTTCGAGCAATTGAAACTGGTATTCTTAATTCAGGAATTTTTCAACTGGATTTCCAATCCCTAGCACTGTCCTTGCGTATATATACAGGGATGAGCAATCCGGTTCACCACTAAACCGTACTGCCTCGCACCAGCCTCCGGTTCAAAATATTGCTCTCAATTATATCTGATCCAGAACGGCTAACGGGTTCTTGAAAACCAATACGTGGACCGGAGTCGACTCATTCCGGTCTGTTAGAAAATTTCCACTCTTATGCTATGTTTGGTAAGAGCATTTTCAATGGCGTATTAATTTTTTTATCAAATTTAAGTAAAAGTTTTTTTTGATATCAAGTATTCCAATTGAGGGATTTAGCTTTTCATCAAATTACCGATCAACCGGTCAGTGTAATATTTTTACAAATTTTTGCCTTGAGGTCGTCATCTGAAAGACGACTGGAAGGACATCTGGGGGACATCCGACAACGAAAATGAATAGTGATTTGATGAAAGGCACATTAATCCTCAGTTTGATAAAAGAAAAGTTAAATTCTGAATTTGATACCTATTTGATGCAACCGTTGGAGCAGAAAAATGACTCATTTTTCATCAAATTTAAATTTGATGAAAAATTTGAGTAACCATTAGAGATAGTCTAATAAACGAATCATTTCCATACTATTATGGTTTATATTTCACCGTATTTTATTTTATGATCTTATTCCAAACTCACAATGATAATTCAAATCATTTATATGATAAATCTCATAATAAAAAATCATCTGTATAAAAAAATCAGTTTCATCAGATATCACTAGATACATGAACAAAATATATTTTATTTTTTAAAATTAACAATAATTTTGAGCTTAAACTTAAACCACTCGTTTTATAAAACAAAATGTCATTTGTTTATGTATTTATCGATATGATGAAAGTGATTTTTTTATATAGACGAATTTTATTATAAGATGAACGGTTTGAATTATTGTTGTGGGTCTAAAATGAGACCCATGAAATAAAGTATGGTGAAGAAGGTTAGTGGTTAGAATGAAATTTTTTCTTATAAAATGATTATTTATCATATGAATAATAATTTTATTTATAATGTATTTTAAATCATTTTTTTAGAATAAATTATAAATACACCCCTTAAGATTTGCTTAAAATACGAATTGTGTCCCCTGTGGTTGGAAAAATTACAAATACCTCCATGTCATAATTTTTTATTTAACAGAATTAATTGAAAAAGTAAAATTTCTAACTGTTCATATATACAATAATAAAATTATCTAAATTATTAATTGAAATAAAATTTTAACATTATTAAAAACTGTTAATTAACCTGATGATTTATTAATAAAAGGGCCTATTTATTATGAAATTAGAAATCTTAAGGGACACAATATAATTTCTAGAACCACAGGGGATAATTTATAATTTAAGTAAATCTCAGAGGTGTGTTTATAATTTACCCATATTTTTAGTAAAATCAAATATAAGAATGGATGTTCTAACGGAATGGTCATTCCAATCAACTAAACATTACTTTGGGCACCATTTGTTTATAATGAAATAGGTAGAAAGTGAAAGAAATAGAAAAAATTTAACTTCGATAAGTTTGTTTAGCTTGAAAGTTGTGAAAAGTATAAGAAAATTAATTTTCTTGTACAATTTATATTAGCATTGTAACTAATTTTTTATTTCTTACAAGAAAACACAAGAAAAATTGAATTTGTGAGTTATCTATAACTAAACTTCTAAATTTTTTTATCTTTTTCTTACAAAATTTTTATCTTAATTAAATGCTTGCAAGAAAATATATTTTCTTTTTTATTTCTTTTCTTTCACTTCATTTTCTTTTACATTCACTTTCTACCAAATTTTCTTTTTAATCAAATGAGCCAAGGGTCTGTTTGCTAAGTTTATGTTTAGAATTTTTTAATTTTATTTTTTCTCTATCAATGAAAAATTTTGAATATTATAAACACAAATTCATATGTCTATTGTCATTTCTAAAAAAGTATATTATTACACAACTCACTTTTTAAAGCTATGACATACAATTTTTGATTTTCCAAAATGCCTATAGAATTACATCCATATCAAGTGCATATTGTTAATCAGTTTTAACGTCAATCCGTATTTCTCATCAAGCAAATTGGTTAAAAATTTAAATCTAAAATTACACACACATCGTGTGCGCCCATCGCTATTTGTAAATAATTCATAAAAATTAACTAAATTTGTATAACTAAAAAATAGTTGTTGTTTGTTTATTTTGGATTACCAAATTTAATTCTTTATTTCATCTCACATTTTCTCCAATTATCATTAAACACCCATCGTCACCACTAGGAGTCATCACATTTGGCCACTTTCTATCTTAAACCACCGCCATCCACCGACATCAGACACCTACTTTGACTATCAACTCTCAAGGTAGGCAACTACCTCTAATGAAATATTCATGAAATGCAAATGATAAATATTTATTAAATCTTTACACATCATAATATTATTTTTTAGTTAAAATCAAAAAACATTTACAACTCAAAATACAAGTTTATCATATGCAAAACACTAATCTTATGTTATAGAATGTGAAACATAAATCATAATAAAGTATGACTAACCAATGAATAATAGATATCATCAAAACCAAATTATAGGTCTAATACCTATCTTGAAGATGTGAAACAAAAAATGTTAAAATTAGAATTTGGGGGTACATTAGTTTACAATATTTAGTAGTAATACTAAAGTACTTTAAAGAAAAAGTTAGGACAGTAACTTTCAATAAATTTTTTTTTTTTGAGGTGTTTGCACCATAAATTATTATTATTGAAAAACAGTTCACACTCTCTTTATAAATCAGAAGTTATAATAATTTATAAAATAAGTGATTTTAGATGGTAGAAAATGGAGTGCGCACTGGAAGAACACACACACAAAATAATAATAATAAAAATGATGGAAGAGAAGGATGGAGGGGGAGGAGCTGTTGTGGTGAGGATATGAATCATTGATTTGACAAAATAATGATGTGGCACAATCTCATTATATAAATTAGACAGTCTAGTTTTGTGCTAAATTTGAGAGAAGTCAATTTCTTATATAAAAGTTTTCAATAATTACATTGTAAACCTAACATCAAAGAGGTAACCTCATCAAATTCTATGTTCTTTTAGGTGAACTTAGATGTGCTTTTATAGGGATTAGAAGTAGTTTCTAACAGTGGCTTCAAAAATTAGAAAATTATACATTTTGTAAGGTTTATGGGAAAATTAGTGATACATCCAATTTAAACAGTGTCTAAGATATTAGAGATATTTTTTGTTGGTAAAAAATCTACATTTTGTGAAATAGTTTGATGAGAAGTCCTGTAAGATATTTTGTTTCTAATTTTACCCCTTGACTTTTTTTTATCTGTTGACTTTTCACTGACTATCTGTTCAAATTTGTATCTATCTGTTCAAATTATTTTCTATATGTTCAAATTTTTTATCTATCTATTCAAATTTTTGACTATCTGTTCAATTTTTTCTCTTTATCCGTTCCAATATGTGTTTAAATTGTATTGTTTGTTCAAATTTTATTTAGTTTTTTTTCTATTTGTTGAAATACCAAGCAAACCAAATCTTATCTGTGCAGTTTTTCTATCTATTAAAATCTTTCTCACTATCTTTCTCTTCCAGGCGATGAGATCTGTTTTTTTATTTATTCATTTACAATCAATTTCTCAACAACAACAATAACAACAAAGCTCCAATGAAATATGCTTTTTTTATCTGTTCATTACAATCTATTTCTCAACAACAACAACAAAACTCATCAAGATCTTCTACAATAAGTAATAAAAAAACAAAAAATACCAATCATACAACAAAAATAAGTATAAAAAAAAATTAAAAAAAAAAAGTTCTTAATCTGTAGAGATGAGAGAGTTATCTGTTGCAATACCAAGCCAAACTAAATCTATCTATTTAAAAATTATTATTTTTCCTATCTGTTCAAATATCTCTCTCTCATCTGCTCAACGCATAAACAATAAAAAATGATGCAATCTCTTTCATTTTCATCAACATCAACATCATCATCAACAACAACTTCATAAACATCAACATCAACAACAAAAATGAGTAAAAGAAAAAAAAATACCAATTATACAAGTAACATTGCTTCAATCACCGATCAAGATCTTGTTCCAGATCTCTTTTTTTTTTTTTTTTTTTTGAACAAAGGTTCCAGTTCTGGATCAACAAGATCTTAAAAGAGAGAGAGAGAGGAGAATTTAGTTCCAAATCTAGATCAATAACAAGAACTTAAAATAAAAATAATAAAAAATAAAAAGAGAGAGAGGCGTAGAGAGATAAGAAGATGAGAGAAAAAGAAACCAGATCTGACTACATGGTGACAGCAAGATAGCGCTAGCGACGGCACGATGGCCACAACGGCGTGACGGTGCGAGCAAAAAGCGATCGCAATGAAGAGAAAGAGAAAGAGTGTATGTGTGTGTGTGTGTATTGAAGAGTGTTTGACGCTTACCATATATAATTGAATATATATACCTGGGGGTAGTTTGGTCATTTTGTATGGATTTGTCTTTATGGGCAAAGTAATTTAGAGTGTGAATCTTTGACCAAAGAAAATTCATAATTGGACTTTTGGACCGAGTACCTTTTTTTTTTTATTTCATTGTAATCAAATTTCAAGTTCTTTATCTCTTTTTTCTATTTTTAATCCCTTTTTTTTTTTTTTTTGACACTTGGCTATTTTGAAAGTCATTTTCATTGAAGTAAATGTGCATCTAACGCATGGTGTAACACTTGCATTCTATAAGTTATTGTAAGGTGTAATTAATTTTATTACTTTTGTTTTGGGATCTTTGGGTTAGTGTACCATTGTATCAGGAGAGGAAAATCTTATCTAAACTTGATTGGATTGTTCTTTTGCATTTGGTTTTGTCAAAATAGGTGTTTTGAATCTTGAAATTCTTGCCAGGGTGTTGACATTAGGCTTTCTGGGGTCGACACCCGCCTTCCTTTCTTTTTCTCTCTTTTGTTTTTGGTTTCTAGTGTCGACACCACCTCTTATGGGTGCCAACACCGCCTAACCTGTTTGTCATTGGTAGAATACTGGTTTCTAGTATCGAAACCTTGGCAGGTGCAAGCAAGTGTGAAGCATATGGATGGCAAAATACCCCAAACCACCGGGTCCTCAACTCCCCCCCAACCCTAATGGGATAGGTTTGGGGTGGTTAAATAGGGTAGGGTCGAATTTAGGGAAACTTTTGAAAAACTCGATTAGCTTCAGGTCAGAGGCAATAGAGAGTATTTTTTTACCCGACCCGCAAATGTAGTAATAAATAGATAATAATGTTACATACATATATAATATGTGTATAATATGTCGTTGAATTTTTATAGAATATATATATAATATCTGTTGAGTTTTTATTATGTTATATATATATAATATAATTTTAATATATGTACAATATAAATATATTTTTAATTATTTTCTAGTTTTAATTATTGAATTTTAATATTATTGTTAAATTTCTTTTTATATTGCGGATTGGGTAGAGTCGAGGGTAGGGGTTATATTTGCAGGTTTGGGTGGAGGTAGGGGAGAGTTCCATAAGGGAAGGGGGTGGAGGCAAGTGGCGGAAATGAGAGTGGGGGTGAGGTAGGGCCCCCCCGACCCATACCTTACCTGTTGCCATCCCTAGTGAAGCACTACAGTTGCTAAGTGTCAACACTCTGGAGGTGTTGACACTTGATAGAAAATTTAGATTTTCTTTTTGCTTTTTGGCTCTTACTTTTTGGGATATTTGACTTATTCTTTTAGTTGACTTTGTGATTAATATTTCACACAATTGTCCTAGTACTATAAATAGACCCTCAACACTCTATTTTCTCACTTTTTCGTTCTCTCTCTTTCTCTTTTCCTTCTCTAGTTTGTACCCACCATTTCTCTCTCTAAACTCTAGTTTTTTCACACAAAATCTTCAGATCTAACCATTTCAGATCATCTTCTCTCTTTGCTCCTTTGATATAGTTTGTAAAGCTCGTAGAGGATTTCGTTTTAATCGGAGCAAATCACTATTTCGCTACCATCAACTTTTTGGGGTTTCTCATTTCTTCCTCTTTGCTTTGAGGTAGGGATTTTTCTTAATGGTGTGCATTTTATTTAGCGTTGTTATTTGTTATTTTTGATGGCTAAAGGGTGTGTGAAGGTTAGGGTTTGATTTTATGTATATGTTAGTACATAAAATGGGGTTATCTTTTTAGCTTTGCTTATTGTTCACTCAAATCTTACATGGTTACTTTGTGACTTGGTTTTTGGAAGAAAATTGGGTTTTGAAAGAAAATCTTCAAATTTTTCATAAAACCTAAGAGGTGTGAAAATTATTGAAAAAATGATTTGATTGGAGATATTCATGAAACCCTTGGAAAAGATATGTTTCACATGCCCATTTGGGCTAAAATGGTCACATAGGACAAAATTGGCTATTTTAGCCAAATAGGACAAAATGTTACATTCATACCATAATTATTTCATTTTTTTTCCTCACAAAAGTCAAAAAAGCCAAAAATTCTATCCCAAAAGAGGCTTTTTAGCCCCAGGCTAAAAAAGCCAAAAAGCTAACCCACATCCCAAATGAAGGCTAAATATTCTTTTTTGTAATGTTGAGATTGTTGGAAAAATCATATCGATTTCGGAAGTTTGAGAAAGACTTGAGTTTTATACTATGGTTGTCTTTTAATTATTGTATTATAGATAACTGTTTTGGTTATCAGTGGAGGATAGGATTACCGTGTGATAGAAATTGTATGGGATTTAGTCAATTGAACAATTTACAAATCATGCATCTCATTGATCATATCATGGATTTGTGAACTTATTTTGTATCTTGGAAATAATTTTGTTTTGAGAAAAATGAGTGAATACCGTGGTGAATCCAGTTAGGGGGTGTGATTATGGATAATTAATTTGGCTTTATATCCATGGTGAAAGTCCGAAAACATGCGCAATGTTGGTACCAAGTTCCTTGTGGTTAGGAGCCAATAAAGCAGTTATTAGGTAGTGCTTGAGAGTCTACTTGTAGACACCAACTTGGGAATTACCAGGGCTGTATTTACTACCCTATTTTCTATTTAAAAAAAGGTGTTTGGAACATGGTTTTGGAACTCTTACATAACATTGTTTTCAAAAAGGAAAAAACTATTGTTTTGTTATGTCATTTCATATACATTCACTATATGATATTGTTAAACATCATACATGTTAATAAGTTTATCTCTACTGGACTTTTTACTCACCCTATATGAAAAAAACTTTTAGGTTTGACGGCATACCTCCGCCAAGGTAATATCTTGGGAGAATCTTGAAACTTAAGGCTCGTTTTGTTTGTTTTCTTTTGTATAACCTAGGGCTTTG
Organism: Camellia granthamiana; assembly: GCA_036172215.1. Taxonomy (NCBI): domain Eukaryota; kingdom Viridiplantae; phylum Streptophyta; class Magnoliopsida; order Ericales; family Theaceae; genus Camellia; species Camellia granthamiana. The sequence continues at coordinate 121,585,797 of CM069906.1, forward strand.
ATGTATTGAGCTTGTGACCCACTTTTGTTATAACCAGGCAACGTCTTGGAAATTTGTAACCTATAAGCCATGAACTTGTGTTTAGTTTAGCTGTGATTTCGGGTCAATCTTATGTTATAAATTCATGTTTTAAGATCAATGAATGTATTAATGCATATGATATGATTTTGTAAAACTTTAAGGGACATCTATTTATGATATACTATCTTGGAAATGTTTGTACATATCGAATGTTTGGAATTACTTTTAAGCTTCCGCATGTCTAATGGACTTAATGGGTAGTTCGAGCATCCATATTTTTGAAGTGTTACGCATGGCCTAATTATTATCATTATTTTGTTATTTTATTTTTGAAAGGGTTTTCAACCTTATTTAGCATCTTATGTTTATGTAGTGTTCATTATAAAATAAATTTTTTAAAAAAATACAATGGTTACTTTGAATTAAATTAATAAAATTATGTTTCATTTATAATTTTGAATTTAGGATGATCAATATATAATTTAAGTAACATGAGCTTATAAGTTAGTAGAAAGGTGGAAAATAGAAAGAAAAAAAATTACAAACATATGGGGGTGTAAGTGTGTCTGTGGTGGGGTACAAATGAAAGGCTGTACGGGTGCAAGTGTCACTTGCACCCCCATGTATTGGTAATTTTTTTTTCGTTCTCTCATCTGCATATAATTCTTCCTATAAATTATACGTGATAAAAACTTAATTATATATAAATCATGCCAAATAATATAATATGCATTTAAATCATGCCAAATAATATAATATGCATTGTTGAATGAGTTTGTCAAAATATAACATTTGACATTGTAGCATGCATAATAGATCATTATCACGATTAAAATGAATGTAAGTGGTCTAGGAGGGAAAATGATTTTACTTTTATCACAACAGTTCAAATTTTACTTTGGCCTTTTATATTAAGAGTGATTTTACTTATACCACTACTTTATCTCTTTACATCCTCCATATGAGATATATATATATTTTTTTTTTCAATTTTACCCATGTGTGAAATTGCCTTTAAGGACAAAACGCTAAAATTAAATATATTTTATTATCTCCTTACACCCTTTAGCCTTCAATCCCTACTCATCGTATTTCTTTCTCAATTTTTCTTCTATCTTACACATCTCTTTTCAAAAAGTGAAAATCGTAGTATTTTGAACATAGAAGAAAGCAATGGATGAAAAAACGGTGGTGAAGAATCATCAAAAAGTGAAAATTGTGAGTTTTTTTTTTTTAATTTGTTTGGTAGTTTTTGTTTTGTTTTCTTGGACTATTCTTTAACTTTTGTTCAGTGTTTCGAAATCGAATAAAATAAAATAGTCCAGCATCACATTGCCGAACAAAAAATATATGTTTGGTAACCAACTACCAAATAAAATATACATTTCCGATAACCTAAGGCCGATTTTTTTTTAATTTGTTCGGTTACTCATTACCGTGTATTTTTAGTTTCTTTTTTTTGCTTGAAATGATTATGCTTCTACTCATTGCAACAATGCAAGTACTGCATTATTAGTGGACTCCAGTCATAAATTCATTATAGTCGATGTTTGTTAAATTTTTTTATACAATTTTTTTCTTATTTTTAATTTGTATTTGACATATAAATGTATTTATTATCTTTAGATTTTTAGTAGTCGTCAAACATTAATTAAAAGGGCTTCTGACGTTAGGAAGAAGATTGGATTTGTCATTGTTATAAAGACATCGGATGCTGGAGGTAATAGCAAAAAACTAAGGCTCACACTTGCTTGTGAAAGAAGTGGTTACTATAAAGGCAACAAGAAGATCAAGGGGGAATGATTAAAGTTGACAGGTTCTGAAAAGTGTGGATGTCTATTTCTATTAAGTGGAAAAAATTACCTACAAATGATGAGTGGATGTTACATGTCTTATGCGAAGTGCACAATCATCCGCTTGCTGAACATATTGAAAAGCACTCATTTATTGACAGATTATCTAAGGAGGAAACATCCTTGTTAGTTGATATGTCAAAGAGTATGGTGCAACCAAAAGAGATATTGGTTACATTGAAATAAAGGGATGCCTTTAATGGGACAACAACGAAGACAATCTACGTGCAACTAGATTAATTAGTTTACATGAAGATGATTGGCAACAAGTTAGAAGAAACTTGTTGACTAAGCTGCATTTGAATACACTACGTGCAACTATTTGGTTCAGATGAAGGGGTTGATGACCTTACCTTTATCTTATCCTACTTCGAACTTGGCCATGGATTTAATCATTGGATGACTACGCCCGACATGGGTCATTTGATAGTATCATATTACTGAGTCGTTCTTTATCATTTATCCATGCAATAGTGCTTGACGTTACTACCACCTAGATCAGTACCGATTGCAACACCTGATCGAAGAGATATCTGCATAGAATTTGTAAATAGAAACCATTTCGTGCAGGTATAAACTACTAAGCCTACTTAGATCATTACCATGTCTTATTTTGTAATTCTACTTATTGATATCTTTATTATAGGTTTATCCGCAACCCGGTCATCTAGTACCTTCGATAGCAAATAATTGGATTCGTTTATATCACCCGTGTGCTAGTAGATGAGAGAAAGCATATACTACCTATATTCATCAATTTTGTACGCTTGTCAACCCTGATGTAGTAACTATCGAAACTATCGATATAGACGAATTGTGATAACATGTTTGATTGATGAATGTAAACAATAATAGATTTTATGGATACTTTTATAGATGTTTGTACACTTGATTTTTTTATGAATATTTTTATAGATACTTTTATGTATGATTTTATGATTGTGTGTTTAATTTATGGATGTTTTTTATGGATCCTTAAAGGAAAAAGTAAATCTTTCAACGTACAGCGATAGGTGGCTAGACAAATCTATTATAGTTTGGCAACATGACACTAGAGTAATCTAATTTGTATAGCAATGTGTCACCGAATAGGCACTCCACAAGTGGCCCCGAATTAATTTCTTCTTATCATCCAATCGAACGGTAACATATTGCTGGAAAAAAAAATTTGTTCGGTAACATGGCACTGGATTAATTCAATTTCATTAACATTGTATTACTGAACAAGCTTGGTACAAATTTAAAAATCATTGTTTAGAAGAAAGTGGCTCTGTGAATCTATAGCAACAAAATGCTGGAGAAATCTATTTTTTCCGACAACATAACACCAAAGGAAGGTAAATTATTTAGCATTGTGTGACCAAATAGGCACTTCGTTGTAGGCTCCACTCACTGTCTTTCCTGCGTCTTTCTCTGTTCCCTTATTTTCCTTCCAAAAACTATTGGTATAAAGAGATGAAAGAGTTTTGAAAAGTCTTACTTTATGATTAGTTTTGATAATATAATAGGTGTAATGAGAATCATATTTTTTTTAAATAATATAATGAGATGGAAGTGTAAAAAAATAAAATAGTGGTATAAGTAGAATCACTCTTATATTAATTATCCTACAAAATTTTAAGTAGTGGGGTAGTGGGAATAGACATGGCCACAAGGAAAATGAATTCTCTCTCTATATATTTTTGGTTAAAGATAAAAATAAAAAAATCCTAGCCAAGACTTTTAGACACATTTTTAGAGGATAATTTGAGTCATCAACATGCATGGTAGTTTTTTTTTTTTTTTTTTTTGAGCAAAAAGAAAGGATACTCTGAGGTGTCATCACGGCATCCGTGAGCCCAGTTCCCGAGGAAGTTGGTTATTAGCCTGATTTAACTCAATCCATAGGAAGAACCCACTACCGAGGCACCAGTGGAGCTCAACAATACGTCACATGCATGATCGTTGAATCCTCAAAATTCATATGACCTTAGGCTTCATTAAAACATTTCCTTAAAAATCATATGACCTTGCTTCATTAAAACATTTTAAACATAAAGTCATAAAATAATTTTCAAAAACAAGCCAATTTCCTTAAAATTCATATGACCTTGCTTCATTAAAAAATTTTAAACATAAAGTCATTTTATATATAATAATTTTCAAAAAAAAAAAAATAGTAGTATTTTTTGAAAAAAAGAGAGAAGAAGGTCATGTGTGTTTGCTTTAAATTCCCCCCGAGGATTAAGCAAATCTGCAAAGTTTAAAACTTAAAGATGAGTTTGTCACCAAAAAAAAAAGAAAAAGAAAAAAGAATCTATAAAGTGCCTAACGAGTCCAGATTTGGATTGGAAATAATCCAATCCCTTCCTTTAAAAAGTAATGTTAAATAACATAAAACTTACACACAAATTGAGGTTGGTTGAAGCGGGGCTTGCATATATAAGAGCATTTACAATGTGATAATTAAAAATGTGCATCAGAAAGTGTGTTATATGTTAAAAGGAGATCAAAGAGAGATTTAATTTTGTGTGTTAATTATTTGTTAGTTTAAAGAATGAGTGGGTATTCTACTGATATATCGAAGGTGTGTCATGTAACAATGTGTGAGTTAAATATATATATTTATATTACATAAAATAATTTGATTAAAAAGAAAATACATTGGGTGTACCCTTGAGCTTAGCCCTTCTCTCTCTCTGTTGCTAACTGTGTAGCTACAGTTAACAACAAACTTAGCAAAACCACTAGTTAACAAGCATTAGAACTGAAGCATCGGAGGCAAAAACAAAACAATAAGTTAGCTAAGTAAGTAATGTGTGATTAGAAGTGCAAGAAAAATTAATAGAACAAAACCGACAGCTCAAAATCAACCGAAATTTTAATTTTCGGTTTATTTTTCATAACTTATAGCCTGTTCTATTTTTAAAGTTTATTATATTGATACAAACTGAACCCATCGAAAAATTATATTTTAGTACCTTTATATTTTAATTTTTAGATTATTTTAAGGTAAGTAAATATTATAATATATTTTTTGTGATAAAAATTAGGGAGGAAGATATTTATAGAGCAATTTTTATATTTTTTCTTCATCTATTTTCAATGTTTTTCTGACACCTTTAAAACCTCAGGTAAATCCATCATTATTACCAATTGTAAAAATAGTTGGTTAAAGGAAAAATTCATTAATTATATTGCAGCAACTCTCCAGAAAGATGTGTTGCAATGGTTACGATAGTGGGAAAAATCTTAAATTGAAAAAAGTCAAAAAAAGGGCTTTGTTAGCAAATTTTCTCACACTTGACACAATTTTAGCTGAATTTGCAAAAATCATAAAAGAAAATTGATGCGGTTTTGCAGGAGATACTAATCTGCAAACAGATGCAAATTATATTTTGACTAAATTAGAATTATTTAATATTTGTCTTTTTGAAGACTATGTTCAAACTTTTAAAAAATATTATTATCTTATTGATCTACCAGCAAATCAACCCTGGCTAGATCAATTTTTCCATAAACTCCCTAATCCATGGGATGAGTTATGTATTAAAACATATCCTGATTTTCTCAAAAATATGGAGAAGGAAGAATATGATAATCTTGGTTTTCGCATTAATTATGTTCCAAGACTGATAGCAGATTGATGTCTAGAAGCAAAGGTGAAAAAATAAATAAAAAAACAAATTTCCAACTCACAATACGGTCAAAAATGTTTTGATAAAATTTTAAAATAAAATTGAAAAATTGGTTGTAATACATTTCCTAAATGAAAAAGGATTTTCCAAAAAACACAGAAAATATAAATGGAATCCTTGGAAAAAGAACAAAACTATTTCAAAAAAGAAACCAACAAATGTTTCAAAAAATAAAATTTGTAAATGTTACATTTGTAATGAAGAAGGTCACTATGCACCCAAATGCCCAAAAAGGGGAAAAAGTGCAAAGAAAATAATCAAAATTATTGAAGAACAAAATTTTGAAATAATATATGGCGAAGAAATTTTCGATGAAGAAGAAATCTTATACAAAATTTCTAGTGATGAAAAAAGTTCAAATGAAAAACTAATCTTCATGATGACTAATAATAGTCAAGAAATATCTTAAGAAGCAGATAATATATCTCAAGAAGAATTACAGGCAATTCGACTTGGAGATGTAATCGGAGAAGAAAAAACTTTTACAGACGAAGAATTAGCAAAATTCGAAAAAATGTAAGAAGTTGTTGTTCCAGAAATTTATAAACTTTAAAAATTCAACTTCTTTTCAGTAAGAGTGTTTAAACAATACAGTGGGAACACTCAAGCAAAATGGTCAGAAGAAGGAAATATTGATATTTCTTTTTTTGATAAGAAAAATGTTGTAAGATGGAAAAAGAAATATCTTGAAATTCAATATATCCATATTGGATTAATTCAAGTAACCATAATAACCTTATTTCGCCAAGGGATAGATACTCCTATTTTGACAGTAATTTTTGACAAAAGATTTTCCGACCCAATGAAAGCAATCATTGGAGGAATTTAGTCTAATTTGGCTAATGGAGTAGTTTGGTTTAATGTTAGACCAAATTTCTTTATTTCCATAAATGATCCTAATCTTGAAGATACAGTCAGAATAAGAATTAAAACACAAGGATTAAGAATGAAATCAAATTCTCATGATTTGGCTATTCGTTGGAAAACAATTCACGAATTAACCAAATTTCTTGAAACAAAAACAAGATCAAATGATAATAAAATTGTTGAAATCTTTGAACCAAGACCATTTGACACGGTAATATAACCTCATCTAATGAATTGGAGTGATTTAGAAGTCCCTCGACAATGGTTAATTCAAGACCTAGTGGGACAAGGAGAATCTTTTAAAACAAAAAAATCCTATACAATTACAAATGCAGCATTAGGAAAAAATTTATATATTGAAAATACAGTTTCAAAAATTAAAAGATCAACTTCTATATTTGAAAAATATTTTCCTAACAAATCATTTTCAAAATTAAGCATTAGAGAATCAAGTAATAATTCTAATCAAGAATCTATTACTTCAAACAATGTTCAGATTCTTATTTTTCCAAGAACAAGAAAATAACTTGAACATATTAAGTCTGCATATATGTATCATTTTCAAACAAAAAATGATGATATTATTTTTTCTCCGAGTAAAAAAAAAAAGAAGATATACATATGTATTGGGAACATTTAATTTTGCAGGTTATAAACCCTATAGCCTCAGTGTTCTCATAGATACAGGAGCTACAGTCAGCTCATGTAAATAGAATGCCATACCAAAAGAAAAATGGATATTAATGAAATATCCAATTTTGGTTACTGAAATTGATGGCAACCACACTTCCATACAATTCTAGACTAAAAATATAGCTATTTGGTTAAATGATAGCAAGTTCATTATACCAAAAATTTTATGTTTTCCGTATATGCATAGAGATTTCTTTCTTGGAAACAATTTTATCTATAAATACCTTCCAATGCAAATACAAGAAAAGGCCATTTCATTAAGCATAAATAATGTCTTAATTCATATTCCCTTGTTAGAACAACATAAATATATTTGTGACAAAGAGTTTGCGCCCATGCCGGTTGGTGATTTAACTCCCATCATCAAAACTATTGATGAATCACATTGGATTTATAAAATTTTGGAAGAAAATTTTAGTGAACATCCATTAAAACTATGGCAATGTAGTTCACGTTATTGTAGTTTAAAATTAAAAGACCCTAACATTATCATTAGAGTAAGACCAATGATCTATACTAGACAAGATATAGATGAATTTGATATTTAGCTCAAGGAACTTTTAGACAAAAAGTTACTTAAAGAAACTAGAAACTCTCACTCTAGCCCAACTTTTATGGTAAGAAACCATGCTGAAATTAAAAGAGGAAAAGCCCAAATGATAGTCAACTATAAACGGCTAAATGAAAATTTAGAATTTGACGGATATCTTATTCCACGAAAAGATGTTTTGATTAACTTAACCAAATGATAAAAAATCTTTAGCAAATTTGATTGTAAAAGTGGATTTTGGCAAATTCAATTGACTGAAGAGTCAAAAAAATTGACAGCTTTCAGTACACCTAGAGGACATTACCACTGGAATGTTATGCCTTTTGGGTTAAATATAGCACCACAAGTATTTCAATGGTGGATGGATACAATTTTTAAAGATTTTAAAGATTGTTGTGTAGTTTATATTGATGATATACTTATCTTCTCTAAAACCAAGGATGAGCATAAGAAACATTTAAAATTACTTTGTGAAAAATTTCAAAAACATGGAATTATTTTGTCTCCAAAAAAGATTGAACTAGAAAAAGAATCAATTGAATTTTTGGGAATAATTTTAGACCAGAAAGGTTTAAAATTACAAGAACGTATTTTGTCCAAAGTACGAGATTTTCCTTATACTCTTGAAAATATAACACAATTACAGAGTTTATTAGGCATTTTAAATTATGGGCGAAATTTTATTAAAAATCTTTCAAAAATAGAAATTCCTTGGTTAACCAAATTAAGGAAAAATGTTATTTTTGGATGGATAACAGAAGATGTTGCTTTAATTAAACAAATTAAAGAAAATGTTAAAACTTTTCCAGATGTTTATCTTTCTAAAATAGGTGATAAATTAATTTTAGAAACAAATGCCTCAGAAGTATGCTGGGGATGTGTTCTTAAAGCTATACCCAGTAATTTATGGCATGATAAAGAGATAACTTTATCAGAAAATGGGATTAGACCAAGAAAAAACTCAATACCAATAAAATTACAAAAAGAAGAATTAATTTATAGATATAATTCTGGAACATTTAAACTAAATGAACAAAAATATATTATTTTCGAAAAAGAATTACTTTCAATAAAATTGGTAATAAAAAGTTTTCATATTTATTTAGCTCCAGAAAATTTTATTGTACGCACTGATAATAAAGCAGTAATAGATTTCTTAATCAATAAAAAATCTACTGAGCAAGGAAGACGATTAGCCTGGTTATAATAAAATTTCTGAATATACTTTTGAGGTAGAACATCTTAAAGGTACTAAAAATTATCTTGCAGATTTTCTTAGTAGAAATTGTTTCAAAAAATTAAATTACTACACAAGTAATTTTAATTTTTGCAGAAGACCTCTAGACCAAGAGGAAAACAATGGATAAGGGCAAATAACCCGTTCAAGGAGATTGGGTGACAATTGCTAAAAAAGCAATCCCCAGACAAGAAAGAGTTTATGTTGTATTCTCAGGAAAACAACTTGGAATTTACACAGACTGGAATGAAGCCAATCAGCAAGTTTGCAGATTTCCAGGAGCCAGTCATAAATCATATGATAGCATGACCAAAGCTAAAAGAACTTTTTACACTGCACCAGCTATGCCTATTTATCAAAAGAATCAAATGAGAACTAACCTAGTTCTAACTAATATTCAGACATCTAAACTAGATGAATCTGAGATAAAAGATTTTTTCAACCATGGTATATTCAAAGAAATTTATACAGAACTCAATGGAGTTTGAAAAACTCACATTGTAGACAACAAAGTGAAATTTCGAAAACACATGGGAGTTCTAGCCAAACAAAAAAAGGAAAGGAATTTTTACTATTTTTTACTATTTTTATTATGGAGTTATGGTGTATAGAATTATGATGGAGAAGTTAGAGATAAAGTTGAAAGCACAAAGATGGAGAGAATTTACATTGTACATTATGTTGGCGTAAAAGCCAATATATAGAATACAAGATGGTGAATACAAACAAAACCAAACTTAATGCATAATTAACTTGGCAAGACTTTACGGCCAAGAGTTGCAAAAAATTCTAACACCCTAGTCAAGCCTAGTCATAGGCTTTATAAAAGGTCTACATAAAAATAAATACAAAGAGACAAAAATGGTTAAAGGAAAAACTACAATTATTTGCTATGTGCTACAATTTTTACAATTATATACACTGTCTACCCTCCCCGATTTTCAAATGGATAGACTGAAACAGATAAGGTTAGAATGATCTTTCTGTCTTGTAACGGTAGCTGAAATGATTTGTCTGACCACTTTTTGCCTTATAATGTAGGTTGCTCCACGTGTCCTAGATAAGGTTGGAGTCGATCAGGAGACAGCTGCATGTGATAGTGGGGTCCACTATCCTTCCATCCTGTTGATGAGATTGTGATATTCTTTATCAGTCTCTGATAGAGGAGAATTCGGATCCTGGCTGTATTGTTCATTCCGAAAATGTTTTACATCATCCGCGGTCATGGCTAATTCTAATGGAAGATCCAAATTATTTCCCTTTTTGAGATTTAATAACATATTAAGAGCCTCATTAATTTGTGTAGGAGACCTTTGATATGTTATGGGAAAATGGGTTACAAATAGTATTCTTCCATTTGTGACCATGAATGGCAATTTTGCTGAGCCATGGATGTTGGACGTTGCCTGTGAAACAAATATTAGACTGTCTATCCAATATTCTATCAAAGAAAGTTTTTGGATATTTTCCAATCTCTCTCTCCGGCGATCTTCATCTAAATAATCATCTTTAAATTCAAAATCTTCAGTTTCTTTAAGATACCAAATTTGGTATGGTTAGAAAAAATATTCTCGTTCCCGCTAACCAATAGTGCTAGAGATCCAGAAAGTAAAATATTTGCTCCATCGGAAGCCTTTTACTATCCATGATAGCATTGCTTTGATGATCATTGGATAATCTATCCATTGGATTGGATAAAATTTGAAAAATAACTTGCTTAGTTATTCCCCAATTTATGTCTTCAAAAAATCACATGTCATGATTTGCCATGATAGTTATTTTGGGAATTCCATCTTTCAAATTTAATTTATCATAAGATCGTTCTAAGATTTGTCTAATTTTATCACGATGGTCTTCAACTCGATTTTTGATTAACATAAAAATTTCTTTTAGAAGCAAAGTTCTTGCTTTTTCAAAAAGACAAAGTCTTTTTATTTGTTCAAAAACTAGATAAGAAAACTCATCTAATATGAGGTCTGATAGCTGAAGAAATTGTTTATCTTTTCAAAATTAAAATCTTCATTCCAATTCATTTGTTTAAGAATATTGAAACAAAGATTTTGCAAGTCTTTCAATTTAGCTGTTTGCTCAGCTAATTTGTTGGCCAGAACTCCTATGTGTTTTCGAAATTTCACTTTGTTGTCTACAATGTGAGTTTTCCAAACTCCATTGAGTTCTGTATAAATTTCTCTGGATATACTAGGGTTGAAAAAATCTTTTATCTCAGATTCATCTGGTTTAGATGTTTGAATAGTAGTTAGAATTGGGTTAGTTCTCATTTGATTCTTTTGATAAATATGCATAGCTGGTGCATTGTAAAAAGTTTTTTTTAACTTTGGTCATGCTATCATATGACTTATGACTAGCTCTTGGAAATCCGCAAACTTGTTGATTGGCTTCATTCCAGTTTGTGTAAATTCCAGGTTTGTTTTCCTGAGAATACAACATAAACTCTTTCTTATTTGGGGATTGTTTTTTTAGCAATTGTCATCTAATCTCCTTGAACGGGTTGTTTGCCCTTATCCATTGTTTTTCTCTTGATCTAGAGGTCTTCTGCAAAAATTAAAATTACTTGTTTAGTAATTTAATTTTCTGAAACAATTTCTACTAAGAAAATCTGCAAGATAATTTTTAGTACCTTTAAGATGTTCTACCTCAAAAGTATATTCAGAAATTTTATTATACCAAGCTAATCGTCTTCCTTGCTCAATAGATTTTTTATTGATTAAGAAATCTCTTACTGCTTTATTATCAGTGCGTACAATAAAATTTTCTGGAACTAAATAAATATGAAAACTTTTTATTGCCAATTTTATTGCAAATAATTCTTTTTCGAAAATAATATATTTTTGTTCATTTGGTTTAAATGTTTTAGAATTATATCCACAAATTAATTATTCTTTTTGTAATTTTATGGGTATTTGATTTTTTTCTTAGTCTAATCCCATTTTCTGATAAAGTTATCTCTTTATCATATCATAAATTACTGGGTATAGCTTTAAGAACACATCCCCAGCATGCTTATGAGACATCTGTTTCTAAAATTAATTTATCACATGTTTTAGGAAGATAAAATATGGTAAAGTTTTAACATTTTCTTTAATTTGTTTAATTAAAACAACATTTTCTGCTATCCATTCAAAAATAACATTTTTCCTTAATTTGGTTAACCAATGAATTTCTATTTTTGAAAGATTTTTAATAAAATTTCGCCCATAATTTCAAATGCCTAATAAACTCTGTAATTGTGTTATATTTTCAAGAGTATTAGGAAAATCTCTTACTTTGGACAAAATATGTTCTTATAATTTTAAACCTTTGTGGTCTAAAATTATTCCCAAAAATTTAATTGATTCTTTTTCTAGTTCAATCTTTTTTGGAGACAAAATAATTCCATGTTTTTGGAATTTTTCACAAAGTAATTTTAAATGTTTCTTATGCTCCTCATTGGTTTTAGAGAAGATAAGTATATCATCAATATAAACTACACAACAATCTTTAAGATCTTTAAAAATTGTATCCATCCACCGTTGAAATACCTGTGGTGCTATATTTAACCCAAAAGGCATAACATTCCAGTGGTAATGTCCTCTAGGTGTACTGAAAGCTGTCAATTTTTTTGACTCTTCAGTCAATTGAATTTGCCAAAATCCACTTTTACAATCAAATTTGCTAAAGATTTTTGATCATTTGGTTAAGTTAATCAAAACATCTTTTCGTGGAATAAAATATCCATCAAATTCTAAATTTTCATTTAGCCATTTATAGTTGACTATCATTTGGGCTTTTCTTCTTTTAATTTCAGCATGGTTTCTTACCATAAAAGCTAGGTTAGAGTGAGGGTTTCTAGTTTCTTCAGTTAACTTTTTGTCTAAAAGTTCTTGGAGCTAAATATCAAATTCATCTATATCTTGTCTAGTATAGATCATTGGTCTTGCTCTAATGATAATGTTAAGGTTTTTTAATTTTAAACTACAATAACGTGGACTACATCGCCATAGTTTTAATGGATGTTCACTAAAATTTTCTTCCAAAATTTTATAAATTCAATGTGATTCATCAATAGTTTTGATGATGGGAGTTAAATCACCAACCGGCACGGGCGCAAACTCTTTGTCACAAATATATTTATGTTGTTCTAACAAGGGAATATGAATTAAGACATTGTTTATGCTTAATGAAATGGCCTTTTCTTGTATTTGCATTGGAAGGTATTTATAGATAAAATTGTTCCAAGAAGAAAATCTCCATGCATATACGGAAAATATAAAATTTTTGGTATAATAAACTTGCTATCATTTAACCAAATAGCTATATTTTTAGCCTTGAATTGTATGGAAGTGTGGTTGCCATCAATTTCAGTAACCAAAATTGGATATTTCATTAATATCCATTTTTCTTTTGGTATGGTATTCTATTTACATGAACTGACTGTAGCTCCTGTATCTATGAGAATACTGAGGTATAGGGTTTATAATCTGCAAAATTAAATGTTCCTAATACATATGTATATCTTCTTTTTCCTTGGCTAGGAGAAAAAATAATATCATCATTTTTTGTTTAAAAATGATACATATATGCAGACTTAATACGTTCAAGTTGTTTTCTTGTTCCTGGGAAAATAGGAATCTGAACATTGTTTTGAAGTAGTAGATTTTTTATTAGAATTATTACTTGATTCTCCAATACTTAATTTTGAAAATGATTTGTTAGGAAAATATTTTTCAAATACAGAAGTTGATCTTTTAATTTTTGGAACTATATTTTCAATATATAAATTTTTTCTTGATGCCTGCATTTGTAATTGTACAGGATTTTTTTGTTTTAGAAGATTCTCTTTGTCCCACTAGGTCTTGGATTAACCATTGTCGAAGGACTTCTAAATCACTCTAATTCATTGGATAAGGTTGTATTACCATGTCAAATGGTCTTGGTTCAAAGATTTCAACAATTTTATTATCGTTTGATCTTGTTTTTGTTTCAGGAAATTTGGTTAATTCGTGAATTGTTTTCCAACGAATAGCCAAATCATGAGAATTTGATTTCATTCATATCCTTGTGTTTTAATTCTTATTCTGACTGTATCTTCAAGATTAGGATCATTTATGGAAATAAAAAAATTTGGTCTAACATTAAACCAAACTACTCCATTAGCCAAATTAGACTGAATTCCTCCAATGATTGCTTTCATTGGGTCGAAAAATCTTTTGTCAAAAATTACTGCCAAAATAGGAGTATCTATCCCTTGGTAAAATAAAGCTGTTATGGTTATTTGAATTAATCCAATATGGATATATTGAATTTCAAGATATTTCTTTTTCCATCTGGCAATATTTTTCTTATCAAAAAAAGGAATATTAATATTTCCTTCTTCTGACCATTTCACTTGAGTGTTCCCACTGTATTGTTTAAACACTCTTGCTGAAAAGAAATTGAATTTTGAAAGTTTATAAATTTCTGGAACAGCAACTTCTTGCATTTTTTTGAATTTTGCTAATCTTCGTCAGTAAAAGTTTTTTCTTCTCTGATTACATCTCCGAGTCAAATTGCCTGTAATTCTTCTTGAGATATACTATCTGCTTCTTGAGATATTTCTTGACTATTATTAGTCATCACGAAGATTAGTTCTTCATCTGAACTTTCTTTATCACTAGAAATTTCGTATAAGATTTATTCTTCATTGGAAATTTCTTCGCAATATATTATTTCAAAATCTTGCTCTTCAAGAATTTTGATTATTTTCTTGGCACTTTTTCCCCTTTTTGGGCATTCGGGTGCATAGTGACCTTCTTCGTTACAAATGTAACATTTACAAGTTTTCTTTTTTGAAACACTTGTTGGTTTCTTTTTTCGAATTAACTTTTTCTTTTTTAAAAAAGTTTTGCTCTTTTTGCAAGGTTTCCATTTATATTTTCTGCGTTTTTTGAAAAATCCTTTTCGGTTAGGAAATGTATTACAACCAATTTTTCAATTTTCTTTTAAAATTTTATCATAACATTTTTGATCGTATTGTGAGTTGGAAATTTGATTTTTTATTTGTTTTTTCGCCTTTGCTTCTAGACACCGATCTGCTATCAGTCTTAAAACATAATTAATGCGAAAACCAAGATTATCATATTCTTCCTTCCCATTTTTTTGAGAAAATTAGGATATATTTTAATACATAACTCATCCGATGAATTAGGGAGTTTATGGAAAAATTGATCTAGCCAAGGTTGATTTGCTGTGGATCAATAAGATAATAATATTTTTTAAAAGTTTGAACATAGTCTTCAAAAAGACAAATATAGCGATCCCGGTTCTTCCTCCTATCCGGACTTGGTTCCGTGGATGTTGGTTGTGGTTTATATCTTGTTTTCGTCCTTCAATACTTTGTATTTGAGTTATAGGCTGTTTTGGGCAGGATTGTTTCAGGTTGGGTGTGATTGGGAGCAAATGGTTGCTGCCTAGAATTTTGGTCCTTCGCTCGAGCGAGTTTTTTGTCGCTCGAGCGAGCTCTGTGTCTTAGATCCTTCGCTCGAGCCAGGGTTCCTTATCTCGAGTGAGAGTTGAGTTTTGTATCTGGTGGCTCGAGCGAGAAGTCTTTCGCTCGAGCTTGCGTCAGCGTCTGGTTCTAGACCTGAGAGTTGCATTTCTTAGCTCGAGCGAGCGAGTTGTATGTTTTGGGTTTCTTCGCTCGAGCGAGCATTCTGTCGCTCGAGCGTGCTTCTGGGTTGCAGACCTGAAACTTTGAATTATTGGCTCGAGCGAGGCTTTCTACGCTCGAGCGAGGGTTCTTTGTGTCTGGTCGCTCGAGCGACCAATCCTTCGCTCGAGCGAGCCTGTGTTATATCAGTAGACAGCAACAGCTTCTTCTTCACTTTTTCATCCTCTCTTTTCATACAAACCCTAGACCAGCTGCATCTTCTCTCTCTATATAACTTCTCTTTAGGGTTTCATCTATTTTTAGTGTGTTTCTACCCTAAGTTCTTTGTAAGAAATATAGAGGGTTGTGTGGACTACGTTTTAATCTGAAAATTTGTGGATTTGGAGCATTTTAGATTTTCACCATCTTCTCCTTTGGTCTCTTCATTTCGAGGTAGGGATACCCTACTCCATCTTATGAGTTTTGTCATAAATATTGGTCATTTTGATAAGTTGGTATTGTTGGAAAATTATGGGAAGTTAGGGTTTGATTTGAGATTATAAGTTGGGGGTTTTTAAATATTAAACATCATATGTATGTGAGAGTATGAGAAATGGAATTATTGTTGTTGAGATGATGAAAATAAGCCTTAGGGCTAATGTTGAGAAAAAGGGAAAAATGCCCTAATTATATTGAATAATTAATTTGGGGAATTGTGTAATTGAGTTGAAATTCATGAAATTGGGGAATTATGAGATTAAATGGTGTGTTTGGATTAATTTATCATTCACCTATGAAAATGTTGAGGTTATATCTGTTGATGCATTTATTATCTATTTAGAAATAACTGCTTTGGGCTAGTGGTGGAGGATAGTTTTGATTGTTGTAGACACTATATGTTGATTAGGGAAAACTAAAACTAATCACATTGAATATGTCATTGAATATGACGGTCGGATTAATACAGCAAATATGTGTATTGATTGATTATTGTGTATGACAAGTGTTTAATACATTGTATATGCATATTGTTTGAAAGGAGATAGGGGATGTACTCCATGGTTTGAGAGGAGATAGGGGATGGACTCTCAAACCTGTTTGGGAGGAGATAGGGGATGGACTCTATAGATACAGCAAATATGTGTATCGACTGAAGTATGGAAGTGTTTTAATATGAGCTATGGTCTCATTTGAATTGTGAATGAAGGAAGTGTTTTAACATGAGTTGTGTTCTCATTAGAATGGTTGATGTTGGAAATATTTTTATATGAGCTGTTGTCTCATGAGGATTGTTTGGCTAGGTTCTGAGCCATGTTTTCAAATTGATAATTTGTTAAGTAAAGGAAAGTGGTTTGAAACATAAACATGTTTGTCATGGAATGTGATATAAGCTGGTTTATAAGTGTTAACCTTCTGTCAAATGCTATTATTTTAGTCATTGCTCATGTTTGGTTTAATATATCTCTACTAGGTTGTGGCTCACCCTATATGAGACATCATTTTCAGGTTCAGGTGACATGCCACCTCCAAGGACGTAGCTTGGACGGTTTTTGGAAGTGGAAGACTATTGAATTATTTTTGTTATTTTGGTATTACATATAAATTCAAGCCAAGGGCTTAATATGCTTTGAGTTAGTACTCACTTTTGTGTAACCAAGTGTTGGCTTGGAAAGTTGTAAGCCCATTGGGCATTTACTTTTGTTGTCAACATGTAATACATTTGTAAGGAATACTCTGATGAATGGAATTAAGTTTTGTTTATTTATGTCTATGCATGTCAATAATGTGGGTCTCTTTGTATTATTTTGAGGGCGTTATAACAAATATTACATAATTCTAACTTAGTCAAAATATAATTTGCATCTGATTGTAAATTAGTATCTCCTGCAAAACCACATAAATTTTCTTTTATGATTTTTGCAAATTCAGCTAAAATTGTGTCAAGTGTAAGAAAATTTGTTAACAAAGACGTTTTTTGACTTTTTCCAATTTCAGATTTTTCCCACTGTCTTAACCACTGCAACACATCTCCCTGGAGAGTTGCTGCAATATAATCAAGGAATTTTTCCTTTAACTAACTATTTTTATAATTGGTAATAATGGAGTGTTTTGGGAAGTTGGTAAAAAGCTGGCTTTTGGCTTTTTACCAAGCTTTTTTGCTTTTTTGGAAGTGATTTGGAAAGTTGGTAAAAAGCTGGTTTTTTTTATTTTTGGTTTAATATTTTTTAAAAATGTCACATCACTCTAAAATGACCAAAATATCCTTAATTTTTGATTTTTGAATTAATTAATTACAATGTTCCAGAGGGTAGTTTGGTAAATGGCTGAGTTGCTTTTTTGGGTCTTCCCAAATGGGATTTTCAGCATTTTTGCATGGTTTGGCGTTTTTGATGAATTCACAAAACGCAACTTTTTGTTTAAGTTTCCAAAACGGCACAATGATGGACAAGGATTGTGCCCAGTCATCAATTGCTTGTTCTTAATCCTTAAATGGAACATGAGACAAATCTAAATAAGTACCATTTTGAGCTGTTGGATACTTATGATTATTATATTTTCTAGATATTACTGGCTCAGGTGTAGGATTGGAGGTACTTCCAATGTTAGTATCATTTTTAACTTCATTTGTCTGAATAAAGTCAAAATTCTCTCTATCTTCGCAT
The DNA here is from genome assembly GCA_036172215.1 of Camellia granthamiana. NCBI lineage: Eukaryota > Viridiplantae > Streptophyta > Magnoliopsida > Ericales > Theaceae > Camellia > Camellia granthamiana. The sequence goes on from CM069906.1 coordinate 121,603,983, forward strand.
GTGCCAAATAATTCGGGATTAATTGACTCTTCTACCTTTCTTTTCCCTTTGTTTGTTTCCGGTGAAATATCTTGATCTAATGTTTCTTTAGATGAGGATGATTGACTGTCATCATCATTAGTTGACATATTAATATCATAATTAAAGTGTTGTAAAAGGGCTTCATGTTTTAGATAAGTTTCTCTTATCTGGTCGAGTAGCCTATTTCTTTTATCAATACCTAAATCTGGGTCTTTATATAATTTTCTCCAATAATCTAATATTTCAACAATATTTTCATATGCAGTCCTATTATAGGTATTGGTTTGAAGTACCATAATATCTTCTATACCATAAAATAGCCTAGGGATGTAACTATCTCTTAGACTATTCATTTCATCATTGTTTATGAATGATATAGCTTCTAATTTTATCACCAAATTGTTTATTTGATTTTTTGCTTCTTTATTTAAGTCAATATTTATTATAGAACCTAAATTGTCTATTTTAGATTCTATAGACTCAACTTTGGTTTCTAGATAATTTTGATTTATTTTTTGATTTTTATCTAATTTAGAAAACCAAGAACACATAATATCAGTAATATTATTTAAATTAGAACATACACTATTTATATTTGTAGACTCTTTAGTAATATGCAAACTATGGTCATATTTATGATTAACAGTATTTTTTGTATTTCCCAAGCATGTTATATCTTCAGGGTTAATTGCCATTATAGATTGTTGTTGGTACCTAAGACCTTCCTAGTGTATTTATCCGGTACCTAAAACCTCTCTTTATGATCTTAACGACTTAATTATGGCCAGCAGTCAAAAGATCTTAATGAGTATATGGGTTTTGACATACACTAAGTATATAGGTTTTACAACAATTATAAATGAAACAAATAATTATGAAGATACAAAATACAAAGGATACACAACTAAATACTCAGACAAATTTTTTATTTTTTTTTATAACATAAAGCACACTATACATATTTATATATATCAAAATTTATACATATATAGAAATACTTACATCGCTTGATCTTACTTTCAAAAGCTCTTCACCAAGCTCTGATACCAATTACAAAAACAAAAAAAGAAAAGGAGCTTTTTACTATTTTTTACTATTTTTATTATGGAGTTATGGAGTATGGAATTATGATGGAGAAGTTAGAGATAAAGTTGGAAGCACAAAGATGGAGAGAATTTACATTGTCCATTATGTTGACGTAAAAGCCAATATATAGAATACAGGATGGTGAATACAAACAAAACCAAACTTAATACATACTTAACTTGGCAAGACTTTACGGTCAAGAGTTGCAAAAATTTCAAACACCCTAGTCAAACCTAATCATAGACTTTATAAAAGGTCTACATAAAAATAAATACAAAGAGACAATGAAACCAAACCATAGCATATGGTTTGTGTCGATTCCTTAACCATTAAAATCGAAATGTTCGGTTCATGCTAAATTTTTCCTTAATATTGACAAACCAAACCATTTAAACCCCTGCATGTGACTCTAGTGGTACTCATTGAGAGCCCATTGGAAATACTCTAATCCATACTATAAAATTTTAAATTATTCATTAAGTTCTAAATAAATGGTAAGCTAAAGGGTTAACATGGTGGTCAAGGCTTGGGGTAAGGGTGTACTTATTCCAACGTCTCAAGATTAAAATCTCCTAAGCGCAACAATTTCTTAATTCTCAATAAAAATCTGCAGATTGTAAGATTTATTTTCATTTTTATAGTGGGTTGGTTTTGATTAGCAGGTTGTTTGATTCTTTTTGAAAATGTATATAAAACTTGTGGCTTGTCTGGGTTGGCTCTCAAACACTCTTTAGCCCAGTCCACGGTAGGATTGGATTAACCAATCTGTTCAGACCACTGTAATCTTACTAGCCCCACATAAACAATCCCAAACCTTGTAATTTATGGATCCAACAATACAAACTCTACAGCCCGTTGGGCCCATATCCAACCCTAAAGTTAAGGGGCATTCAACAAACATTATTAAATAAAACTACACGTATCAATTAATATATCAATTAGTATATTAACAGATGATGAGGTATAATTTTAAAAAATTTTAATTTTTGTAATTCATATAATATGTGAGATCTATAATTTTAAAATGATAATATCATAACATATATTAATATATTAATTGGCGTATGTAACACTATTGAACATTATTACATTTCAAAAATGTTAGACTAATTTTTTTTTTTTTTTTGGTTGGGTTGTTGGGTTGACCTTTTATCAAACTTCTATTGAGAGTTGGTTTGGAAAGTAATTTTTTTAAATTTTTTTTATTAAAATATGAGGTAAAAAAAGTTGAAGTGTTTGGAAATAATTTTTTAATTTTTTTACAAAAAAAAAGTGCAAAAAGTGGTGAGAATGAAAAATAATCTTTAATTTTTAATTTTTTTTTAGCTTTTTGGATTTTTTTAGTATTTTTTTTTTTTTTTTTGTGTAGATTACAAATTCACCATTGATGTTGGCTTAAACTACAAATTTCTTCCTATAATTTGAAAAATTACAAATACCTTATCGTAAGAATTTTTTATTAAATAAAATTAACAGAAAAAATAAAATTCCTAACTGCTCTCCTATACAATAATAAAATTAATTGAATTATTAATTAAAATAAATTTAAGATAACATTAAAAATTGTTAATTAACTTGATGATTTATTAATAAAATAGACTATTTACTATGAAATTAAAAATTTCAGGAGACGGGATGTAATTTTGAGAATCACAGTGAACAATTTGTATTTAAAACTAATCTCAAGAAGCGTATTTATAATTTACTCTCTCTTTTTGTGTGTGCGTGACTATTTTAACATATTATGAAACGACGTCCAAGTATTCCCCTGTTAAGCAAAAGTATATTTTCACTTATTCAATTTTAAAAGAAAAAAATTAGCCGCAATTAGTCTTGTTTGATTTCTAAATTAAGTTGACTAGAAGTATAAGTACATTAAGAAGAAATGATAAAATTAAGGTGTTGTTTGGCAAGTTGGTTTGTGGTTAAAATAGTCACGAAAGACAAAATAGGTTATTTTAGCCACAACAAACAAAATATCACATCTAACCCATAATCATTACACTATTCTTTCACAAAAAAAGTCAAAAAATCCTCTCCAAATCAAATTTTTTAGTCCAAATTAAAATAATCAAAAAAATTAAAAAATTAAAAAGCCAACCCGCTTTCCAAACGGAGGAAAAGTAATGTTGGAGACCCTACAACATGATTCCCAATTTTACATACCGACGTGGTAAGGAATTTGGGTCCTAGTTTGATTTTCAAACCAATCAACAATTAATAGGAGTCTATAAGCATTATGTGGTCGTAAGTGGTTTGTTTGTGTACAGTGTGGTGTCATCCGTTGATAAATATTAAATTTATAAAATTACGTACAAAATTCATTATATAAAACGTTACTTTGTCTTTTTTTTGTAAAGTGAGGATAATAAAAAAGAATTTATCTCAAATTGCATAGGGTTAGATTATCAATTCCAACCTCTCAATGGGAACACCAATCTATTATTGTGGGGATTCATTATACTATTTGTTCACAAGCATGATTTCCGTGAAGTCTACAAATTATTATTTTTTAAAATCTGCAATCAGACATGGTGGTGGAGTAAATAACGAGGTTGTTTGTTACCGTTTATAGGAGATGATTATTGCCTATTTTAATTTGGGAACATGTGTTATATTATTTGATGTAATTTTTGTTTACAGTTTGTTAGGCATAAACAATTTAAATAAATTTTAAAAAAATAATTATCTAAAAGTTGGGAGCTGAGTATTTTTGACTTTTACTTCATGATTATTAATCTTTTGCCTTTGCAAATGTTAAGCTAGTCCTCTTGAATTTGTGTGGTGAGTAATGAGTTCTATTGAATATTTTTCTAATGTGTGATTACATCTTTATATTTACAACAAAAAAGGGAGAATACTTTAAAGAAATTGATTAATAAAATTTTGAAACAAAAAACTTGAAATGTTTGTACAGGAAATGTTGTTTTATGAAAAATGTAAAATAATTTAAAAATTGTTGTCAATATTTTTAGAGAAGAGTATGGTTTCTCTCTAGTCCTCCATCAGACTGGAGAGATAGTGATAGGTTCTATTTCGATGATTTGAATCCTTTATATTTTAGAATTTTTTGAATATATCATTCTTACAAAAAATTAAATTGATCGGATAACGACAATCACGTATTCGGCAACCGTTTACATTTCAAATAATGAGAAAATCATGTGATTTTCGTTATCCGAATAACTTATTTTTTACAAAAATAACGTACTTGGCAAATCTTAAAATATGAAGAATTTGAATTATCGAAACAAAATTCAAAATCAATTCACTAAACAGTCTTGTCTAATGTGGGCTAGAGACAGTCCAATCTATTTAGAGAAAATAGTTAACAAAATTCATTTCGAAATGTTCATAATTGATTTGTTAGTATTCCTTTGCGGGTCTGGGGATACGGCCGCGCGGTAGTAAGAGTGCTCAAACCGAAGGCCACCTAAAGAGAAATGTCTTGAACCACTGCGCTACCAAGTCTACGTGTGAAGGTTAGGGACATATATATATTATTTATCATCTTATTAACTGGTATACAACAAACAAAAACCTATGAAACTCCTTTGAAATGCAGTTCTTTTTATTTATTTTATTTCTATTTTTTACTGTAATTATTAGATAATGATACTTTTTTTTAAAGACATATTTGGGATATTTCAAAGTAGTTTCATAAAATTTTGTTTTAGACTTGGAATTTTTTTATTGCTGTTTTGGATGGACATGTTGTAGTTTTTGGCATAAGTTGGATATTTTTTTTTATTGGTTTGACAAATTATATTGTTTATTCTTAAAGTAAAAACTTTTTTTTTTCATTTCTTTTATTGTTTGGATGAATAGGTTCAAATAAAAAAAATATAAATCGAATAAGGTGGATATTATTTTCTTTCTCACTATAAAATTAAGAACTACATGGTAAAGTAACATTAAATGACATCCACCTAATTTGATTTATATACATATATTTTTTTGGTTAATGACACCATTTAAAATAATTGATATACGTAATATTTATTCTTAATTTAGATATATAAAAATATATATAAATTGTTTGCATAAAATACAATTATGTTGGTTTCGAAGATATATTACCATAAAGTAATAAATAAAATATATGTCCCAAATACTAACAAGTAGACTTGGGTCTCTTTTGGGAGTGGTATACGTAATATTTATTCTTAATTTAGGTATATAAAAATATACATAAGTTGTTTACATAAAATACAATTATGTTGGTTTCAAAGATATTTTTATAAAGTAATAAATAAAACATATGTCCCAAATGCTAACAAGTCGACTTGGCCTCGTTTGGGGACCCTCTTTTTTAACTAAAAAATTAAAAAGTTATTAAATTAGTCAAAAAGTCAACAACTCATATCAAAAAGTCAAAAATTCTCTTTTCTCTCTATTTTTTTTACATCTTTTCGTAAAAATTCAAAAAGTCATCTCAAATATATTAGTTTTTTTAGCTCATATTTTAGTCAAATAATAAAAAAATTACTAAATTAGCCTGTTCCCAAACGAGACCTTAGGCCTCTCTGAGGAGTAACTTAAAAGTCGTTTTTCAACCGTTAATTCATTTTGAATCATCGTTTCTCACATTTTTTTATATGTTTTTTTAAAAAAATTAAAAAAATTAAAAAATTAACTTTTAACTATTTTTTTAAAACACCTCTTAAGAATCTTTTAGGAAGTGAATTATAATTAATTTATTAAATTATAACCCATTTCTTTCTCCCACAAAAAATAATTTTTAATCAAAAAATAATTCTTAACCACCTTTTCAAAATAACCCTTAACAAAAATAGTGATATACGAGACTTCTTCTCCTCACATGGTTTGAGTTTAGTCCTCTTAACAATCATTTTTTTAGTAGTCCTCTTAACAATCATTATTTTAATACACGAGTAATGCATCTAGAACGTCCAATCGCCGTCGTTTTGACCCGCAGCCGTTGCTGCTGAGCGGGCAGCAGTATCCCCAGACTCGATTTTTTGGGGGTTAATAATAATGACGAGATGCATACGCAAGCGTGAGGTCACCTTTTCTGTGTTGGATTTGTTATCGTTGCTCTAATAATAAAGACAAAATTCACCCATTCAACTCTTTTGAAAAACTATAGATTACTTTTTTGACAATGACTACCCCACACAAATTACAAAACAAGAAGTCCAAAGACAGACAGTCAAATGCATACAGTCCTCACGTTAAAGAACTCTCTCTCTCTCTCTCTCTCTCTCTCTCATCTCACAGCATTTATAGAGATTGGAGCTGTTTGTTGCAGTTTAATTGAACAGATTATAATTTACGTTTTAATTAAAATATAAATTCTCTCTATAATTTTAAAAATTATATTTCATTTTTAAGATTTTTAATTTTATAATAAATTATTTCTTTTATTAATAAATTATTAAATCAATTAATAATTTTTAATAATATTAAAAATATATTTAAATTAACAATTTAAATAATTTTATTATTGTATAGAAGAATAATTATGAATTTTACTTTTTTCGTTAATTCTATTAAATAAAATTTTTTAACAAAGGGGTGTTTATAATTTTTCAAACCACAGAGAGCAATCTGTACTTTAAGCAAATCTCAAGGAATGTATTTGTAATTTATCCTATAATTTACTATAAATCTCGCTGGGAAACATTACTTTTTAGTTTAAAAATTAAAAAGATATTAAAAAATTTAATAAGCTAACAAATTATATAAAAAAAATTAAAAAATTTATTTTCTCTCTACTTTTTACATATTTTTCATAAAAAACTAAAAAGTTATTACAATTATACTAATTTTTTTATCTCATATTTTAGCCAAAAAATCAAATAATTACTAAAATAGCATGTTTCCAAACGAGACCTTAGTAGTCTTGTAGGAGGGTTCAAGGTTAGAGAGGTGATTAGAGAGGCAAAACTATACTAATGGTTCACTAATGGTGGAAGTGGCTGAAGAATGAGTAGTAACAACTATCTGGGAGTTGAAGAGTGTATAGCTGGGTGAGGGTGAAGCAAATGGCTCAAGAAGAAGACAATGGTAGTGCTAAAATGGGCAACATCTCCCCCAAATCCCCAAAATTCTTCTTGTTGAACCTTGGGAAATGGGCCATATTTATAAGTTTTTCCTTGGCACCAAAGGGACACCAAGTGACCAAATAGAGAGAAGACATGTATCCCAGAGGATCACATGGAATATTCTGCCTTGAGTCACCAGGCTGAAAGTGCTATGTGTCCCTCTACATGTACTATGTACTATCTGTTTGCCTCCGCACCTACCTCTTTGAACCTCAACAAGTGTAGTTGCGACGGGAGTGTTTAGCGCTGCAACTTTATTTTGAGCTTCAGCAAGTGCAGTTGCAACGAGCGTGCTTGTCTCTGCACTTGCCTTCTCAACTTGAACCTCAGCAAGTGCACTTGCAGCGGTGAACCTTGCTGCTACACCTACTTTCTCAGTTCTATTTGGCCAGTACATGCATTTTCAGGACTCCATTAGTCTGCTATCGACTATGTTTGTGCCCACCTCAGCGAAGCCTCCACCCTTAGCCACCTAACCACAAACTCCCTAGCTTCCCAGGACGGAGGCCACAGCCAAGCCTATTATTAGCCATGCTGTGCCTTAGTACCAAGCCCAAGGGGGCTTCCTTAGTCCTGCCTGTGCGACTAAGGCAGGTCCATGACTTGGGTAATAGAAATGGAGTGCGTTATGTTCGGGCTACCTGCTTCCATCTTCGCAGATTACCGCAGTAAACTGGTATTTCTGGGTCTGTTATCAGCTCCAACCAGTAAGCTTTGGGGCCTGCTATTAGCGCCAAGTTAAATGAACTTTGGGGAGGAGGGCTTGCTAGCAGCCCTAGGCAAGTAATGCCTTGGGACCTACTATCAGCGCCAAGCATTAGCCTTTACTTGTAGAGGAAAGCCTCTTTCAAAGGCTGCTATCACCTCGGCAGGGTATCCTCTCTGCAACATAGTTGCTGTGGTAGTCATTTCCCGCGGCAAGTTCAGATGACAGGACCGAAGATATTAGAGATGGCGGCGCCGACAAAGTACCTCAGCAACTTTACTGTTGCACATGTTCCCTCTGTAACTTCACCGCTGCAGGTGTTGCTTCTACAACTTGACTTGGACATTTTCCTTCGTGGAGTCTGCTTAGACCCTTGACGGGTCGGACCTGCTTCGACCCACTGTTGACCCACTTCCTTTGGGCTTTGGCCCATGTTTCTTTTTCATCCCTGGCCGCTTCTATGGGATGACTTCGGTGCTTAGGCCCATATTTAGTTTTGGGGCTTAATTTCTAACCATCTACAAGCTGTTTGTTTGTTTGTTTTTTTTTTTATAAATTTTTTTGACTTTTTATTTAAAAAAATGTATAAAAAAATAAAGAAAGTGATGTGATAACTTGCATGATTTTTTTATGAGTGATGCTGGAGACCCACAGTGACTAGGCACCCCCAGTGCCACATGGCACACTGCCAGTGGCTGAAGTCCAAAAAAAAAAAATGTTTTCCAGCCAATCAGCAAGGACCCCCAGCACCCCCACTGGGGGTCCAAAGCATTTTCCTTTTTTTATTTTTTATTGTTGTAATTTCTCTAAACCAAGCCTTAATTAAGGATTTTGTGTCAAATTAATTAGTGCAACTTCTTCTTATATCTTATAATAAGCTTTTGCTTAAATAAACTAACTACCTAGAAACTAATGGAGAGATTTTGTTTTCAAATTTATTAATTTTTAACTTATAATAAACTATACCAAATAAATCCATTATTTGGTAATGGAGCTTATCAAAATTGTTTATAACTTTTTTTTATTATTCAATTTAAGAGTATGTGTTTGATTGTTTAATATAATTTCTTATTAGAGTTTATTATATAAAAATTATTGAAATAAATTAAAAAGAAGAATTATTTAAAAATTAAGAGAATGATGTTTTTTATTTTTACTTTTTAATTATAAATTTTTAACTTATAATAAGTTGTATCAAACATACCCAATATATATTGTATATTACAAAAAAAAAAAAAAAAAGAGTATATTTGAAAATATATATATATATTGTCTTGGTTTAATTTTTAAATATGTTTTTAAAATTTTTGAAAACCATGCTAACAAAGTGATAATTGTCGCACCATTATGAATGATGAATATTCTACCCAACAAAATTAATTATTTATATAAGTAATAATATAAAAAAAACATATAAGTAGAATTATATTTTTTCATATTCATTGCAAAACAAACGTGAATAAAAGCAGATTATATATCCCACTAATCCAGTTAAATAACAAATCTTACACTAATTTTATAGATCGTTAATCATTTCACCATTAATTCTACTTTTTATTTTTATTTTTATTTTTATTATTATTTTTTATGGGAGGGGGGCCGAGTAACATGGCCTTAAGTTAATGACTAGGTTATATAATTTATTTATTTATTTATTATTATTATTATTATTATTATTATTTGCGCTTTCAACGGAAATGTTTAGTACACTAATCAATTTGAAAGCTTTACCTAATTTAATCATAGATATGGCTTTTCACCCAAAATGCCTATTAACATTATTTTAAGATTGTAAATACAATTTTTTTAATCCAAAATTATAATAATAAGAATATCCTATTTAGTTTTTTTTTTTAATTATTTTTATATGTACCATTGTTACCTACACTCATTGGATTATTAGAAATTGTTTTTATTTAAAGCCTTCACAAGATACGTCATACGAATATAACTAGTTAATTTTATTTATTTTTGTTGAAGAAAGTCAAATATGATTATTCAAGGAGGAATTAAATGTATAAATTTATGTTTTATTAACATCATTTTGGCCATTTTCTTAAGTTATGTTTGTTGGCAAATTAAAATAAACAAGATTAGATTAATAATTTTGGAGTCTTGTTTCGGTAATTGGGTTGCCAAAAAGGTAGAGGATTATCTTTTTGGTCTTGTCAAATTATCCCACATGTAAAAGGAATAGGATAATCCTAGATTTAGGTTTTATTAAGAATTCATGAATTTAAAATTGATATAAAATTTGATAGTAATGTTAGAACGCAACGATTCTCTGTGTAATGTGTGTAATTTAAATGTATAAATAAATAAATAACAGAAATAAACAATTCAGAAAATGATTAAATAGATTAAATTCTGAATTCTATGAACAATAGAAATTTTAAGTCGAAACTTGTGTTGGACACAATTTTCTTAAAGTAGATTTCGCTCTTGCTCTGGCACTTCGAGATTTACCGACATCTACCCCAAGATGCAACGACTAAATGTTGGAAATGCAGCACTACAATTCCAAGCATGAAGAACCAAGCCGGTGTTGTAACTCTCTCTTTCTCATAGATTCTTCCTAATTCTAATTTGTAGAAATATGCAGAAGCAATAGAGGACGAAGACAGGAGAAGGAAGAAACGAAAATGAGGAGGAAACGCTTTTGTTTTTTAAATTGCTGGAAATGAGAAGGCTATTTATAGAAGTATTTGTGACCATTCAGAAGGGTCATGACTCTTGGGTCATACCCTTTTATATAAATAGACATCATAAAGGATTGCACCCTTTTCATTTGAATAGAGTCAATTCCCATTCATTTCTAGATTTTTCCAACAATCCTCCGCATGAATGGAATTCACGATAATAGATATGCAACAAAATGCAGACAAAAAAAGAGTACACTAAGAAGATACACCACATAACTTTTGGCTTTGAACCTCCCTTAGTGAAAGCCTATCGAATTTACTAAATAATTAGTGGATGTAGTGCCTTAAACTGTTCAGCTGTTTGTATAAGTCAAGACAATAGACTACACACAGTATATCTCTAAACACAATTTGGTTTTCACAATTGTGTTCATTTTGGCCCCGAACAACACCTGGTAATTCATGAGTACTTTAGAGAATTTGGCATTCTTAATTCTCATAAAACTGGCCCAATTCACACTCATATAGGTGACTTCTTATTCAGAGTATCCTGTCATAGCCCACTTGGAGGCCCAAGATATAAGAATCATTAAAAGCAAAGCTTACCCTATTAACGATACATGCATCACTCTTCTTATCATAGAAATAGGTAGGAATAAATCTCCAAAGTGATACGTGAAATCATCCATAATTTGGTTGTCCCTTTGAACTTAGATCTTAGGATCTCTAGTCAGCTAGGTTGGGTTGCCATTATGGCAACTTTTAAGTAATAGACTTTAATCCCATTCTTTTCGATAAACGGTACATTTACTCTCTGGCTAGCCCTTTGGTGAATGGATCAACAATGTTCTCTCTTGACCTTAAATACTATAGGGAAATTATTTCATATAAGAGCAAATGCCAAAGGTATTATGTCTTCGACAGATGTGTCGAGATTTATCGTTATACATATGACTATGTGCTCATCTTATTGCTACTTTACTATCACAATGTATACATATAGTTAGCACATATTAAGGCCACGTTGGAATATCTTCTAGGAAATTACTAGGTCACTCTACTTCTTCTCCTGTTTTATCTAATGCAATAAACTCAAATTCCATTATAGACCTCGCTATGTCTGTTTGCTTAGAGGATTTCCAAGAGACTGCAGTACCTCCAAAGGTAAAGACATATCCACTCGTGGATTTTGAGTCATTAGTATCCTATATGAGATTTGTGTCGTTGTACCCCTCAAGTACTGTTGGATATTTAGTATAATGTAAGCCATAATTCTGGGTATGTCTTAGATACCTAAGTACCCTAATTATTGCTTTCCAGTGATGTTTCCCCTAATTACTTGTGTACCTACTCAATTTGCTCACTGCATAGGCTATATTTGGCCTAATGCAATTCATTAGGTACATCAAGCTTCTGATTATCTGAGAGTACTCTAATTGTAATATACTTACACTTGTATTCTTTGATAAATGAAGACTTATGTCAACTTGTATTTTTGCAGAACAATCGTCATACTTCCCAAATTTCTCTAGAATCTTCTCAATATAGTGAGATTGAGATAAAGCATACGCTTAAGATGTTATAGTGATTTTTATCCTTGGAATTACATCTGCTACTCCCAGATCTTTCATGTCAAACCTCTTGTTCAACATTTTCTTTGTGGATTTAATTATGTCTTTGTCACATTCGTTTATCTTAAACCCATTCAAAATCATAACACGATCAAACTTTTCATACCATTGTTTCGGAGCTTGTTTAAGTCCATAAAGGGATTTGACAAGTTTATAAACTTTTTTTCTCTTGGTCTGGAACATTAAACTCTTCTAGTTCTTCCATATAGTTTCTTCATCTAACTCACCATTCAAAAATGTTGTTTTAACATCCATTTAATGTATCTCCAAATTATACAGCGCTGCAATCGCTATTAGCATGTGAATGGATATTACTTTGCTTGTTTTTGGTTTTCCAAAAATACTTTTTAGAAAATTTTACTTTCGTGTTTTCCGTATTTTTTTGTTTTTACTTAATTTTTTTAATATTTTAAGCAATTTTTTTTAATAAATTTTTAGACACACCTAACATAAATACACATAAAAATTATAATTTTTGTAAAAAAATCTTTTAAAAATTCACTAAACACCGAAAATTCAGTATATTTTTCATATTTTTATGTATTTATTAATTTTTTAAATATTTTTTCACAATTTTTTTACTTTTTAGATACATCTAAGTAAGAGGCATCAAAAAACGTAAACAAATGCTTAAAATTTTAAAAATATTCACTAAAAAAAAAAACTCAGTTTTTAAAAAATTAAATCCAAAAAACTCAAACCAAACACACACATTTTGTCACCGGTGAATGGGTTTCAACATGATCAAGGCCTTCCTTTTGCCTGTATCTCTTAACTACAATCATTGCCTTGTATTTGTCAATTAAACAAACTTTCATCTTTCTCTTGAATATCCACTTATATCTTACAATCGAATAGAAGATTTATCAGTTCCCAAGTATGATTCTACAGAATGAATTTAATTTCACTATTCATAACCTCTTTCCATAGCGAAGTTTCAGGACCAAACATTGCTTCCTTGAAGTTTGAGGCTCATTTTCTAATAGGTATGCCAAAAAAATGTGAACCAAATGATTTAGATATCCTAAACCTCTTGCCATATCTAAGTTCATCATCTTCATTATCATTTTGGTCTTCCCCGCTAACCATAGCAGTGTCAAAAGTTCTTTTAGTGGAACTTGACTATTTTAGCTTCAGAAGTTTTAGATTCTTTAGCTTTTTTGCAAGGAAAGATGTGTTCAAAAAACGATGCATTCCTTGACTCAATAATAGTGTTTACATGCATATCAGGATTTTCATATCTATAAATTAAGAACCTGTATGCACTACTATTATTTGCATAACCGATGAATACACAATCAACAGTTTTTGGTCTTATCTTAATCATTTTAGGACTAGGGACCTCTATCTTGGCCAAACTCTCCCACACTTTGAGATAATTGTAAATAGGTTGTCGACCTTTCCACAATTCATAAGGTGTTTGATTGGTTTTCTTGTGAGGTATCTTGTTAAGGATAAAATTGGTCGACAAAATCGCCTCCCCACATAAGTTCTGAGGTAATCCTAAACTAATCAACATTGCATTCATCATCTCTTTAAGAGTTCGATTCTTCCTCTCAGTAACTCCATTTGACTAAGGAGAATAGGGTGCAGTGGTTTGGTGAATAATACCATGCTGAGAACAAAATTTCTTAAATGGTGCATCGTACTTACCACCTCTGTCACTCCTTACTACCTTAATAGTTTTGCTAAATTGATTTTCAACCTTAAGCTTATATTACTTAAAAACTTCCAAAATTTCATCTTTACTTCTCAATAAGTAAATATAGCAATATCGAGTGCAATCATCAATAAAAGTAATAAATTACTTTTTACCTCCTCTAGTTTGAATAAATTTTAAATCACAAATATCTGTATGAATTAAATTTAGAGGTTCATTACTTCTCTTTACTTTAATAAATGATGCCTTAGTGAGTTTTGCTTAACACAAATCTCACACTTATAATTAGGATCAAATTCTAAGTTAGGTAAACATTCTGAAGAAATAAGTCTACGCAAAGAATTAAAATTAATATGTCCTAATCTACCACTTATATACCCTCGCTCTACATACATCTCACTTTTAGAGAGTACAAATTTGTCAGATTCAAAGACTAACTTAAACTCATTCTTTATCCGAAATGACCCAAAAATCAGAGTCTTGCTAATGTCTAGTACATGGAGTACATTATTAAGAGTGAGTGCTTTGCCTGAAGTCATCTTGAACATGGTATTTCCTTGTCCTTCGATTATAGAGCTTGAAAAGTTTCCTATAAAGAGTTGTTCTTTATTCTCTATGACTTTGTAAGTCTTTAACATTTTCTTGTCGGTACAAATATAACGAGTAGCCCTAGTGTCCACCCACTATTCTTTAGTGTTGCCCACTAAGTTTACTTCAGAAATCACAACAGAGAGATTAATGTTTGCCACTCTATCAGAGATGTAGTCAACTTCAGTTATGTGTGTTTGTGTTGCCTTTTTGCTTGAGCTTCCACTTTTTTTGTGACTATGACAATCTTTAGCGCGATACCCATCTTTGCCACACATAAAGCATTTGCCTTTGAACTTTTTGTTGTCTCCACTTTGCAAACCTTGTTTGGGACCTTTTCCATCATGCTTCCTCTTTTTGGTTATTAGAACATTGGCTTTTGGTTACGTGATGTGACCATCAGATTTCTTTTCGGATCCACGGCTTTCTTCTTCAATACGAAGCCACACAATTAGTCCCTCCAAATTCATCTTCTTGCATTCGTATTTCAAGTAATTCTTGAAATCTTTCCATGTCGGCCGTAATTTTTCAATCATCGCTGCAACTTAGAAGGATTCACAAAGAACAATTCCCTTTGCATGTATGTCATGCAGAATCAATTCGAGATCTTGAACTTGACTTATGACAACCTTGGAATCCATCATTTTAAAGTCAAGAAATCGACCGACGACAAATTTCTTTGCATCGGCGTCTTCTGTCTTGTACGTTAATTCCAAGGATTTCCATAGTTCTTTTGAAGTCTTTTTGACACTATACACATTGTACGGTGTATTGTCTAACCCATTGAGGATGCAATTCTAACATAGGAAATCCCTATGTTTCCATGCTTCCACGGCGGCTACAACTTGTCGATCGATTTCTCTCTCGTTTAGTGTCAGGGCAATTTCATGAGTGAAGCGAGCCAAGTTTAATGTGGTCAGATAGAAAATCATTTTCTGTTGTCACCTTCTAAACTCAATTCTATTGGACTTTTTTGACTTCTCCCCATGATTTACTGGTATTGATGGAGTTACTACTAACAATACTATTATTAAAGATGTAATGACTAGGTTTGAGATCGCGATAGGAATAATCTCAGCACTATCCTTATTAGTTGTCATTATTTCTGATGAAACAAAAATGAAACTATCACAAATAATATACAAACAAATCACCCACACAAAATAGACATAATAAAATTCTGTAACAAAATCCAATGATAAACAGTATATTACTACTATTTATCAAATAAATAATTAAACAGTATATTATTATTTAATCAAAATAAAAATTAAATAGTATATTACTACTATTTAATTTTTTTCAAACAGACTATTACTTCTATATAAAAAATTTTAAAAAAAAAAATCTACTTTAAGATTAATAGAACCCAACGGTTCTGTGTAATGTGTATGTAATTTAAATGTAGAAATAAATAAATAACAAAAATAAACAATTCAAAGATAATTAATTTAAATTCTAAATTTAGTGCCATGAACAATAGAAGCTTTAAGTTAAGACTTGAGTTGAACACAATCTCCTTAAAGTAGATTTCATCATCGCTCCAGTATTTCGAGATTTACCAACGTCTACTTTTTAGGATGCAACGCTTAAATCTTGAAAAAACAACACTATAATTCCAAGCCTGGCAAACCAAACCAGTGTTGTGACTCTCTTTATCACAGACTCTTCCTAATTCTAATTTGCAGAAAGATGCAGAACTAATGGAGGAAAAAGACAGGAGAATGAAGAAATGAAAATGAGAAGGAAAACAATTTTTTTTTGAAATTGCTGGAAATGATAAGGCTATTTATAGAAGTATTCATGACCATTCAGACGAGTCATGACTCTTGGGGCACACATTTTCATATGAAGAGATACCATGAAGCATTGCACAATTTCATTCAAATTGAGTCAATTCTCATTCACTTCTAAAATTTTCCAACAAGTAATTGATAAATGCACAATTAGTTAAGGTTTGAGTTTGATAAATCAACCTATAGGGTTTATGGTTCAGGGAGATTAAAGCCTACAACCACTAATCAGTCAAGACAAAGACCTTATATAAAAGGTGATGGTATGTGATTATTGCAAATCAATCTTTCGATAAAGGTTTTCAAACATGTAAAGTGATAGAGTGAGGGTATCGTATCCACAGGAACAATTGTGTAATTCTAGCTATTTTAATCATTAATTCTTAAATTAGTTTGTTGAGATTGATTGCTTTGTGAGAATGAACTAAATAATAGAACTCTAATTAAATAAGTAAGACAATTAAAGTTAAAGAATAAAAAAAATGGTAATTTAGGGATTTGAATTCACTGCTAGTTCGATGCCAGGAATTCTCATCTTAGATTACACAAATGATTGATTGGAATATGTCAATTTCTCAACTACATGTTGGAAATTGAAAAGGAAAGTAATGTTGTGTTCGAAGCAAGAATATGGCCTATCTTAATCGACATGGATTGTCTAATCTAAACAAAAGTTTGTGGTAAAACCCGTTTAGTGAGAGCATAGCCCATCTCAAGTTCCCAACACAACAATAATGAAAACTAAAGTAAAACATTAATTCGCAATCATAGAAATTGAATTATAACGATCCCGGGTTTTACCCCTTGTTGTACAGTGGTCCGGACTTGAGTCCGTAGACATTAGCAGTTGTTATCTTCTTGTTTACATCCTTTCACACTTTGTTTTGAGTTATAGGATGTGTTGGGCAGGTTTGTTACAGGTTGGTTGCGTCTGGGAGCCAAGTGTTGCTGCCCAGAATTCTGGACCTTCGCTCGAGCAAGAAGTTTGTCGCTCGAGCGAGCTCTTTGTTTTGGTCCTTCGCTCGAGCCAGGGTTTGGTCGCTCGAGCGAGAGGTGTGTTTTGTGTCTGGTGGGTCGAGCCAGAGTGACTTCGCTCGAGCAAGCAATTGCGTCTGGTTCTGGACCTGAGGGTTGCATTTCTTAGCTCGAGCGAGCTTTTCTTCGCTCGAGCGATCTAGTATTTCTTCACTCGAGCGAGCGTTCCGTCGCTCGAGCGTGCGTCTGGTTGCAGACCTGTAGGTTCGAGTTGTTGGCTCGAGCGAGCATTTTGTCGCTCGAGCGAGATTCTGGATTGTTGGCTCGAGCGAGACTTTCTTAGCTCGAGCGAGGTTTTCTGTGTCTGGTCGCTCGAGTGACCAAGTCTTCGCTCGAGCGAGCCTGTTTTATATCAGCAGATAGCAGCGATTTTAAACATAACATTTTCATTACTTTTCACTTTAAAGCCCTAGATCTGAGACCCTCTCTCTCTAGACTTGACTTGTCTCTAAATTTTCATCTCTTTCTAGTGTGAATCTACCCTAAGTTCTTTGTTAAAAGGTAGAGGGCGTTGAGAGTTTTGATTTAATATGAAAATTTGGCGATTTGGAGCATTTTGGTTTTTGGTCTTCATCTCCGTTGGAGCTCAAGCTTTGAGGTAGCGATACCCTACTCCTCCTTATGGACTTTGTCTTTCAATTTTAGCTTTTTGATATGTTGGGTGTTGTTGTGTAATTTTACATAAGTTTGGGTCTTTTGTGTAATTTTACAAAAGATGGGGTTTTGTTTATAATAAACCTATATGCAAGATTGGCATAGAAAAAATGAGATAGATGATGGATTATGGATGAAAGTGGAACCTTAGGATTGTTTTGTTAATTATGGGAAATTGTCCTAAATGGGTTTAATAAATTAATTTGAATAATTAATTTTAGAAATGAGGTATTGAATTGGAAATGTTGGGATTTGGAATGTATGAGATTAAAGGGTATAGTTGGATTAATTATCACTCACCAAATTGAAATGTTGATTTTATATCCATTTGATGTATTTATTTCCTGTTTAGAAATAACTGCTTTGGGCTATCGGTGGAGGATAGTCTTGATTGTTGTAGACAATGCATGATGATTAGGCAAACGAAAACTAATCAATGGAATGTGTCATGAAACTTGACGGTTGATAGAATACATTAACTTTATGTACTAGTTGATTGTATATAGAACCTATGTGTTTATATGGAGGATGTACTCCGCGGTTTAGGGGAAGATGGAGGATGGACCTCTAAACCGGATAGCGTTGAGAGGAGATAGGGGATGAACTCCGTAGATACAGCTCATATGCTTATCTTTGAGAAGTGTAGACACAGCTCATATGCTTGTCTAGAGAAGTGTAGATATAGCTCATATGCTTATCTTTGGTGGCATGATATAGTTCTTATACTTATCTGTTGAGATGTTGATATAGCTAATGTGCTTATCTGTTGATGTATTGATTTAGCTGGTATGCTTATCTACTGAAAATGGAAAAAGAAAAGTAACATAGACTTGTAAGTCATGTAACTGTAATATGATATAAGTGGATGTATCAGTGCTGGCCATCTATCAACTGCTAATCCTTTAGTTATTGTTCATAGCTGGTTTACTGTATTTCTACTGGGCTGTGGCTCACCCTATATGGGAACATCATTTTCAGATACAGGTAGCATGCCACCTCCAAGGACATAGCTTGGGAGGCTAGAGGCTGTCAGACTTTTTGGATGTCATTTTGCTTTTGATGTATTACATGTAAATTCAAGCCTAGGGCTTAATGTGTAAATGAGTTAGTACTCACTTCTTGTAACCAAGTATTGGCTTGGAAAGTTGTAAGCCCATGGGGCATTTACTTTTGTTGTCAACATGTAATACTTTTTGTAAGGAAATACTCTGATGAATAGAAGGATGTTGATCTTTTATATATCAATGCATGTCAATATTATTGAGTTTAATGTTATTATTTTGAGGGTGTTACAACTTGGTATCAGAGCGTACCGGGTTCGAATACTTTGGGTACGTGGAAAGTGATTAGAGTCACAATGGGTTTGTCTCGCTTGATAGAGACTTAGGTGTAGAGTCATATGCTATGAGTTTAAATTGATAACATGCTTATGTGACTATGTGGGTATGGGATTTAATTTCTAGGATGTTGATTGGATTCTTGGGTTTCTGTGAGTCTTGTTGGAAAAGCACTTGATCAATGCTGTTTCTAACCGGAACTCTAGTAACGCCTCGGGACTATCATTATCCGGAAATGAAATTCGTAAGTGCTTATGTGTTTATGTGCTTACGTGGAGTGAATTACTGTTGTCCATGCATTAGGACGTGAGTGTTTAGTTTCGGCACATTTATGAATGTGCTAATGTTCTTCGTTTCCTTTATTAGGATGTCAGGACGAGGAAGATGTGGTAGGCGTGGTAGGCCTAGGAGGTAGGAAGTGCCTATACCGGATGAGATTCCGGCGGTACAGGAGGGAGTTGGCCAGGCCAATGTGGCCGAGCCAGCGGGTCAGCAAGCCATGAGTGCCTTGGCCCGAGAGATAGCAGGAGCTTTGGGTACTCTCAGAGCAGGGAATCAGGTTGCTGAGGCAGGGCCTTCTTTCTTGAAGAGGGAGTTCTTCTGGTCTAACCCGGACGAGTTTGTTGGGGATCCAAAGGAGCCACTTAAGGCAGATGAGTGGTTGGAACAAATGAGTAAGATGTTCGAGATGCTTGGCATTGAGGACGGAGCACTGAAAGTGACCTTGGCATCCTTCCAGCTGAAGGAAGATGCGGGTCAATGGTGGAAGTACGAGAAGGTTCGTGTTGGTGGTGCATGGGAGGCTTTTGTAAATGCTTTCCAGGAGAGGTTTTTATCTTCAGCTGCTAGGGAGAAGCTGAGGGATCAATTTTGCCGGCTTAATCAGCAGAGTTTGTCTGTGGCCGAGTTTGAGGCTACATTTACTAGCTTGTCCAGGTTTGCACCTGAACTCGTGGTGTCCGAGGAACGCCGTTGCTATGAGTTTGAGCGGAAGTTGAGGCGTGGCCTCAAGTTGAGGGTTGGTGGATCTTTCATACGAGAGTATAGACATCTGGTGGATGCTGCAGCTCATATGGAGCTCTTGATGCAGGAGGAGGAGGAGGAGAAGAATAGAGGCTCCAAGAGGAGCCAAGATGGCCAGGGTGATGGCAGGAGACAGAGGGGTTATAACCCTCAGCAGTCTCAGGGTGGTTTGGCTAGATCGACCTTTCCAGTGCCGAGTGCAGGATCTGGGAGAGGTAATCAGGGAAGCTTGACTTGTTTTACAAGTGGCCAGCTGGGTCACAAGTCTTCGGTTTGCCCGCAGAAGGGAGGGGGTCAGCGAGCTACTTCTTCTTCAGCTAGACCTCAGGGCCAAAGTCAGGACAGGGGCCAGCCCTTGTCTTGTTATCAGTGTAGACAGCCTGGGCACCTGAAGAGGTTTTGCCCACAGTTGAGTGCCACTTCAGGGGCGTCTGGTTCTAGGCAGACGCAGAGTTATCAGCCAGCTCAGTCTGTGCAGGCCTTGAGGGCCAATCCGGGAGCTTCGTCTTCCCAGTCTGTGCATCAGTCGTATGCTCCTAGAGGTGAGCAGGTGGATCAGGGGCATACAGGGCGCGTGTATGCTGTTACCGCGCAGGACCTAGTACCGGCTCCATCTGTAGTGAGAGGTACCTTTCTGTTTTGCAACTCGGTTGCTAGTGTTTTGATTGATACGGGTGCGTCTCATTCTTTTGTATCTGCTGCATTTGCATCTGTGTTGGAGTTGGAGTTAGCACTGTTAGCATCTCCTATTTGTGTTGTGTCACCTGTTAGGGGTGAGTTGATTTTGAAACACGGATGTAGAGGTTGTGATATAGAGGTCGCCGATCATAGGCTTCCGTTTCCTTTTGTAGTTATGCCCATGAAGGGCTTCGATGTTATTTTGGGTATGGACTGGTTATCGTCATACCGGGCAGTTATTGATTGCTACCGCCAGAGGGTCACTTGTTGTACCGTGAGCGGGGAGTGTTTCCATTTCTTGGGGGACCGAGTTGGTAGTGTTTTGCCACTGGGGTATGATCCGCGAGGGCGGAGTGAGCTTAGTAGTCTACTTGCTAGCTTTATGAGTGGTGAGTGTGACAAGACCCAGATTGTGTTGCCGAGGGTGGTTTGTGAGTATTCGGATGTTTTTCCCGAGGATCTTGTTGATTTGCCACCTCACCGAGGGATAGAGTTCTCTATTGATTTAGTGCCCGGCACGGCGCCGATTTCTATGGCACCTTATCGTTTTGCCCCAGCAGAGTTGGTTGAGTTGAAAGTTCTGCTCCAGGAATTGCTGGATAAGGGCTTCATTCGCCCTAGTGTTTCGCCGTGGGGAGCACCGGCCCTCTTTGCTAAAAAGAAAGACGGTGCCTTGAGATTGTGTATCGACTACCAGAAGTTGAATCGGGCTACGGTTAAGAATAAGTATCCTATGCCCCGTATAGATGATTTGTTTGACCAGTTGAAGGGTTCCCGTTGTTTGTCTAAGATAGACTTGAGATCGGGTCATCACCAGTTGAGGGTCAGGGAGGAGGATATTCCGAAGACGACATTCCGTACGCGGTATGGCCATTATGAGTTTTTGGTGATGCCATTTGGGCTTACCAATGCACCGGCAGTCTTTATGGACTTGATGAACTGGATTTTTCGGGAATTCTTGGATCGTTTTGTAGTCGTTTTCGTGGACGACATCCTGATTTATTCACCTTCTGAGGAGGAGCACGAGGAACACTTGAGAGTGGTGCTTGAGTTGCTTAGAACCCATAGGCTGTATGCCATATTTGGGAAGTGTGAGTTCTGGCTAGGAGAAGTCAAATTCTTAGGCCATGTGGTATCCGAGGAAGGGGTGTCTGTTGATGCATCCAAGACGGAGGCAGTGCAAGATTGGGCACGGCCTACGAGTGTGTTTGAGATCCGCAGTTTTCTGGGATTAGCTGGGTATTATCACCGGTTTGTGAAAGATTTCTCCAGGTCAGCTTCACCGTTGACTAGACTGACTCGGAAGGGAGTCAAATTTGTATGGAGTGAGACTTGTGAAAAGTCGTTCCAAGAGCTGAAGGTTAGATTGACCACCGCTCCAGTTTTGATTATTCCGGAGAGGGGGTTGGATTATGCGGTTTATTGTGATGCCTCACGAGAGGGTTTGGGTTGTGTGTTGATGCAAGAGGGGAAAGTGGTAGCTTATGGCTCACGTCAGTTGAAAATACACGAGAAGAATTACCCTACACATGACCTAGAGTTAGCAGCAGTGATCTTTGCCTTGAAAATCTGGAGGCACTACCTTTATGGCGAGAGATTCGAGGTGTTCTCGGATCATAAGAGTCTGAAGTACCTGTTTACACAGAAAGACTTAAATTTGAGGCAGAGGAGGTGGATGGAGTTTATTGAGGATTACGACTTCGAGTTGCATTATCATCCGGGAAAGGCCAATGTTATGGCCGATGCCCTTAGCAGAAAATCCATTAGTGATGTAGCTTGTGTAGCCATCCGAGAGTTGGAGATGTTGGGGGCACTTGGCGAGTTTGATTTGCATCTGGGCGAATCTGTTGAGGCTGCGGCCTTGTTTTCTATTGTTGCACAGCCTACACTTATGACTCGAGTGTTAGAGGCACAGAGAGGTGACCTTGAGGTAGAATCCCTCCGAGAGAAGATCTCTAGTGAGAAGGTTGAGAAGGGTTTGGCGGTGTATCCCGACCTGAGTGTGAGATACCGAGACCGTTTGTTTGTGCCGGAGTCTTGCCGAGAGGAGGTACTCCAAGAATTTCATCATTCGCGCCTTGCGGTGCATCCGGGAGGTACTAAGATGTATCAGGATTTGGGTCGCCAGTTTTGGTGGCGGGGTATGAAGAGAGATGTAGCAGTCTTTGTGTCTAAGTGCCTTACTTGTCAGCAAGTGAAGGCCGAACATCAGAGGCCAGCGGGTTTGTTACAACCCTTGCCTATTGCCGAGTGGAAGTGGGAGCATGTCACTATGGACTTCGTTGTAGGTCTTCCGAGGACTCAGCGGGGTAGTGATGCTATTTGGGTGGTTGTAGACCAGTTAACTAAGTTGGCGCACTTCATTCCTATGTGCGTGAGAGATTCAGTAGATCATCTTGCCGACTTGTATATTCGGGACATAGTGAGATTGCACGGGGTCCCAGTGACGATCGTCTCAGATAGAGACCCTCGTTTTACTGCTAGGTTGTGGCAGAATTTGCAGAGTGCCTTGGGCACTAAGTTGACCTTTAGTACAGCTTATCATCCTCAGACTGACGGGCAGTCCGAGCGTACTATTCAGATCCTTGAGGATATGCTTCGAGGTTGTGTCCTGGACTTTAGTGGGACGTGGGAGAGGCACTTGCCCTTGGTAGAGTTTGCCTACAACAACAGTTTTCAATCTAGCATCGGTATGGCACCGTTTGAGGCCTTGTATGGCCGACCGTGTAGGTCTCCAGTTTGTTGGGCCGAGGTGGGTGATGCACCTTTGTTGGGTCCGAAATTGGTGAGGGAAACGACGGAGAAGGTTGAGCTTATCCGTAGGAGGCTTGTTACAGCCCAGAGCCGTCAGAAATCTTATGCCGACCGTAGGAGGAGACCTTTGGTGTTTGAGGTAGGTGATCATGTCTTTCTAAAGATATCACCTAGGCGGGGATTGATGAGGTTTGGGAAGAGTGGAAAGTTATCCCCTCGGTTTATTGGTCCTTTTGAGATCCTTGAGAGGATTGGCGAGGTTGCCTATCGTTTGGCTTTGCCGCCACAGTTGTTCGGAGTTCATGACATGTTTCATGTGAGTATGCTTCGGAAATATGAGCCGGATCCATCACATGTACTGGATTGGACCGACTTAGAGGTAAATGAGGATGCCTCGTATGAGGAGAGACCGGTTTGGGTCTTGGATAGGGGGGATCAAGTCCTGCGTGGCAAGACCATTCCTTTAGTGAAGGTTTTGTGGAAACATCACGGAGTGGAGGAAGCCACTTGGGAACGTGAGTTGGAAGTCCGCGAGAAATATCCGGACTTGTTTGTTGATGTGTAGTCATGTATTGAGATCTTGTAATTTTAATGAACTTTAAGAACATTATGTATATGTCTTAAGTTGTAAAACATTGTGAATGTTTAGGTTTATGGATATATTGTGGAAACTTGCCTTGAAATGGAAGTTGATTATAATATTGCATATGTTGGCGATATTATAGAAATGGAGTTATATCATGAAAACTGGATATGATATGGAAATGCGAATCATGTGTGTTGAAGACTGTTAAAATGGAAAAGAAATGCATATTGTAATGTATATGAGGTGAAATGCCTCTTGATAAGACATGGAATGACCGGTAATGGGTCAAGTTGTTTAATGTTGAAATGTAACATTGTTTAAAATAGAGAAAACCTGTTTTTGAAAAACTTGCACTTAATTTCGGGAACGAAATTCTTTAAGGGGGGGAGGTTATAGCGATCCCGGGTTTTATCCCTTGTTGTACAGTGGTCCGGACTTGAGTCCGTAGACATTAGCAGTTGTTATCCTCTTGTTTACATCCTTTCACACTTTGTTTTGAGTTATAGGATGTGTTGGGCAGGTTTGTTACAGGTTGGTTGCGTCTGGGAGCCAAGTGTTGCTGCCCAGAATTCTGGACCTTCGCTCGAGCGAGAAGTTTGTCGCTCGAGCGAGAAGTTTGTCGCTCGAGCGAGCTCTTTGTTTTGGTCCTTCGCTCGAGCCAGGGTTTGGTCGCTCGAGCGAGAGGTGTGTTTTGTGTCTGGTGGGTCGAGCCAGAGTGACTTCGCTCGAGCAAGCGATTGCGTCTGGTTCTGGACCTGAGGGTTGCATTTCTTAGCTCGAGCGAGCTTTTCTTCGCTCGAGCGATCTGGTATTTCTTCGCTCGAGCGAGCGTTCCGTCGCTCGAGCGTGCGTCTGGTTGCAGACCTGTAGGTTCGAGTTGTTGGCTCGAGCGAGCATTTTGTCGCTCGAGCGAGATTCTGGATTGTTGGCTCGAGCGAGACTCTCTTAGCTCGAGCGAGGTTTTCTGTGTCTGGTCGCTCGAGTGACCAAGTCTTCGCTCGAGCGAGCCTGTTTTATATCAGCAGACAGCAGCGATTTTAAACATAACATTTTCATTACTTTTCACTTTAAAGCCCTAGATCTGAGACCCTCTCTCTCTAGACTTGACTTCTCTCTAAATTTTCATCTCTTTCTAGTGTGAATCTACCCTAAGTTCTTTGTTAAAAAGGTAGAGGGCGTTGAGAGTTTTGATTTAATCTGAAAATTTGGCGATTTGGAGCATTTTGGTTTTTGGTCTTCATCTCCGTTGGAGCTCAAGCTTTGAGGTAGGGATACCCTACTCCTCCTTATGGACTTTGTCTTTCAATTTTAGCTTTTTGATATGTTGGGTGTTGTTGTGTAATTTTACATAAGTTTGGGTCTTTTGTGTAATTTTACAAAAGATGGGGTTTTGTTTATAATAAACCTATATGCAAGATTGGCATAGAAAAAATGAGATAGATGATGGATTATGGATGAAAGTGGAACCTTAGGATTGTTTTGTTAATTATGGGAAATTGTCCTAAATGGGTTTAATAAATTAATTTGAATAATTAATTTGAGAAATGAGGTATTGAATTGGAAATGTTGGGATTTGGAATGTATGGGATTAAAGGGTGTAGTTGGATTAATTATCACTCACCAAATTGAAATGTTGATTTTATATCCATTTGATGTATTTATTTCCTGTTTAGAAATAACTGCTTTGGGCTATCGGTGGAGGATAGTCTTGATTGCTGTAGACAATGCATGATGATTAGGCAAATGAAAACTAATCAATGGAATGTGTCATGGAACTTGACGGTTGATAGAATACATTAACTTTATGTATTAGTTGATTGTATATAGAACCTATGTGTTTATATGCATTGTGTGTAGAGGAGGAGATGGGGGATGTACTCCGCGGTTTAAGGGAAGATGGAGGATGGACCTCTAAACCGGATAACGTTGGAAGGAGATAGGGGATGAACTCCGTAGATACAGCTCATATGCTTATCTTTGAGAAGTGTAGACACAGCTCATATGCTTGTCTAGAGAAGTGTAGATATAGCTCATATGCTTATCTTTGGTGGCATGATATAGTTCTTATACTTATATGTTGAGATGTTAATATAGCTAATGTGCTTATCTGTTGATGTATTGATTTAGCTGGTATGTTTATCTACTGAAAATGAAAAAAGAAAAGTAACATAGACTTGTAAGTCATGTAACTGTAATGTGATATAAGTGGATGTATCAGTGCTGGCCATCTATCAACTGCTAATCCTTTAGTCATTGTTCATAGCTGGTTTAGTGTATTTCTACTGAGCTGTGGCTCACCCTATATGGGAACATCATTTTCAGGTACAGGTAGCATGCCACCTCCAAGGACATAGCTTGGGAGGCTAGAGGCTGTCAGACTTTTTGGATGTCATTTTGCTTTTGATGTATTACATGTAAATTCAAGCCTAGGGCTTAATGTGTAAATAAGTTAGTACTCACTTCTTATAACCAAGTGTTGGCTTGGAAATTGTAAGCCCATGGGGCGTTTACTTTTGTTGTCAACATGTAATACTTTTTGTAAGGAAATACTCTGATGAATAGAAGGATGTTGATCTTTTATATATCAATGCATGTCAATATTATTGAGTTTAATGTTATTATTTTGAGGGTGTTACATGAATGAAGAGAAAAGATAGAAACATATTTATTCAAAACTCAGAAGTTTTACAATTATTCAAATAAAATGATACAATACAAAACTCTCAAGATGACAATCATGCTATTTGGCAAGGGTTTCATCGAAGTTCTAAGTATGGTGCTTAGCCACTTATGGAGAGAGGAATGAGTGATAAGAAAATGGAGGAGATGGTGAACCCTATGGTAAGTTGTCTTCACCTTTAGCCCTAGTCGTCTCCCTCTTCAAACCCCAAGAATCAGAACTCTTTTCCTTTCTTTTTTTTCTCTTTCTTTTTATACTTGAGTTCATATCACCTCAGTTCTCATTTTTGTGTAAGCACTTCGAGGTGTAACTGCTCATGTGGCCAAATTGCTCTGTACGAGCAAAGCTTTGATAATAGGCTTTCAGGCTCTTGCCGATTATGCGGTGGGACAGGCTGTATGTGCAGCAATTCAACAGTGTTGTGGTAGCTATCATGTGTTCGCTGCTTATACGGAGAGGTCTTGTTACTTGTGCCTAGAGAATTTGTGATTCTTCTCTCTTTAGTTCCATCACTTTTTTAACCATTTTATTGAGAATTGTCTGTTAAGCCTGCATGCACGCTACATATATAATATTTACCAAGTAATCATACCTCAAGGACTATGAATGCAAATTAGATTGCCTATTTCGCCTCAAATCAATATGCAATACATAAAATTTTATGGGTCTATTTGATTGAGTAGATTAGAACTCTTTTCCTTTCTTTTTTTTTTCCCTCTCTCTTTTTATACTTGAGTTCACATCCCGTCAATTCTTATTTTCGTGCACGTACTTCGAGACATGGTTGCTCATGTGGCCAATTGCTCCGCATGAGTAGAGCTTTGACAATAGGCTTTTAGGCTTTGGCCAATTATGTGGTGGGACTGGCCGCACATACGGCAATTCAAAAATGTTGTGGTAGTTGTCATGTGTCCATTGCTCATGTGAAGATGTCTTGTTGCCTGTCCATTACTCAATTTAACACTCAATTCAAAAATCAAAACCAAATTAATTTTCTACACTCAAATCATACTTTCACAACTCACAAACTCAAAATATAATTCATACTCTTAAATCATATTTACAAAACTCTACCAAACGCAACCTGTGATTCTTTTCTCTTTCGTTCCACAACTTTTTAACCATTTTATTGAGAACTGTCTGTCGAGCCTGCATACACACCACACATATAATATCTGCCAAGTAATCTTACCTTAAGGACTATGAATGCAAATTAGATGGTCCCTTTCGGTCCAAATCAGTATGCAATACATAAAATCTTATAGGTTTGTTTGATTGAGCAGATTAAAGCATAAGATTGTGATTATTAATCCATGAGACTAACATTTCATTGTTTGGTTACAATTTTTAATATCAGGATTAGATTTTGATAGATATTCTTTTCAACAAAATTGATAATTTTTTTTATCTTACCACTAATAATCCAAAACAAACATATAATTGAGATGATATATTTTCATATTCATTACAAAACAAATACCGACAATAAAGAAATATTTACCTCACTAATCTTATAAATTGTTAATTCCCTTACTATAATTTTACTAATCAAACAAGATCTAAGTTTGCCTTCCATGTGCTCTTTCTTTCAGTCCACAAGAGATCTTCAGCTGGTACGACAATGGTGCTCCCAAACCAAAGGACTCATACAATCTTCTCTTTACAGATTATCAAATCAAAAAGATTATACAAATCAGAACAATATCAATAATAAAAAAGGTAAATTACAAATACACCTCTTGATATTTGCTTACAATATAAATTGTCTCCTGTGGTTTAGAAAATTATAAATACCTCCCTATCAAAATTTTTTATTTATCAGAATTAATTGAAAAAATGAAATTTCTAACTGTTCACCTATATAATAATAAAATTATCTGAATTATTAATTGAAATAAAATTTTAACATTATTAAAAATAATTAATTAACTTGATAATTTATTAATAAAATGATCTATTTGTTATGAAATTAGAAACCTTAGGGAGGCATAATATAATTTCTAAAATCACAAAAAATAATTTATAATCTAAGTAAATTTTAAGAGGTGTATTTGTAATTTATCTTAATAAAAACTTGGAATTTGCATAATCCTATATGGTATCATACACAAACCAAATCATTTATGTTTGACTAAATTAAGGCATTGTTTGGAAACTTAAATTTTTAATTAAAAATTATGATAAATTATAAATTCATTTTTATTACTTTTTTGCACTTATTTTGTTAGAAAATTACTAAAAATCTAATTCCCAAACAACCTTGAAGTGCAAAATAGTCCTAGGCTGCTGAGCGTACAATCCTTGTACTATAATCCTTAGAAAAAAAAAAAACAATTTTGAAAAGTTGTCAGTGCACAATATATATATTTTTATAATTTTAAAAATGTTTGAATGCAATAGTCTCAAATATATCTCGTGGGTGATTAGAAAGTGAGTTTTTTTATAAATTTTTTTAGTTATAGGATATTATTGGAAATTTTTTTTTTTTGTGTTTAGGAAGATACTTGAGTTTTTTTTGTGAGAGAAAAAGTGAAATGATTATGAGATTTGATGTGATATTTTGTTTGGATTGATTTTTTTTTATTTTGTAAAACATATGTCTTGTAGTGAAAAAAATAAAAATAAAAACCCAAAAACTTAGGCTTTGTTTGGCATGATCTAAAAAAGCCAAAAAGTCAAAAAGTCACTATCCTATTTAAGTCACATCATCTTATTTAAATCACATTACATTTCTAACACATCACTTCAAATACAACCCATATTTCATAAAAAGTCAAAAAGTACACTTATTTAAATCATCCCAAATCACCCCTTAGTTGCCAAACACCGCCAAAAGGTGTTGGGGAACAAATTTTTTGGATTTTTTTTTATTTTTTTCACTAAAAGACAAATTGATTACAAAACTATAAAAAATAAATTCAAACAAAATATCACATGAAACCCCATAATCATTTCATTTTTTCTCTTACAAATATCACATCTAATCACAAAAAAATCCAATTATATTCTCAAATACAAAAAAAAAAATTTCTCCAATAATATCCTATAAAAAAACCTACACAAAAAAAAATTAAAAAAAAAAATCCAATTCCCAAGAATGATATGGATGATAGCATGTCAATTGTTAATTTATTTAAAAATTAATTAATTGAGGTCCAATTTTCTGCAACATCAATGTGAATCAATTTAATAATAATATTTTAAATATATCTTATTTATTTATTTATTTGTGCAGGGAACTCACCATTCAACACAGGTATTACCTCAACATTTAAGTGGCAAATTTTGAAAAAAATTAAGTTGACATCATTTATTAGTTTGGTTAAAATATTTGTTACTGAAAGAGATATTAATTATGTCAAAATCATAAATTAATTTTAATTTTCTTAAATCTAAAAAGAATAAAATCATAATTATTTAGTCAAAAATATATAAATAAACCCCCTCGCCATACACATGAATGAAAGTGATGATGGCCTATTTTGAGAAATAAATTAAAAATCACTTCCCAACTTTTAATTCGGTTTTCTCACATAAAAAAATTTAAAAAAATCAAAATATAATTTTTAATTATCTTTCTAAAACACCCCAACGTAAGAGAGTGCATTTTGTGGGATGCTACCCCCCTTTGTGGTTAATTGGTCCCCTCAAAAAGGACAATTCTTATGTTTGATTGGTTGTGTCAATATCTAATGACATACCACTGTCTTTGACCAAAATAATAATAATAATAATAATAATAATAGACATTCAGTCATTAATAATTGGTGTGAACTTGACATGATTTTTAAATACATATTATACATATAAAAATGTCAAGATCCTTAAGGACATTGGAAAAAGTTTTTTTTTTTAAAAAAAAGGAAGGAGAAGAATAAAAAAACAGAATCCAAGACATTTTTATTAATTTTATAACACCTTTTATTCATTTTAATTTTTTTCGTTTTAAAAATATTTGTTAAATGAATTTTAATATTAAACGATGGGTAAGAGGTTGTTGTAGCATTTGTTAATTGTAGACTCGTAAATGGTGGATTCATCTATTTTAAAAATTAAAGGGAAGATTATAAAAAAAATTTCTAGAGTTTTACACTTGACAAAAAATAAATTTGAATTTTTAATTTTATTAATTTAAAATTTTTAATTTATTTTCAATTTAAACTATCAGCCTATTTTTGTTAAGTAAAATTAATGAAAAAAATAATATTTTAGTCATTAAATTTAATATAATTTTATATAAAATGACTAAAATATTTAATAATTAAAAAACTTTTTTCTTGTTAGTTTTATTTAATGAAGACATGTAGATGGTTTAAATTAAAAATAAATAAAAAATTTAAGATGTAAATTGACAAAATTAAAAATTTATTTTATTTTATTATAAAAATTAAAATTTATTTTTTTTATAAAAAATTTCAAAATTAAATAATGAGTGTTTATTTCTTTTCTTACCCATGTCGACAAGCACATAGTTTTGTGTATTGCTTTCAACCCAGAAAAAAACAAACAATAGTCAACTAGCCCGTGAACCGTGGCATTTTGAGATGTGAAATCGAACGGTGTAGGATTAGTGGATACGCAATAATAGCGACACGCGTCATGATCTGGTGACAAAACGACCGATGCATGATAGAACAGGTCGTTCTTGTGGTCGCTAATGGTATATGTGTGCGGTTTGCATCCCGGGAAGACTGGTTTGGTTTGGTTTTCATAATTTTTTTTAAATTAAAAAAATGTATTACATAATTTTGTGAAAAATATAAAAAAAGTTAATTTTATTTTTCGTATAGTTTTATCTTCTTGAGAAGTAAAAATAACTTTTTAAAATTTTTAAAATTTTAAATTATTTTTTTAGTATTTATTTTTATCAAATTAATTTTTATTTTTTGAAAAAATATTTTAAAACAATTTCTAAAAACCAAACACAACCTACATTTGTCTTCTAGAAATAAATTTATATGGTGTTCTGATTTGAATTTGATTAGTTAAAATAGTGATCTTATCATTTTTGTGTCTCTTTTGATAGAGAAATTTTTGTACGTTGGAAGAGTATCATGTAGTACTGTCACATGATACTTTCCACTAATCACAAATGCATATGTCACTTACTATCTCTCAAACATCCAACGCAAATGTAATGGATCTTAATGTTCAATCCAATTACAATAGAAAATGATATCACTTGACATCTACCCTTGAGACACCTAAAAATTCCTCCTTTTGATAAGACAATATGATGAGTATATTATTTTGAGTTGTGAGGAGCAATACTTAAAACAGAACTGATTGGGAGCTCGAATTTGAGCTCCCCCGAATGCCCCGAATTTCTTTTTTTTTTTTTTTTTTAGCAGAAGGAAGAAGAAGACGGAGGGGGTGGGGGGAGGGGGGAGGGGGACTGGAGGGGGCCTAAAAAATGGGCTGGAGGCGGCGGTCGGAGGCTGCGACTATCTCGGCGGGGCTGCGAGCTCGGAGGCGGCGGTCGCAGGCTGCGACGAGCTTGGCTGGGCCGACGACCGGCGACCTCTCTTCTCTCTCTTTCTCTCTTTCTCTCCCTCTCCCTCTCTGGTTCTCTGGTTCAGACTGAAGAAAATGGAAGAAGAAGAAAAAGAAAAAAAAAAAAAAATGAATTGGTGAAACGACGTCGTTTCACCAATTCGGGGCATTCGGGGGAGCCTCATTCGGGCAACAAATCATTTTTCTACTTAAAAACTACAAAATAACTTCTTCCCAAAAAGGAGAGTTGAGGTTGTTTTTATTTTCTTTTCGTTTTATTTTATATGTTATTTGTTTTATCTTAATAACTACTTTTCATCTCCCTCAAAAAAAATAAAAATAAATAAACAAACAAACAAAAAAATTTTGGTTGGTAAGTTACACTCACCTCCCTTGAGGTTTGAGAAAAATAAGGTTAGCCTCACATTTTTAACATAATTACACTAGCTGTCTTGAGAATTTAATTTATATAATAGTTAGACCTTTTTTCTCAATAATTTATTAGTCATATCAATAAAAAAATGCTCAAAAATATATTTGTCTTTATTTAGTTTAATATTTTCCTACCATGTACATTAGTTTTAGTCATTTTAGTTTTACTAAAAGAGATGCCGGTGTAACAATGTGTAAAATATATGATTAACTGTATTTTTTTCAATCTTAGGGGAGGTGAGTATAATTTATCTATTTAAATTGATTTCCTTCTTTCTTTTTTTTTTTTTTGGTCAATTGATATGAGATTAATTAAATATATGAAAATAATTACATAAAATTAGATAATTATAGTGATTTTTTTTTTTTGCATATCTACAAGCACTGTAATCAACACAAATAAACCACATAGACCAACTCAACAATTACCACCAAGTCCAACAATCACTCCATATAACTCTCATAATTAAGAAAAAATAATCAAAGGATATCAAACTCCTCTTCATAAGGTTTGTACTCGTAATGTAATCACACATCTAAGTGGTGCTCCACAACTACTAAGGCACCGTTTGAGAAGCAAGATTTGAGGCTTTTTTGTCTATTTTAGCCACAAAAAATAAAATAGGTTATTTTAGCCACAACAAACAAAACATCATATCCAACCCATAATCATTACACTTTTCTCTCACAAAAAAAGTCAAAAAATCCTTCCCAAACCAAGCTTTTTAACTCAGACTAAAATAGTCAAAAAAGTCAAAAAGCCAACCCACTTCCCAAACCAAGCCTAAGTGAAAGACCTTGATTTAATTAATTTGTTTTTCGTAGTGTACAAAATATGTATTTTGATTGATTTAAAATTTTAAAGAGCCACAAGTTTAGATAAATTAATACATTTTTTTATTATGAATGTCGCGATTTTAGACTGATAAATAGTGTGCATTGTTTATAAACTATGTGTGGACAAATTTATTTTGGGAGAATATAGAAAGGAAATTAATTTGGAAGATTACACTCATACGATATGTAATTTATTTCTTATGTTAATTTAATTTTTGTAATTTTAATTATATAATTTTATATTTAAATTTTTTATATTGTATTAATTCAGTTCAATTCATAAATATCTTTTAGACTTTAAAATAATTAAAGGGTTGACATTTAATTTCAAGAGATCAATTTCTTTTTGCATTAATCATTCCTATTTAATATATTAATAAATATTATCAATTAAATTAAATTAATAACGTAAGAAAATCAAACGAAAACCATAACTTCTAAATTAACATAAACATAACTATAAAGATCATATACATAATTTGTCTCAATTAATTTTAGGACAAATTTCACTTTACCCTCTCTCATTTAAAAATAATTTCCCTTGTGGTTTATGGACTGAAGTGTATCGTTAAATATTCCATCTAACTTAACAACAAATATGAAACATATATGAGGGGGTTATATGCTCAATTTCAAATATCAAAGAAATAAATCACATATAGAAAAAAATACAGGGGTTAAAGTGCATTTTACCTCTCAATCAAATGATGAAAATATCCGTAATTCGTACACGTAGATTACTTACATACGAAAATGTTTTAATATTTTTTATTAAATTGTTAATGGATCTAGTAGTACATTTCAATTTATAAATTACAAATTTTAAGGGGTAAATTACACACCAATGAAATTTCGGAAAAAAAATCATATATTCATGAAAAGTTTTACAATTTTAATTATTACTATTTATAAATTTTTTATTAATTAATAATTATTTTTTCAAAATTCTAGTGTGACATTTTTTTTTTAAATGAAAGGAGAATAATCCGACCATGTAAAATTTAACTAGTGGGAAGAATCCCAAGGACGTGTTTGGGGAACACAACAACATAGTACAATCAAGTATAGCACCTCATATTTGACCTTTTACTGTTTTTTTGGGTCAATATTCTAGCCAAAGCATAAGTAAGAGGAATGATACACGAGTCTAGATCATCTACCGTATTTTCTTGCGATGTTTTCTATGGTCGTCTAAAATGACATCGTTTTAGTTTTTTTTTTTTTTTTTTCCTTCTTTTCTTATTTTGCTTTTCAGCCTCATTTTCGGTTTTGAAACCTAACCCTTTTTAGAGAGGCAAACAGAAAGGCGACGAACGGAGAGGGCTACGGGGGCGAGCAACGTGGTTTCTGTAGTGAGGTGACAGAGGCGAGGCGAGGAAAGGCGGTGGTGAGAGACGAATAGAGGTGGTGAGGCAAGGCTGCCGGTCGACGTGACTCCTACAACAAGGCGATGGTGGTGAGGCGAAGAGAGGCGGCGGCAGCGATGATGAGGCCCGTTTGTGGATATTTTGTTACTGATATATATATATATATACATATTTGGTCTTCATTATTATTTTGGAATACTTACGTGTAGATCCTAATAAGTGGACTTATTATCTAACAGATCATATGGAAAAAATTTGTCATAAAAAAAGTCACTAATTGTAAGTTTTAGTGACAATTTATAAAAATCATGACAAAAAAAAATCACTAATTGTCATTTTTTAGCGACATATAAAAAATTGTCACAAAAAAATTATTTTTAGCGACAATTTTACCAAAACTTATTTTCAATTTGACTTGATGGGAATTATGTCCAACTATTAGGACCTATTAGTAGCTTGCCTTATTATTATTATTATTTTTTGTTACTGAGACAAACAGAGAGAGGCGGCAAGAGACGAACAAAGAGGGTGACGGTGGCGAGGTGGCGACGAGGTCTGTTTCTCTCCCTTTGGTCTTCATTATAATTTTTGTTACTAATATATTCTTTCCCTTTGGTCTTCATTATAATGAGTAATTTTCTTCTCTTTTATGTTATTGGTTTTTACATTTTATTGTTCCATATTATCTGGATTGATTTCCAAGTAAAGAAACATGAAGGTGTTTGAATTTAGTTTGGCTGAGGGAACACACTACAGAAGATTAATGGACCACATGTTTTCAACACTTTTGGATTTGAAGTTTAAACAATACCCACAAGTCAATGAGTGACACAAATCAAAAATCAACACATGCACAAATGAATTTGAAGCTTCCTTGCAAGTAAGCAAGTAGTTGGCTTGTAAAGAGCATCGTGAGGCTGCAATTTGCAATCTTTGGCAAGAAATCTAGACCTAGACGCCATAGAAGATTGGATGGAAAGGGAAGACAAAGAATCGATGGAGGGGTTTGCAATCTTGAGACTGCAATTTGCAATCTTTGCAATTAATTGCTTGTTTTGATTTATTTTATTTGTTTTGAAATCTCGGTGGTATGATGCACTTAGTATTTGGTTTGAAATCTGGATTTCTAAGGTGCACCGCAAGTGCTTGTAAAAATGTTTGATTGAATATAATTGTTTCACTTTGGTTAACAAGTTCCTCACATTCTCTTGTTAATTTTCTTCATATACTAGTGGATTTTCCTTTTTCTTTTTTTGCTATGGTCTTGACTATTGCAATGAAAGTAGCGGTGATGATGTTGCTACCAATGGAGATGTAATTAACTCTAATAGTGGAAGAAGTAGTGTACAATGTTATTTTTAATTGAAAGGAGTAACAGACATGAAAGTTTGCGGAAAAAATAATTTATTTTGAAAAACAATTTTTCAAAGAAACACCACATGATTACATAATCTAAAATACCTTCTCCAAGTGAGTTGTTGATAATACCTCACCAAGCGATCCAAGAGTCTCGCCTCCAAAGTGATTCACCTTGCACCCTTTTTGATTTATTTTTGTGTATATATTTTCTACAGACCCTAAAAATTCTGATGGCCAATTTTTGTATCAAATACATCTGATATATATACACAACACATGATAGAGTTCGTATGTAGGTGGGATCCTTAGGGATCTCTATCTTTTAGTTGTGGGGATAAAATAAAAGATGTATCTTTTATCTTAAATATACAGGATACAACTTATCCAATTTTTCATTAATTATCTTTTAAACAGATAATATAGAACTTCCACTAATTGCAATAATGTCCATCAACACATTACAATTAAACCCCTAAAAGTAGAGAATTACGAGTGAGGCCCTTTCTTACAATTAATCACAAATTTCCTTCCACCAAACTATATTCCACATGAGCTATTAGGTATGGACAAATTTATCATTATCAAAAGCCCTAACTCATGTAACCGAATTCTAAATTTTTCTTCTTTTAATTGGACCTTAAAAGCATTTTCCAAAAATAGTATTTTTACAATTCTATATGTATAAAATATTTTTACGAAAAAGCAACCGGCCGGTTTTCTTTTGGTCCAATGTTAATAGGAAAAATTGCTTGAATATACTTTCTCACTTTGAGAATGGTGGATTCCATGTTAAGCACCTATATAAATCAATTACCACTCACATCACCCAACATGTCCGTGTATAGCCTTTGATTCGGCGTCACCGATTGACAATGTCAAAGTTAAATGAATAGTTAATTAATTTATACAAGCCTCTCAGGTCAAAGGAAAATAAGTGTACTGTAATAGAACTACCTTTTAAACTGACAGTGATCATTCCATAGGTGTTCTCAAAACCGATCATGTTCAGTGCATGTACTTATTGCATAACACCCATCTATTTGCCTAAGGTCACTACCTCAATAATGGAGTTAATCATTCTATCATATAGCAGCAAAACAGGTGTAGGCCATAGTAGTGTGACGCCCAATCAACACCCATAGCCTAGAACATTAATTGGGTCTACAAGGCACCGAAAAATCATAACTCCCAGCTTTTGGTTCATTAACCATTAGCATGTTTTTCTACAATGTTACCTAAGGGACCTTATGTTCACATCATATGTAACATTAAATATAACATTACCCATAATATCATACAAAATGCAAAATATAAAATGCCAAGCAATTTATTTAATCAGTCAATAAAGTCAACAAATTGGTTTTTGAGAGCACAAATGCTAACAAGACAAACATAACCAAAGTTTTAAACACAAACACAAATAGAGAGGGTTAGTTCTAGTGTCGGTCATGGCATCTACATATTTATTTTTTGTTCTGTGAATATGAGATATGGAGCTAATTCTCGTGTTCAAGTAGAGTTCACATTTATCTCCCTCTTGGATCAACTTGACTGCTATTTCAAATGAAGATTATATCTCATTGAATATTTCCTATTTCCATGTCAATTTTATGAGAATGAGCTGAAGAAATTATTAACAGGTTTTGTTATAGTAGTCAGAGGTAACAAGAAAGAGAATTTCCATTACAAATAGTAGAGATACAAATTTATGTCGAATAGGGCCAAATATAATTTTACAGAAGATGTCTAGTACAAAAACTTACAAGGAGTAAAATTAACTTTGACGACAAAAGCTTCAATCAAAATTGAAAGCGAATCTTTTAAACATTGGCAGCCTTTTATTTCAAATTTGTTCATAAAAGCAAAGATTGGCAAATCCAACTCAATTAAAAAGCAATCTTGTGATTCTAGAACTCTCTTTTAGTAGTCAAAACTCCAAAAAGTATCAGAAACTCAATTTTGTTGGAATTTACCAAACTAAAAGTGAATAGAAAGTGTGAAGTTGCCAAGGTTTCATGACCACAAAGTTTAACCTGCAAGCAGACATAAAAAGTTTAGTGTCCA
This sequence comes from Camellia granthamiana, assembly GCA_036172215.1. Lineage (NCBI taxonomy): Eukaryota > Viridiplantae > Streptophyta > Magnoliopsida > Ericales > Theaceae > Camellia > Camellia granthamiana. Next base: position 121,642,477 of record CM069906.1, read on the forward strand.
GATTAAATTACTCACTACCAAGGACTTAGCTATTGAAACACAATCCTCAATTACCACACTTGTTATATATTGAGCATTAAACTAAAGATTAAAAAAAATACACAAGACTAAGGGCAAAAAATAAAAGATAGTTTGCAAAATCACATGAATACTCATTGATGGAAAACAAATTTTTTTTATGAGCGCAAAATAGATATTTTTTAAATTTTTTTTATTATGGAAAACAGATTTATAACATGATGCAAAACAACCAACATTTTACATGCACCATGATTCCATCTAGGCTTTTCGAAAGTTTTGATCATTTGATAACTCTCTACCTCCTTTTTTGCTTTTTCTATTACAAATCAAAACAGATTTTTGCTTCAAATTGACAACCAAAATAGATTTTTTCTTCAAAACTTCAATTTTATATAAACTAATAATACCCAAGAAATCAACAACAAATCTAGAATAAGATTTTTGCTTCGTTTCAATGTTGTCCTCAATTCTATCCATTTATCAATGATAAAATAGAGAATTTTATTCACAAATAAGCATTTTGGACCTTCAAATTGAAAGCAATCGCCCGCCGCCGTCGTCCTCTTACTCTAGTCCTTCCGTTTCGTCTCTCTCCTCTCCTCTGTTCATGTTCTTCTTTGATGGTTACGGTTCACATTAATGAGAGAGAAAGGGAAAAGGGAAAGAAGGGGAAAATTATATATATATATATATATTGTCTTCCATTTTTTATCAAACCCATTTCATCAAAAATCAATAGCAGAACTCTAACCCAACAATTATATATACTTATATATGTATATAACAGCAAGAAATGACAATGATGATGAAATAGACCTTGTTATGGCCGCAATCTCTTCTTGTCGCCGTCGCATTGCCGTCGGACTTAGCGTCGCCACCCATCCTCTGTCCTTCGCCATTGCATCCCTCCACCATCTCTCTCCGTCGTGTTCGCCTCTCCATCTCTCTCAGTTCATCTCTTCATCGTTTTCTCTCTCTTTGTCTCGCGTCTCTTTTATCTTCTGTTAGGGCTAAACATAGATGATAAAGAAAAAGAAAAAAGTGAAAAAAAAAAATGGGAAACTCAAATTTTGAAGAGAGAAAAAAAAAACTAAGTAAAACGACGTCATTTTCTCCAAAACGACGCTGTTTTGGCGAGCACCGCAGGAAGGGCTGCAGGAATGGGCGGCAAATGACTTGGTCTCATGATACACGCCATCTTCACAATAATTTTGTAAATTTTTCTTAGGTTAATTTTTTTAAAAACATTAAAAATTAAAAAGGCACTCAGTCCATAAATTCAATTTTGGATTTTCTTTATCCAAAAGTTTACACTCTAAAATATTTTGTCTATGCGGACGAGTTCCCACAAAATGATCAGAATATCCATGTACATATATGGTATATACGGTCAAAACATATCTAAGCCTCTCACCATCTCTCTTACCTCTCTTCTCCTCTTCTCTGTACCTCACCTATTCACCGTTTTCCACTTTCTTTCTCTAGAATTTGCCAAATGGTAGAGACATCTTAGGCGGCGATTGAACTGCCCACCACGACTTGCTTGTTGTGGCTGCGTCAGGACTCTACGGTGGCAACGCAATCGACGATGTTGGCTTCTAGGGCCTGCGACAGGGCGGGAAGGGCCTCATTCGACTCCATTTCTCTCTTTTTCTCCTAAACACCCACCGCACCAGACCTCTCTCCGACCCCCACAACCGTCTCAGATCTAGACTCCACCGCCCTCCTCCGTGTCATCGTACTATTCTATCTCAGATCTAGACTCCGTCATCGCCTTAGATCCGCGTCTTCTCTTCCCATTGATTTATATCATCTCCATCAGTTCCAATCTAGTTTATATATATATATTAGTCACGATATATATATATATATATCTTGGTTGGTATGTATATAGATATCTCTTCTAAATTGAAATCCCTTTCTGTTGATCTAATTTTGACTTGGTTAGGGTTTGTTTTACAGATTTAGTTGTTAGATATGTTTATAGTGGAAATGATATATATCTGTTTCATTCCACATGTGTTGAAGATTCTGGTTCTTGGATGATATCATTGATGAAAATGTTTCGTAAATCTAATAAAAATGTTTCAAAATGTTATCAGTTTCACCAAAATCTTCTCCAAACTTCTGAAACATCTCTAATTCTATATCTGTATGTATATATATGATGTATTTAACACAAAAAATTGAACAGATCTAGAGGATAAGGGATTTTGAGATTAAACAGATAGAGGATTTGAAATTTCTACACATAGATTTAAATAGATAAGAAAAAAAATTAAACATATAATAAAATTTTGACTGACAGATTTAAACAATTAAAGGGAAAAAATTAAATAGATAATAAAATTTGGACAGATATTTCAAATGATAATGGAACAAATTTAAACAGATATGAGAAAAAATTGAATAGATAAATAAAAATTTAAACAATTAGCCAAAAAAATTAAACTGATAAAAAATTCAATAGATAGATTAAAAGGTAAAATCAAAAACAAAATGCCCTCCAAAATAATAAATGGACTTCTCATCACAATATTTTACAAAGAATGAACTTCTCATCGAGAAAAAATACTCATAGGACCTAATGCCTTATACACTTCTTATATTAGACTTTTCAACAATTTTGTCAAACTAAAACTACTCGTTTATTAGATTTTAGATAATTAATTTTTTTCAAAATTTTAAAATTATATTTTTCTTTTATCAATTGGAGTAGATAGAAGTTAAATTAAACAGACTAACTCATACTCTCAAAACAAAATAAGATGTAAGTAACTTTATAAATTGCGCCAAACACTAACAAGTGCCTTTGACTTAGTGGTTGTATAGTATTATTTTGTTGTGTGAAATTGAGGATTTAAATCTTATTAAAAAGAGTTTGACAACATTAATTTCTCCATCTTTACAAGTATGTGATTGTTGAGTTGACGTAGATAGGTTTTTTGGGTTGAACTCAGTGTTTTCTTAGGTTTAAAAGAGGAGGAAAAAAAAAGAGGCATAATCACAGAAGGGTAATTTCTGGGGCTAAATCCTATAAGGAGTTGAGACCCCAAAAGTTACCCTTAAGTAGTTATTATATAGTAGGGTCACTCCACCATGTAGCAGTAAGTCATGAACTTGCACACAAGCGAATATTCAAACCCAAACTCTTGACATTGAGTATGGTTTGCCCAAGCCTGAAAGGTTCATCCTACCAACCATATGTGCTGTCGCTCGAGTGGTTGGCCCCGGAGAGAGTGGAACCTTGGACCTCAGGACTTATGCCCCAAAGCCTTACTAAGGTGCCACACCCCCTTGGGTTTATTGTTCTTAGAATTGATTGTTATTGTCGTGTTTGATGTTACTTATTATTCTCATATTTGTAATTAGGGCAAGTTATACTAACAGTCTCTGTAGTTTAGACTTGTGTCACTTTGATCTGTAATTTTTAATTGTGAAACATTTGATCCTGAATTTTGAATTTTGTTTCAAATAAGGACAATTAGAGATATTTCATTTGCAAACTATTCATTTCAAGGGCAAAATCGTCAAACAACTTATTTTGTATTGGTTAACATATATGTTGTTTGAAATGTAATGATCTTTTTTTTTTAATGAATAATACTGAAACTTTATTGGTTATAAAGTTCTATTTGGTTTAATTTTCACAATCTATTTTCAAAAAATTTTCTATGAAACTAAAAATTAAAATGGTAAAAAAAAATAATTAAAAACACATCATTTTTATATAATTTTATCTTTTGGGAGGGTAGAAATAATTTTTTTATATTTATTTTCATTAAATTAGTTTCTATTTTTTCAAAAGTCAAACATGACGATAACTTTGATGTTATTATTAAACCAATCTATTAAATCAAAAAAAATTTAAAAACTAAAAATATTTCATATATTAAACATATCGATCACACATAGCCTAATAACTATCTATTACATAATTACTATCCAAAAATATTTGTTAACAACAAATACAACATCTATTACATAATAACTGTCCAAAAACATCAACAAAAACAACCACCATTATATGATCATAATCCAAACACATACTAAAAATTAATTTGACAATAAAATAAAACAAAATAAAATAAAAATGGAAAAGATTTATTATTTTTGTATAATTTTACTTTTGGTGGGTATAAATAATTTTTAAAAATTCAAAAAGTAATTTTTTGACATTTATTTTTATCAAATTAGTTTATATTTTATCAAATTAATAACTTTGCCCTTAAAATGAAGGAATGGTGAATTACCCTTATTTGGAACAATATTCAGAATTTAAAATTAAATGTATCACAATTAAAATATCAAAAATCAAAATGATACAAGTCCCAAACGACAGAGACAGGTAATATAATTTGCCCTTGTAATTAATTTTCTGTTAATTAGGAGATTTTTTTTTTTTTTACAGCAAACACCATTAATGACATGGTGGGTGTTTGGCATACATACACCTAAGAAGCCACATTTTTCTTTTCTTTTTTTTGCTTTTGGTGATTTTGTTTTTTGAATTGTGTAAAAATAATTTAATTCTTCGATACGTTTTTTTAGAAAAATCTAAAAAGTAAAATATATATGTAATTGTTATTTTACTCCTTTTTTTTTTGGGTCCTTTATGGACTTTTTTTTTCAAATTTTAATTTTTGTTTTTATTTTTTTTATTTGTCTCTAGTTATAGCGATCCCGGTTTTCTCTCCATTGATTATTGTAACCCGGACTTGGTTCCGTGGGGTGTTGGTTGTTGTTGTATCTTGTTTCCATCTTTCGATTCTTTGTATATGAGTTTTAGGATATGTTGGGTAGGTTTGTAACAGGTTGGGTGAGTTTTTAAACCAAGTGTTGCTGCCCAGAATTTTGGTTCTTCGCTCGAGCAAGGCTTTTGTCGCTCAAGTTAGACCCTTGTTTTAGATCCTTTGCTCGAACTAGGGTTCCTTCGCTCGAGCTAGAGTTGGGTGTTTTATTTGGTGGCTTGAGCGAAGGACTTCTCGCTCGAGAAGTCCTTCGCTCGAGCGTGCGTCTACATTTGGGTTTAGACCTGAGAGTTGCAATCCTTGGTTCGAGCGAGCTTTCCTTCGCTTAAGGAGCGAGGACTATGTTTTGGAGTTCTTCGTTCGAGCGAGCTTTTCTTCGCTCGAGTGTGCTTCTGGTTGCATATCTGAAGCTTTGTATTGTTGGCTCGAGCGAGACTTTCTTCGCTCGAGCGAGGTTTTCTTTGTGTCTGGTCGCTCGAGCGACCAATCCTTCGCTCGAGCGAGCCTGTGTTATATCAGTAGTCAGCAGCGGGATTACACTTCACTTTTTCATCCCTTTTGATCTCAAAACCTAGATTCAGCTCCCTCTCTCTTTACACTTACCTTCTCTCTAGGGATTGATCTACTTCTAGTGTGTTTCTAGCCTAGTCCCTTTGTAAGAAAGGTTTTGCTTGGGGTGGGCTTCACTTTGATCCGAAAAATCTCGCATTTAGAGCATCTTTGGTTTTTCTCCTCATCTCCTTTGAGCTCCTAACTTTGAGGTAGGGATGATCTACTCCTTCTTATGAGTTTTGACATAAATATTAGTCATTTTGATTAGTTAGTAATGTTGGGTAATTTTGAAAAAATTAGGGTTTGTTTGGTGGTTATAAAAAGGGGGTTTTGAAATGTTAAACTCTATGTGTATGAGAGACCTTGGAAAATGGAATTATTGTTGTCAAATTGATGAAATTGAACCTTAGGGTTGATATTGAGAAAATGGGGAAAAGCCCTATTTATGTTGAATAATTAATTAGAATAATTAATTTGGGAAAATGTGAAATTGAGTTGAGAATAATGAAATTGGGAAATTGTGGGAGTAAATGGTGTAATTGGATAATTTAATCACTCACCTATGAGAGTATCGATATTTTATCTGTTGATGAATTTATTATCTGTTTAGAGATAACTGCTTTGGGCTATCGGTGGAGGATAGTCTTGATTGTTGTAGACACTGTATGTTAATTAGGGAAAACTGAAACCAATCGAACATGTTATGTCATTAAATGTGATGGTTGGAATAATACAGCAAATATGTGTATTGATTGATCATGGTATGTGATGAAGTGCTTAAATACATTATATATGTATCTTGTTTGGGAGGAGATAGGGGATGTACTCCAGTGTGTGAGAGGAGATAGGGGATGTACTCCACACACATATGTGTTCATATACTTTAACACATTATGTATATAACTTGTTTGAGAGGAGATGGGGGATGTACTCCATATGTGTTCATATACTTTAACAAATTATTTATGTACTCCACACGTGTGTTCATATACTTTAACACATTGTTTGTGCATCTATGTTTGGGAGAAGATAGGGGATGTATTCCATAGGTGGTTATATGTTTAAATACATTGTATATGTATCATTATTTGGGAGAAGTTGGGGAATGTACTCCATAGATAATTAAGTTGGCCGAGGCGTCCGGGGTGAAAGTCTCGAGACCTTATAAAGTGAAGTATTAGTTATGTGAGATGTAGTCTCATTTTGAATCATGGGTAACGGAAGAGTTAACAAGTCGAGTGGTAGTCTCACTTAAATTGTCTGGTTAGACATTGAACCATAATTAGAAACTGATCTGGACAAATAAGGGAAGTGGATGGTAGCATGGATGTAATTGTTGTCGGGCTACGAGAAGGGTGTGATAATGTTTATACGTGTCGATTATTTGTTGTATGATAATGTTTATACGTGTCGATCATTTGTTGTGTGATAATGTTTTAGTTATTTCTCATATTGGGTTTAGTATATTTCTACTGGGCTTTGGCTCACCCTACTTGGGACACCATTTTCAGGTATAGGAGACGTGCCAAGTTCAAGATCTTTACTTGGGAGGCCTTCGGAGTTGAAGACTCTGCTTTGTTAATTATTTTGTTGATTATATGTAAATGCAAGCCGAGGGCTTTATCTGTAAAAGAGTTAGAACTCTTCTTTTGATTGACCAAGTAACAACTTGGAAAGATGTAAGCCTGCAGGGCATTCTATTATTTTTGTAAACATTTGTAATTAATATGAAATACACTTTCATAATATTAACTCTGATGTTTGTATGGAAATGTAAACTATCTATCATGTTTATGGAAAGATTGGATGTGGGACGTATGTATTATTTTGAAGGCGTTACACTAGTCTAGTAGAAACAAAAACTTAAAAAAGCTTTTTAAAAATTAAAAAAAAATCAATAAAGACAAAGATAAATTTTTAAAAAAGTCACTAAAAAAGAAAAAAAATCCAAAATACCTACATGAGTTTATGATAAATTAAAAGTTGTGATGTAAACTGTCATATCATTATTAGTAAAATTAGAAAAAAAAACTTTTTAAGAATTTCTTATGAGAAAAAGGGTCGTATCCGGTATATAATGCATATATTTTTCAAGAGAATTAATAGAAACTCATAAAATATTACTATTAAATTTATTCATATTGACATGACAAATGGTCGAATCTTGATTATTTAATTTCAAAAAAAATCAACAATTAACATGTAAAAATCTTAGAGAAAATTAGTCTACCATCCCTTTCCAATCTTTAATAATGGAATAGGTCCATAATATTTTCTTTTATAGTCTAAGGTTGTCACGACCCAAACCCGGCCCTATGGGTTTAGCACCGTAACTGGCCAGTAATCCGAGATTACCGAAGGCCTGCTGAACAGTTATATAGTAAAACAGAGTACAGGGCCTGGCGGAAGCCAATACAGTAAATAACTAGTGTCCATTGAGCTGTGACAATCTGTATGCCGAAAACATTTTTCATGCATTCGTACAGTTCAGAACAGTACAGTCTATACAATCATATACAAACGTTCAGTACGGGGACTTAATCCCTCGATAACAGTACGGTCAAACAGTAAACAGTTTATACAATAATACAAAACAGTCAAGAGACAGGTGGGGAACACAAAAACACCCCAAGCCATAGTATGGCGTCTCGGAACCTCGCAGTGAGGCACATAGGCTGGCTTGACAAAACTGGGGACTAACCCACGCTCCTAACTCCGGTCTGGCTGCTGAGAACCTACATATATATATAAACAGTGAGCTAAAGCCCAGTGAATAACATAATGCATAAAGAGGTTATGAATGAATGTCATTACAGTAATGAAAACAATTCATTAAACAGTATTTCAATCTTTCAGTATTTCAGTCAATCAGTCATATGTGGTACATCCAATAGCCTATAAACAATAGGTCCAAAGGACCGGGCCTTAACAGACCCAACAATAATGATGGCCATCATTCAGTAAACAGTATGGTTCCACAAGGGAACCGACAGAGCTCTGTAACAGTAACAGTCAATGCTAAGGATGCCACAATACAGTTCAGAATACAGGACATACATTCATTCAGTAAACAATATCAGTTCAATAAACAGTTCTGTTCAGTATTCAAAAGATGACCATTTTGAACATATCTTTACACAATTGTTACTCACAGAGATTGGGCTAATAGCAGCTAGAGCGCGTCCCCGAGAGCCAACCCTAAATAATTAACAAATAGAACACACACTAAGTTTCACAGTTGGAAGGATGATAATTAAATCCCTAGATTTCCTCGGTGTGGTTCTATGTCTAAATCCTCATTAAGATGCCTTAAACTAGGCCTAAGAATGCCTAGAATGGAATGAGGATGCAAAGATGTGCACAGAAATCAGTTTCAGAATTTTCAGTGAAACAGGGCCTCCGCTCGAGCGCAGGTTTCCCCGCTCGAGCGGACAAGCAAACAAAGGTCCCCGCTCGAGCGTACATTTTACCGCTCGAGCGGACTGATGAATGGTGCAAGATGTTGGATGCGCGATTTCTCCGCTCGAGCGTGAAACACTCCGCTCGAGCGGACTGTAAAACAAGTCGAAGAAAATGCTGGGAGCATGATTTCCCCGCTCGAGCGGCACTTCCCCCGCTCGAGCGGACATCAAAAATCTGGAAAATCCAGGTTTGTGTTCCAAGTTCAAAACTCAAGTTTGATGCTCCCAACTCGATCCTCTTGGGCCCATTTTCTGGAAAACTCTTCCAAACACATAGAATAACACGTTTTAAAGCTTAATTTAAGAAATCAAGGCCCAAGGGTGTTTCAATTAAACTCAATTTCAAACCCAATTTACATGAACATGTATGAACAACATTCGAACATGACATGCATGATCTTTAAACCAAATCCAAGGTTCAAATCTTGCTCTAAAGAGCTCCAATCTTTCAAAACGACTTGAAAACATGGACTAATATAAAAACATGGACATGCATGTGACAATAGCCAAGAACTCAACTCCAAACTCACTAAACTCAACATGCATGCAACAATTAAGGTCCAATTCAACATGTTTGCACTAAAGCATGGCCTAGCTCTACAATGATGCATGAAACATGCAAGATTTAGCTCAAGACAACAAGAAGAAGATGAATTCACTTACCTAAGTCTCAATTACAAGTCTTGCAAGCTCAATTTAGCAATCTATGTTACAAATCTTCAAGTTTCAAGCTAATACAATAAAATGAACTCACTCTCTCCTATTTCCTCTCTTTGGTCGGCAATGTGCAAGAACAAGAGGAGAAATGTTGTGTGATCAAATGTGTTGAAATTAAGGCAAGTGTGTAGATAATGGCCACTAAGTGGCTTAATTGTAAATAGGTCAAACTTGTTCAATTTAGCTTATTTTAATCAAATTTAATCGTCCCAAATCACAATTTAGACAAATATACCATAAAATCACAAATATTCTACTGATTCCAAAACACGAAACGATTCCTAATTCGGCCGCCGATAAGGCCTTCAATTAGCAGTTTAAACACATAAACGCAAACAGATAATTAATCAAGCAAACAGATAGAAACGCAATATAATAGATAAACTTATTCAATTTCAGTTTCGATTTCAATCAGTCCATTCAGTACTTCGGTTAATTCAATTATCAGTCATTATCAGTTCAGTTTAACAGTAACCAGTAGCTAATTCAGTAGTTTATCGGTAATCAGTACGAGGGTTGTTACAAAGGTTCCTCACCCTCATACCCTTATATCACACCTATACTTTCATTCTCTCTACACACACACACTCTCTCTCTCTCTCTCTTGAGTTTCAGATCTCTCCACAACAATCATTTCTCTCTCTTCTTTTACCACCATTGGTACCCCGCCTTAGATGCAAAATTAGGGTTTGTGTCTCATCTTGAACCTACGTCTTTACCCGTTTCTTCGGTGCCTTGTTGATGTCGTGGTTGTCTTCATCGCCGCCGCCGCTGCTGTTGTTGTTGTTGTTGTCGCCACCGAGCATCGCCGCCTGATGGTGGTGGTGGTGGTGGTGGTGGTGGTGAGGTGGGAGTGTCGGCCATTTTTTTCTTCTTCTTCTTCAACATCCTCTTTGTAGAAACCGATCAGTCGAGGCTTCTCTGGTAAGTACATGGTGTGATATATATATATACAGAGAGAGAGAGAGAGAGATCGTGGTTGAAGTTCACAGAGAAATAGGTTAGACTGTGTTGTAGAGATAGTGATCATAATATGCTATGAATTTGGGGAAATATCATATTAATTTCATTTTTTTCTTAAATTAATATGAAATGCCAATGAGAGATTTTTCACTATTCAGCAAAGAAGGTGTTTGATTTTTTGTTATACTCAATTTTCTCTGGTTTAAAATTGTGAATAAACACAGAGAAATTTGTAAATTTCTCTAGTTTAGTTAAAACAATTTCTCTGGTTTAAAATCATTGTGCTAAAATTTCTCTGGTTTAAAATTGTGAACAAATACAGAGAAATTTGTGAACAAAGCCAGAGAAGTTCTCTGTGAACAGAGTTAGAGCAAAAAAATTTCAATTACAGTTCTCAATAAATAGACAAGTGTGAAATTTCCGGAATTAATGATTGGCTTCCTTGGGACCTCACATCTATATTCCACATCAAAATGAACTTGTTCCAACTTGCTTGTTAGAGATTCCAAATGGATTTTATGCAGATCCAAATCTTCATGGAGCTGCTTGATGGTTGCTTCATCTGCGGCTTTTTGAATTAAAAAACCTCTGATATGAGCAATATTTCAAATCTCAGTTTAAGAAATATGCATAAAAATTAGACAATCGTTAAGCCTCTGATTGTACACGCACCTGATCTGAGTCTCCAAATCATTAATCTTTCTAGCACAACCTTGTTAAAGTGATTCCATAGCATCATGTACTCCTGTTTACACATTTTACTATTTCTGTTGTAGACTTGCAGTAGATTATTACGTAATGTAACTAGGGCTGGAAACAAAAATCGAGTTATTCATGAACAACATGAACTTGGCTCATTTGCAGCTCATTCAAACTCGTTTGGGTTTATGAATGTTTGATATACTTGGACAAGCACGTACACCCGATACTTCTCTAGGTAATTTTCTCTATGTTATTCAATTTTCTCTGAATTTTTCTGATTTGAACTCAGAAAAATTTCAATTTTCTCTGGGTAATTTTCTCTGTGTTGTTAAATTTTCTCTAGTTTGAACTTAGAGAAATTATTTGGGAAATCCAAAATTTCTTTAGAGAGAATTTCTCTGGAAAGAATTTCTCTAGATTCAAATTTCTCTAGATCAATGTTGAGGGACTTTAGACATCATAAAAATATTGAATGTCATTTATGTTACAACATCTTAATATCAAGGACTCTAAAAAAAAACCCCCAAAATCTTATGGGTAGTAAAACTAAAGTTTTTAATTAGTTGAATTAGAGTATAAAAGGGATAAATTTTTAAAATTACGTATCTTATTTCATTTCTGGTGAATCTCTGGATTAAGAGGAGATTAATAGAATACTATATTATTCCAAGTTTGTTTAAAAATAAAAAAACATAAACTACATGGTTTTATAACCATAGATTCAGAATATTCTCATATTTTAACCTCTAATTTGAACTCCGTCAATCCCTTCTATTTTGTATCTCACTCCCAAGCACTACAACAAAAACATACTTTAGTGGCACTACACTAGTGACATATTTTTAGAAAATGCCACAAAAAATGATATTTAGTGGCACATTTTTGAAAAATGTAACAAAACGACAAACATAAAAGGCTCTAGTGACATTTCAATGAACAAGTGTCACAAAACTACAACAAAAACATACTTTAGTGGCACTACACTAGTGGCATATTTTTAGAAAATGCCACAAAAATGATATTTAGTGGCACATTTTTTAAAAATGCCACAAAACGACAAACATAAAAGGCTCTAATGACATTTCAATGAACAAGTGTCACAAAACTATAACAAAAACACACTTTAGTGACACTATACTAGTGGCATGTTTTTAGAAAATGCCACAAAAATAATATTTGGTGGCACATTTAGATCAAAGCCACAAACATATAAGGCTCTAGTGGCATTTCAATAAATAAATGTTACATCAATTTTATGGTATTTTATAAAATAATGACACAAAAACTTATATTCGTGACATTTACCAACAGATGCCACTAAACTTTAGTAGCAATGGCATTTTTTAAAAAATGTCAGGACACTATGTAGGTGCAAATTACTTTTTATGGCATTTAGGTGAAAAGTTTCATAAACAAATATTTTATAGCCTTTTGAGAAATGCCACTAAGTCAAAAACTTTCCAAGCTTATAATGGCATTTTTGAAAAAACAAAAAATGCCAATATATTTTTAAAATTTTTACAATGCAGTAAATGATTATAAATAAATAAATTAAACTCAATATACACTACAGGAAAAAGCATATTCGGCCACTAAATTTCCTGACCAAAAAAAATTTGGTCACTGAAAGTATAGCTTTCAGCCACCAAAACAGCATTAGTAGCCAAAAGTAAAGTTTTTTGGCGACTAAACAATTTTAGTAGCCAAAAGTCTACAATTGGCGACCAAAACTAAGTTTGGTCGCTGATTATATGGGTTTTAGTGACAAAAAAATTTTTAGTAGCTCAAAGTAAAGCTTTTTGGTGACTAAAAAAATTTTAGTAGCCAAAAGTCTATAATTGGCGACCAAAAAATAAGTTTAGTCGCCAAAAGTGGTTATTTTTAGCGCGGGAGAGCTAAAATCCTAAGGCGGGAATTAAATTTTTTGGCGACCAAAATTTTGGTAGCTGAAAGTGCATTTTCGGTGACCAAATCTGATTTTGGTCAGCAAAAGTTAAGTTTTTTAGCAACTAAAAAACAATTAGTAGCCAAAAATATAGAATTGGCGACAAAAAATATTTTTAGTCGCCAAAAGTGGTCTTTTTTTATTTTACTAGTAAATAATTTATTTTACATAAATTATGTTCAATAAAATAATTATGTTTATACATATACTTTTATATTAATATAGATGTATGTACTATATAAATAATATATATTGCATATATAATCATATGGTGCTATAGAGGTGTAGTGGGAAGAGTGTGGTGTATAAGGTTTATGGTGCGGGAGGTTGGCGGTTCGAGTCTCTGCAAGAACAGATCAAATTGTTCTACAACGAATTATCGTCACGAATGACACTTGATAGCGTCACGAATAGTATCTACCATAACATTAAAGTGTCACTAAAAGGTTTTAGTCTTGATGGTGTAATGACACTTATAAGTGTCACTAACTCTTTTTTTAATGGCACTTGATAGTGCCACAAATAATATCTACCATGACATTAAAATGTCATTGAAAGTTTCTAGCCATGATGGTGCAGTGACACTTACAAGTATCTACCGTGGCACTCGTATCTACCGTGGCACCGATAGAAGTGGTACTTGTTCAAAATGCCACAAGACCAAAAAATGTCATTAGAAGAATAGTTTTGTGGCACTTTCAAATGTCACTAAATTAAGAAAATGTTGTAGTGAAGAGGTCCATAGAGTCCCATATAGGGATACAATTGTCAATCCAAAATTCCACTACAAAATTGACCACGGCTTGATTCCCTCAAACAAACAATCTATAATGTTTTTAAAATTATTGTTCATTGATTTATGACTCATCAAATTATTGAAGTTTCAATAGAAAATTTTGGATCATAATTTTAGGTACATTACTGCGTTAAAACATAAATTAAGATCTTGTCATCTCTCCAGTGAAAACCACTGAAGTTAAAAAAGTGACCTGAAAATCATTTGGAATTAAAGAATTTACTATTTCAAATTACTCGATTTATTGAAAAACAAAATCACATTGTAAGATGCCATATTTGCCCTTAAATTCTTTTTTTCAAATCACATATCTGTTGATTTTGGAGATTAGCAAACTTATTTGTTTTTTCACATTAAATAGGAAGTCTTCGAGCATGTTTGGGTTCGAAAATGAAAATTGTTCGTGATGAATTTTGTACTAAGATGGAGCAGGGCCGAATGCTTGTTTCAAGAAATCTGCCAAACAAATATGATTTATAAGGAAAAGAACGGTGAGTTTAGTCGACCGGGGAGTGGCCGGAATTTCCCCCAATGTTTAAGTTAGAAAGAGATTGGTAGAGAATGCAAAATTAGGGTTTGGAGTCTTTAGTGTGTAGAAAAGATGAAGCTAGAGAAGAAATCCCTTGCCTTTGTGGTGCTTCTCATATTTTAGGTTTCCCTATAAGGTAGGCTGCGCCTATGTTAGTCAACTTGCCTAACTTACCTACCCTTTTTCTGATCATGATTGTCCACATACATAGAAAGATCTCCATTATGTTTAGAGCTTGAAACCAATAAAAAGGTCCAGCTCAGTTTGTTTAATACTAGTTTGAATTCTATTTGTTTACAAAATAATTGAGCTCAAGTTTGATTATAGGTTGGTTTAATATTGAACCGAGTCCAAATAGATCGAAGCTTTGTTCAACAAGCCTTGTGAATAAAAGGAATATGTAACATATATGAGTGAATTATATTAATAGTCTCTATAGTTTGGGACTTGTGTCACTTTGGTGCATGATTTTTCAATTGTGATACATTTAACCCTAAATTTTAAATCTTATTCCAAACAAGGACAATCAAAGATGTTTTATTTACAAACAATTCATTTCAAAGGTAAAGTTGTCATTATTTTGTGTTGGTTAACTTGTATATTATTTGAAATGTAATAGCATTCTTTTTAATGAATAATGTTATAACTTTCTTGGTTATAAAGTTCTATTTGGTTTAATTTTCAGAATCTATTTTCAGGAAAAAAATTTTCTAAGAAACTAAAAATAAAATTGGTGAAAAAAATTAAAAACACATCATTTTTATATAATTTAATATTTTAGGAGGGTAGAAATAATTTTTTAAAATAATTTTTTTTGTATTTGTTTTCGTTAAATTAGTTTTTATTTTTTCAAAAGTCAAACATGACGACAACTTTAATGTTATTATTAAATCAATCTATTAAATCAAAAAATTCAAAACTAAAAATATTTCATATATAACATATTGATTACACATTAAAAACTTAATAATCATCTATTAAATGATAATCATCCAAAACTATCAACAAAAACAACCACCCATTACATGATCATCATCCAAACACATTCTAAAAATTAATTTGGTAAATAAATAAAAGATTTATTATTTTTATATAATTTTATCTTTAGGGAGTAGAATTAATTTTTTAAAAATTAAAAATATTTTTTTGATATTTATTGTTGTCAAACTAATTTATATTTTATTAAATTGATGACTTTATCCTTAAAATGCAATAATAGTGTCTTCAATTGTCCTTATTTGAAACGAGATTCAAAAATTAAAATCAAATGTATCACAATTGAAAGGTCAAGGACCATAGTGACACAAATCCTAAATTACAGGGACTATTAGTGTAATTCACCGAAAGCATATTTATTTTTAATAATATATCAAACATATTTTTATTAATTTATTTTATTTCCCTATTTATGTTTGATGTTTGTATAATTTTACATATTCAATTAATGAAATTATTATTAATATGAGTATTCTTTTATATTTTCTTTAATTTTTTTTTCCCTCTTAATATGTAAATTAATTTATATTTGATTTTTCTTTTGAAACTCGATTTCAAGCTGAACTCAGCTGGTTTGCCACTCTAATTATGTTATTTAGAATATTGGGGATAATCATTTCTACCTAGTTGAACTAGAGGTAGGGAAATTCAAATGTGTGGCGTCATACTCAAATGTAGAGGTTTTGGCCAATGGGCTAACTCCGTTGTATTAGCAGCTTGGATTTATGCAATCACTCGTCGAGGAAAAAAGAAATATAAGAGGAGAAAATTATGTTAAAGTTTATATATATATATATATATATTGGGCAGGTTAGAAAAATAAGAAGGACATGATATATATTTGTTAAAAAATCATAATATTTTTAATTAGTTATAAAAATGAGTATATATAAATAATTTTAATTTCATTCTATTTCTATTTTTTATGTTTTATTTTTGAACAAATCCAAGATCTAACTATAACTTTTTTAAGTAAGAAGTTCTATGATTCAAGTGAAATTATAATGGAGAATCAATCCAAAAGAATAAAGAGGTAATTACAAATTGGGTTAGTTAAGAAAAAGTATTTATGAATATACATGGGTAATTTTTTTAAGGATAAAGATTGGTAGCTCGAAATTGCCTTGGCTCGAACGGCTCGACAGCCCAAAACGACGTCGTTTTGGGCTGTATTTTTTTTTTATTTTTATTTTTTTCTTCTTCTTCTTCGTCATTTTGGGCTGAAACCAGAGGGAGAGGGAGAGAGAGAAAGAGAGAGAGAGAGGAGGCAGCCCTCCGCCCGCCGTCGTCGTGTCGCAGCCCTCCGTCCGTCCGTCGCAGCCCTCCGCCCCTCGTCGGCTCTGCCCCGATCGCGTCGCCTCCGTCGCCTCCGCCGCTTCCGCCTCCGCCTCCGCCCCCTCCTCCTCCTCCTCCCCTTCCCTCCCCTCCCCCTCCATTTTTTAGGCCCCCTCCAGTCCCCTCCTCCCTCCTCCCCTCCTCTCCTCTCCTCTCCTCTCCTCTCCCCTCCTTCCTCCTCCCCCTCCATTTCTGCGTCTGAAAAAAAAAAAAAAAAAAAACAAAAACGACATTCGGGGCATTCGAGCTACGTAGCTTTCGAGCTACGTAGCAAGACCGTTTTTTTAATATTTTATAAATATTTACTTCACTGCTCACTGATTGATAATTTTTGAAGAATAAGGCTTTGCTTGATTTAATTCTTAAAACATAATTTTTTTTAAAAAAAATTTAAAATTGCTTTGGCTGGACATTTTTTTTAAAAAAATTTCAAAATCTTTTCTCTCTCCTACATATCAAGCAATCACTTTTTCTCTCTCATCTCTGTTTCTTAATCAATTTTTCTCTCACGTACATCTACTCAACTATAACAAAATATTAAATCATCTTAAACTTTCATACTTCAAAACTATTTTTAAAATATACAATCAAATAAACTAAAAAAAATTCAAACCCTTTCGTAAAAAAATTTAAAAAAATTTATCTCTCAAAATCAAACCCAACAAATGTGTTGGAATTGGAGGCATGGAGTCAACTGGCTGCAATATATACAGGACTGATTGAGGGCCCGAGATTTCGGGGCTCGAATGTCCCGAAATTTCCTTATATGGAAATAAAAAAAAAAACAAGGCAAAAAAAAGAAAGAAAAAAAAAACAAAATTTTCCAAAAAAGGAAATTTGAGCCATTTGAGCCACAGTTTTTTAGGGCCACCAATCATTTTTCCAATATATATATTCTAATAATTTTGATGTGACCCATTTTAAAAAGAAAACGAAGTTAATAAATCTGACTCATATGAGGCTGAAAGCCAAAACATTGACCAAAAAAACAAAGGGATAATTTAAAAAAAAAAAAATCCTTTCCGCAATAATTTTAAGCTATTATTTTCCAGTCAATGATCACAAAGGGGCAAAAAATTAAAAAAATAAAAAATAAAATAAAATAAAATAAAATTAAAAAAAAAAGGTTTAAAAGTTTAAAAATTATATGGGCAAAACCAAATGCATACATCATTCACAAATATGGAAGCCTATTTCAAAAATCAATTTGATAGCAAGGGCATAGAAAATTTGTCGTTGTTTAGTACAAAAACACAATACGCCCTGTTACTAGGGGTGTAAATTTGATCTGACCCGGCCCATGTCAGACCTCGCGGGCTCCTGCTAAAATTCAGGCTGAGTCATAGGCCAAAAAATAAGACCCAGGCCCAAAGGTATTTGGGCCTTGGACGGGCTGGCTCGGTGGGCCTGGGCCTGTTCTCGGACTTGAGAGGACCTGACCATTTTTTTTTATTTTTTAAAATTTTTTTTTATCAAAATTTTATTATTTTCCACTAAAAAAAAACCGGGCCTTAAGTGGATCTTAAGCGGCTGATGAGTTAGGCCACGGGTTGAGCCAGGTGGGTCGAGCCAGGCTTCAAAATGATAGCCCAAGCCTAAGGGCCCGGGTTGGGCTCGGGCCCGAGCCCAAATTAGTCTAAACGGGACGGGCCCACTCCGAGCCACAGGCCACTTTTATACTCCTACCTATTACCTTTTTGGGTGGGACACATTTTGTGCTTATCGGCATGATTTGAATCGTTTAATTTATTTCTTTTGGGGTGGGGTGGGGTGGGGTGGGGGGGGGGGTGGGGTGGAGGGAGTTTGGTACTTGTTCGGCACAAAGCACAATGCACTCTCATACCTTTTTGGGTGGGACACATTTTGGAGTCTGGATCTTCTGCCATACATTCCTGCAATGCTATACAAAACGACGTCATTTTGTATTATTATTATTTTTTTTTATTCAAAAAATAGACTTCCTTGTTCCCCTCCTTTTCTCCTTCTCTGAGTCGTGTTTCCCCCCTTTTCTGAGTCGTGTTTTCCCCCTTCTCTGAGTCGTCGTCCTTCCCCCCTTCTCTCTTTCTCTTTCTCTGTATCGTCTTCTTCGCCTTTGCATCATCTATCTGAGTCAGTGAACCCTAGTAGAGAGATAGAGGCATCGTGAGAGGCGACTAAAAAGGCGGAGTGAGGCACTGACGCGAAAGAGATGGAGGAGCAGCGCGATGGTGAGTCCGGCGGCGATGCGATGGCGGGAAGGCCACATTGTGGCGACAAGGAGGTGTATTTCATCATCTTGCTGTTATATATATATATATATAGATTTGTTTCAAATTTACCCATTTCAGTTTGATTCATAGAAAAATGTTATCTTGCTGTTATATATATATATATATATGTATATATGTATAGAGTTTTTTCAGATTTTAACCCATTTCAGATTGATTCATAGATGGTTGTTATTGATTCACAAATTAAAATCTGTATCTGTTGGGGATTCATAGATATATATGTATATATGCATATATGGTTGTTATTGTTTGTTTCAAATTTGTTATGATATATATGTATATATGTATAGATGGTTTATTAACCCATTTCAGATTTTAATCTGTTGCCTAGGTTTAATCTGTTAATTCAAATCCAGATTTTAATATTTTTGATTCAGATTAATTCAAATTTGATTCAGATTAATTCAAATTCGATTCAGATTTTAATTCAAATTGATTCAAATTTGATTCAGATTAACCCATGTTAATTCAAATTTGATTTGAATATATTTGATTCAGATTTTAATCTGTTAATTCAAATTCAGACTTTTGAAATCAATTAATTCAAATTTTTTCATATGAAATGGGTTCAGTAACTGAAATGGGTTCAGTCAGTGAAGTAAGTCAGATATTTTCATATGCAATTTTATGTTCTACATATATAGTTAATCACATTGATCTATTTTCAGATTCATAAATTTAGTTGTGGATTCATATAATTATATGGTTTATATATATGAATTGTAGGTAAATGTGATTTATATATATGAACCTGCAATTAAGTATAAATGTGGTTTATATATATGAATTGTAGGTAATGGAAGAAAATAATATTGTTGATGATTGTGGTTGGAAGCCGAAAGTGGGAATGCCATTTGACTCTGAACAAGCCGCATATGACTTTTACAATACGTATGGGGGAAATGTGGGCTTTAGTATTAGGAAGGCATATGCAAACAAGAACAGACAGACGAAGGAGATAATATCACGCACGTTTGTATGTTACAAAGAGGGAAGTCGGGGTATTGACAAACGAGATCCACTTGTCAAAAATCCAAGACAAGAGGTAAGATGTGGTTGTGGTGCCAGATTTAGTATCAAGTTAGATAGAATATCAGGAAAATATATTGCTTGTGATTTTGTTGAACATCATAATCATGATCTTGTGCCTCAAGATTGCGTTCATATGTTGCCATCCCAAAGAAAAATTTCTACCACCCAAGCAATTGAAGTAGAATTAGCTTCACAATCTGGAATTCCTCTTAGGTCTGCTTATGAACTATTTGGTAGGGAATCTGGTGGAAGAGCATCACTTGGTTTCACCAAATTGGACCAAAAAAATTACCTAAGATCGAAGAGACAAAAAGATCTGGAATATGGGGAAGCGGGTAGTGTGTTGCATTACTTTCGTAAGAAAACTGTGGAAAATCCATCTTTTTTTATGTAGTCCAATTAGATTGTGATGAGCAGATAAGTAATATATTTTGGGCTGATGCTCAAATGATCATGGACTATGCTCAGTTCGGTGATGTAGTGACATTTGACACTACTTACAAACTAAATAAGGAGCATAGACCTTTTGGATCATTTGTTGGATTTAATCATTATCGAGAAACAGTTATATTCGGTGCAGCGTTGATGTATGATGAGACTGCTGAATCTTTTACATGGTTGTTTCAAATTTTTTTGGAGGCAATGTCAAACAAAGCTCCGAAAACTATTTTCACAGATCAAGATGCTGCGATGGCTAAGGCCATTCCAATTGTCATGCCCGATACAAACCATCGTCTTTGTACGTGGCATTTGATGCAAAATGCTGTCAAGCATGTAAGTTCTGTTTTCGATGATGTAGGGGTGAAGGGTGTGTTTTCAAAATTATGCATGACATTGATGATGAAGAAGAATTCTGAATACAGTGGGACCAAATGCTTGATAAGTATGATGCATTCGACAATCATTGGTTGGAGCAGACTTTTCGCGTGAAGGAAAAATGGAGATGGCCATATATTATGAATTCTTGGGCAGCTGGAATGAGTACTACTCAACTTAGTGAATCCTTTAATGCATTTCTGAAGGATTATCTGAATTGTGACCATAATTTGATGGAGTTCTTCAAGCATATTGAGAGGGTGCTTTATGAGAAGAGGTATAAGGAATTGGAAGCGGAGTATAATTTGTCCCAAAAATTGCCGAGGGTTTCAAGTCCAACTGTGATGTTAAAGCAAGTGGCAGAGATTTACACGAAAATTATTTTTGAAGAATTCCAAAATGAGTATGTGCAGTCCATTGAAGCATCCATTATAGGCACTACTAATGATGGTGAGAGCACCAAATTCACAATAAGAACAATGGTAGATGGGAAAAAAAATGAGATTATGACAATGGATAGAAGGGGTTGTTTGAGTTGTAGTTGCAAGAAGTTTGAAGTGAAGGGCATATTATGTCGACATTGTCTCAAGGTGCTTAGAGATATATTCAATGCAACGGAACTTCCTCCACGGTATATACTCAAACGATGGACTAAAAAAGCAAGGGTTGAACGAGTGAAAGATAGACGTGGGTATGAAGTGAAGGCTGATGTCAAATTACATCAAAGTGACCGATATCGGTCATTAATGACCATGTTTAGAGCAATAGCGAGTAGAGCCGCTAAAAGTGAAGAAACTTATCAGTTGTTAGTTTCAAAAGGTGAAGAATTGAGTGTAATGGTTGAAAACAAATTAAGTCTCCACATTTGTGGTCAAGTGGAGGTAACTGATTTGAGAAATTCGTCAAGCAACGCATGCCCACAGAGTGATGAAGTAGATTGTCCAATCCAAGCTAAGGGACTGAAGAAAAGAGAGTCAACTAGTAAGGGAAGAAGGAGGATCAAAGGCGGGATGGAAAAAGCTATTGCAAAAAAGAAAAGGATGCAATCTATTCAGGTTTGGACATGACAAAGTGCATACGATTAAAATACAGTAGATTAGTAAACTAAAACATTGATTTTATTTAGTAATGACCCACTTTCATTAAGGTTTTTCGTTGTATGTAGGGTGGCGCTGATTATACTCCCCAATGTGAATCTCAGCCTCATTTCCGCATGGGTAATAATTCTATTCAGGTAATATTTAATAGTAATGTGGTCTTTATATGGTTAGTTTGATGAGTTCATTTCATTAAGTTCGTTCATTATATGGTTAATTGTTGTTATGTGTAATTGGTTTGCTTCGCCATGTAGTCGGGTGGTACTGTTTACACTTCCCAAGGTGAATCACAACCTCATTTCGTCATGGGTGGTAATTCTATTCAGGTATTTAATGGGTGAATCATAGGTGGTAATTTTATTCATGGGTGAATCACAACCTCATTACTGTTTACACTTCCCAAGTTGGGTTGCTTGGCATTTAATTATTTTTATCTGTAATTGGTTTGTCTGGCAATGCAGTCGGGTGATGCTATTTATACTTGCCAAGGTCAATCACAATCGCGTTTCGTCATGGGTGGTAATTCTACTCAAGTAATAGTTTTTGTGTGCAAGTTTTTAAGAAAATGTTAAATAATGACCATGTTTTTTATTCAAATATTTTGTTTACATAGTTTCTATTGATTGTATTTAGGATCATGGTCTTGGTGTCAATTTTTCTCAATCACAACCTCGTTTTGTCATGGGTATTAATTATAATAAGGTAATATTAATGTTCAATGATGTTTCTTTTGTTTTTAAAATTTTTTGATTATTAATCTTTTTTTTTTTGTTTTTCGTCATGGGTATTAATTTAGGATCATCGTCATGATATGTACATTTCTCCATCTCAACCTCGATCTCAAGTTCTTATGGCTGGTACAAGTGGTCCTCCTCTTACGTATGGTACATATGATGTGAGTTGTAATTAGTGACATTGTTTACATTTAAAATGTAGTATACATTGTAATCGAAGTTGAATACATGGTTTGGTGTATTGCAGGGGAATAACACGGCTCAGTCAATGCCTTCTGTGTATCCCACTCACAGATCTTTTCAGGGGTTGCTTCGAGGTACAAGTGTTGAAAACTTTGCAGTCCATCTCTCGCAAGCGTCACATAGTCCTGCTGACAGTCATGTAGATGGACATCCCTGAGAAGTGTATTTTATCGTATCTTCATTTGTTTTGGACAGATGTATTTTGTGTTGGACAGATTTATAATGATGTGGATAGATTTAGACAGTTTTCTTTTATTTTGGACAGATTTGGTGTCATGAATGTTGGACAGATTTGGTTGTGCTATTTTGTGTTGCACAGGTTTATAATGTTGTGGACAAATTTTGAATGATATGGACATCCTATGGATAGTTTGCTTTTATTTTGGATAGATTTTTTGGTTTTGGACAATTTTTTTTGGTTTTGGACAGATTTGGACAGGTTTATAATGATCTACACAGATTTTTTGGTTTTGGACAGTTTTTTTTTGTTTTGGACAGATTTGGACTGGTTTATAATGATCTGGGTTTTGGACAGATTTGGACAAGTTTATAATGATCTGCACAGATTTTTTGGTTTTGGACTGATTTTTTGGTTTTGGACAGTTTTTTTTGGTTTTGGACAGATTTGGACTGGTTTATAATGATCTGGGTTTTGGACAGATTTGGACAGGTTTATAATGATCTGCACAAATTTTTTGGTTTTGGACTGATTTTGGATAGTTTTGGTTGTCTTATTTTGTGTTGCACAGGTTTATAATGTTGTGGACAAATTTTGGAATGATCTGGACATATTTGGACTGTTTTTTTTTTGTTTTGGACAGGTTTTTTTTTTTTGGACAGTGTTATTTTGTGTTGTCTGCACAGATGTGGATTCTGGACAAATTTGGATACATGTACACTGTTTTGGACAGATTCGGTTATGTTGTGGACAGATTTGGTTGTGTTATGTTGTGGACAGATTTGGTGAAGAACAAGTATGACCTGACCAACAATAAGAATATAAAATAATGAAATCTGTCCACAACATTATAAAATAATGAGATCTGTCCAGAACATTAGAAAATAATGAAGTCGTCAAGCATAGGTAATTTCAGGTAACGTCATTGACAGAAACAAAAAAGAAGCGCATCACATTCGTCAAACGTAGGTAATTCCATTAAGCTTTACATATCAACATTCATAGTTTAAGGTCTACAACATTCATAGTTTAAGGTCTACAACATTCAAAACCCAAATACATCCACCCAAAAAAAAAAAACAAAATACCAAAAAAATAACTAAAAGGTTACATTCACTTCAGTAGTGCTATTAGCATGGTCAAACCAATCAACACTATGGCTGTGAACATAAACAGTTTCATAGCTTCTTGGTTTGCTTCAACTCGTTCCAATTTATTTATAATTTGATTGAGTTTGTCAACATCATAATCATAGCCTCTCTCATCTTCATTCTTCATATGACTAGCTTTACTTTTCCTTTGGATATCTGATGCATTCCCAGTCGAAGCCGGTCCCCACCCAAAGAACTCGCACATCCTATTTGGACACTTGAAATACAGCCTCCCTGGATTTTTCTCTAATTCTGATATGAACACTGCAGCTTTTTTTCCACAATTGCATCTCTGATTTTGCAAATATCCAGCATCAATGTTTGAACCCATTGACATTGACATGATCCTAGTAAGAGCATTTTCCACAATTACAATCAGTCCATTAAGACAACATTCAAACAAAGCTGTAAAATAAAACACTAATCAATGATATAATAACCATTTGTCTAATAAACATTGTCATTTTCATGTTCATGTTAATTCTTAATGTTATTTTCATGTTCATGTTCATCCTAGTCATATACATAGTTCATGTTCATGTTGATCCTATACATAGTTCATGTTCAGTCCTAGATCATATACATAGTTCATGTTCATGTTCATCCTAGTCATATACATAGTTCATGTTCATTCTTAGATCATATACATAGTTCATGTTCAAACCAGTAAAATAGCAAACTGTTGTTTAGGCTCAACAGACTGCTGAAGCCATATTTCTGAAAACAAACACTCTAGATCTGGAAACAAGATCCAGATGATCAAAATAATAATGGATAATGATAATAGTGTAAATCCAATTCACTGGGTTTTC
The DNA here is from genome assembly GCA_036172215.1 of Camellia granthamiana. Taxonomy (NCBI): domain Eukaryota; kingdom Viridiplantae; phylum Streptophyta; class Magnoliopsida; order Ericales; family Theaceae; genus Camellia; species Camellia granthamiana. Next base: position 121,667,578 of record CM069906.1, read on the forward strand.
AAACCCTACATTCATACTAGCATTAAGTTTTTCTCTTTGAAAAGACCACCACTCTCAACTTAATATCAGGATTATTGAATGTATTTTAGGAATATTTGTGACCATTGTAGAAATTTGCTTAACCAAATTTGAGGTTTTATCAATTTCGCCTATGTTAATTCTACTTCATACGATGCCTTTATTATAGGCAGGATTAAAACAATCAAAATAGCTATAACAAGCACCAAGGTACTAAAAGAAAGCCTTTTTACCTTTTTCCCTTAGAACTGCATACATATATTTTATTTTCAAATAAATAGCTGAATTCCGTTCAAAAAATAAATAAATAAATAGCTGAATACTAATGATATAAAAGCAATAAAGAAAAGAAAAAAAAATGATTTATGTGCAACTAGACAACAATCTTTTTTCCACCATCTGAAACAGCCAAAAATGATCTCATATCTTGATAAAACCAAAATCCTGAATTTTTCCGTTTTTCGTGGGGCTGGAGAAAGAGAGTTGAAATTTTTGTGGTCAATCGGTGCAGGCTCTAGCTTATCTGATAATAAATAATCAACATTACAAAACTAACTACCGTTATGTTTCAGATTACATTTTCAAAATGGTCATTCAAGCAAAACCACGTTTCCAAATTTCCTGCATTTTGTAGCAGGAATTCCTTTTACATTAAATTAGAGAGCACACTAGTCTAAAGATTAAAATGACAAACAGGGCATCCAGTGTTATTTCCAAAATTATTGCTTTATATATCCTTCCAAATACCTAAATATTCATTCAATACTATTTTTCCCTCTACTTTTGAAAATGCCGTGAATCCATATGAAGCCGTAACCCCAGCTGCCAATAAATTAGGCTCAATATGACTATGGTTAACCCATTTCTTGTGCAGCATAGACATAGCAAACATATGGAGGTGCCTATCATAATGATATGTGTCAATGTTTTGTCCGGAAATGATAAACCATCGAGTCATACCACCAAGTCATTCCATATGGTCATCTAAGGTCCATATACATGGTATGACTCACTGGTATCTCTAGCATCACAGTTTTTTCTTCCACACGCTTGTGTGAGGTTTGATTCAAGTTACCCTTCAATCCATGTTCCTTCTTCATTTGCTATCACTACACTACCCCACTAATAATACACTGTCAAGCTCTGTTTTTGGATCTTTGATGTTTTGGATGTTTGGTTCAGTTTTCAGATTTTTTTAAATTTTTTTTTTCAAAAATACCAAAACTAAACAGGGCAGTCCTATTTGAATCATGTCTCTATTTGATCTATATTGTTCTTGTGCCTCATTCTGTTGCCATATAAAAGGAAAAAAATTTGAATCATGTCTCTCTTAGATCAAACAGGGCAGTCCTGGAATCACTAGAAGGTGTTCCTGATATCTATGAGCAGATTTCAGGGATCATAATGGAGTACATTAAACTAGAGGAGAGTATTATTCTGAATGTTTTATCTGCAACAGTTGATTTCCCAACATGCGAGTTGATAAGGAAATAAATGAATTCAAGGACTCAAAGACTCAAAAATGAATTCCTCAATGATTCTGTGTCAAAAGTGTCAAATAAAAGGGAAAAAAAAAATTCATTTTTAATAGAAATGTGGAACCCAGATTACGGAACCCAGATTAACACAACATATTCAGCAGTCTCAAACATTGAACAAAAAATGAAAGGATTTTATATTCCACATCTCACCATCTCACATTATTCAGCAGTCAAATGGATCTCACCATCTCTCATTATTCATCAGTCAAATGGTGAGCATGATGAGACTATGCCCAGATTAATGTGAATAGTTCAAATGTTTTGGCTGCTGAATGGTGAACATTGAACAGATAAACATGATTAATTACATCAATGTTTGCCCAGATTTGAACAGTTCAATGTTTGCCCAGATTAATTACATCAAATGGTGAACATTGAACAGATAAACATGATTAATTACATCAATGTTTGCCCAGATTTGAACAGTTCAATGTTTGCCCAGATTAATTACATCAAATGGTGAACATTGAACAGATTAACACAAACATTGGGAATAATTTCGGAATAACACCAAATCAACAAAAATTTGCAAAAATTTAACAGAAATCACACCAAATCTGTTTCAACAACAAATCCATCAAACTCAACATAAATCAAAAGCATCTATTGGCAACAAAATCATATAAAAAAAAGTAATAAAAGACGAAGGGAGAAAAATGATCCTGAAGACGAACGGACCTCGACGCTGTCGTTTCACCGTCGTCGCCGTCGTTTCCCCTCACCTCACCGCTGCCTCTTCTCTCCTCTCCTCTCCTCTCCTCATCGTTTCGCCTCTACTCTCAATTCGTCTGAGTTCTGAAGCAACACTAGGGTTCTAAACAGTTCTGAAGCAACGTAAAAGAAACGAGGGGGAAAAAAAAAAATTAATACAAAACGACGTCGTTTTGTATAGCACTGCAGGAATGTATGGCAGAAGATCCGGACTTCACATTTTGGAGTAAGGATTCTCTCATTGCCCCCTCTCCTTACCTCCTTATTTAGTGGGTAATTGGGCCCACTTTTGGATCCAATTTCGATAATTCAAACTGTTCACATTTTATGATTTATCGAGTATATCATACTTCTAAAAAATCAAGTTGATCGAATATCGGAAACCATGTGTTCGGATCATCGAACTAAAAACTATTTTTTTAAAAAAAATTAATTAACAGTTTTATTTTTTAATCCGATCATGATGTTTTCGATATCCGATCAATTTGATTTTTTTACACGTATGATATACTCGATAAATCTTAAAATATGAACAATTCAGATCATTAAAATTGAACCGAAAAGTGGGCTCAATAACCCACTAAGTAAGGAGGCAAGAAGAGAGAGTAAGGAAAGAATCCTTGCTCCACATTCTGGGCCTATCGACATGATTTGAATCGTTTAATTTATTATACACGCTAAGCAAGTTATTTATATAAAAAAATTAAATTGATCGGATGTCGAGAGTTAAATGATTGGATTGGATCACATTTCTTATAAAGAAATTGAACTTCTTGTCTTCAATTTGAAAAACAATCTAATCTGATTTTGTGTGCGATGATAACTGATAAATCTATTTTTTAACCTAATGACGTGTTCTGCAAAATGAATTACTTCGATCATGTTAATAAACCCAAAGTGGGCTCACCCAAAGTGGACAACAGGCTGTTGGGGGAACCTTAGGAATATATATATATATTTAAATTTTTTTGTGGATAGAATAAACACAAATTTTTGGCCATAAGCCCCTACAGATAATTTATTGCAAAAAGTACACATATAAAACATCACATATAGGAGGTCTCTGATTTAAATAATTGCATGCTGAATGAGATTATTGCCCGTATATGTATAACAACCACTTGTGTCATTAGGTGCACAATGTGACTTCATTTAAAAAATTTAAACTACCACAATATTTGACCTAGTTATTTGTTTTTAATAAAATTAATATTTTAAAAAAAACTCTCAATGAAATTTATCAAATAAAATATGAAAAAAAGATAGTGAAATTTCATTGTACAAGATAAAGTTTACACAATAAATTTTACCGTTTGAGCTAACCTTAACTTATGAAGTTTCACTACCACCTTTACAAATTATATATAATGTCCAAAAACACATTAAAGCCTCGTTTGGAGAGAAACTATTTTGGTCAAAAAGTTAAAAAGTCATTATAAGTTGTTATATCACTCAGAAATCAAAAAGTTACTAAAATAATTTGTTCTCAAACGAGACCTAAGTAAAAATAAAAATAAAAATAAAAATCAATCTAAACGAGTACACGCGCACAAATATATGGTCAATTGAAGTTTCAAAACCACAAATTACTCTATTAACAAAACAATTCACCCACCATAACCATCACTAATGGAAATTAATAGAGATTTATTGTAACGCCCCACTTTTTATTTCACAGACAACATTACCAAAAACTCTTATTATATTATAATTTCAGAGATAATGAACGGAAGTTCTAATATATCTATAAGGATAAATAAATGAAGATTCTCTCATTTGTATACGTAATGAATGCAACATGTGACATAATTAAATAAATTGCTCATGAACTTACATCATTACATAAACGAAGGAGGGTTCAGCCTTTTTACAACAACGACATTCCGCCAGTAGATATAAGGCCCCGTGGCCAACAGATAAAGAATATCCTTGATTTAGAAAACACTTCTCATCATTTACTTGAAAAGGGATTAGCAACGTGAGATCCACATAAAGTCCAATAGGGATCCCAACAAGATTCTAAATGAAAAAATCTAGAAACCTCCTAGATGTTGATTTGTGATTATGTACCAATTTTAAACAGAATATAAAAACAATCCCAATCAAACAATCAAGAGAAAGAGACACAAAGATTTTACGTGGAAAAACCACAATTGGACACCTTCCAATTGTGATCAAAAAACCACGGGCCACAGCCACCAGAACAATCCACTAAGAAGATATAAAGGAATTACACAGGTATCACTCTCAATTATCTAGCGAATCCACAACGCCTAATTGAACCAACCTCTATGTGCCTCTTCCAACCCCATCTTCACCACGGAATTGTCTTTCTGATGAGCCACTCCGGATTCCACCACCGAAGCTTCAGACCGAATTCTTCAGAATCCACAACTGAAGAACAACTCTCTCTTTTGTGTAACAAACAAAACCTTTGATGTAGCCTTTTCAGATCATGAGTTGAATACTCAATAAGACATCAAAGAAAAATAAAATATCCCCAGATATAAACCTTTAAGAACAAAAAAGAAGATCTGGAGGAATAATTAATGAGTAGTCTGGTTTTGGGAGAACACCAACTACTTATAAAGAAGCAAAATAATTCTTGTCTTGGAAGAAAACCAACTCTTTGTAGAAGTCCAAAAGTGATCCAAAACTTCCCAAGGAAGAAATCCAACTTCTTGTAGAACACCAAAAGAAATCCTGTTTCAGAAGAAAACCAACTCTTTGAAAAAATCCGGATTCTGAGGCTCGCTCGAGCGAGGCTTTCCTGGCTCGAGCGAGGAGAGTAAATTTCGTGATTTCTACTATTGCCTTCGCTCGAGCGACGGATCCTTGGCTCGAGCGACCAATCACTGCTTTCAGGTTTTTGTATGGACGCAATCCTTCGCTCGAGCGAGCATTCCCTGGCTCGAGCGAGAAAGTCTTGGCTCGAGCGAGCACTCCTTGGCTCGAGCGAGCAACGGCTGACATGCAATTTTGAATGCAATTTTGCGTTTTGCTTCGGCCGCGAGCTGACCGGGCAGCTCGACCCCCGTAATAATCAGCGAAGTGGCAATCTTGAAAGCATTGACATCACAAACTTCTCTGCATGGCTCGATTCGGGTTGGATTCGCATCTAATAAACTCATAGCCTCACTGAAATAAAATGTGCGAATAAAATTACAACTCAAAGGAGTTTTGTCAAACGGGGTTGCCAAAATAAAAACCTAACACTAAATAATAACAATTTACAGATAACTATGATCATGAATACTCCAACTCATACTATGTAAATAATGTGACAATTTGTACTAAAGTATATTTACATAAGTATACTTTTCCCAAAATCATCGAATTCGTTCAACAATTTAGATAGTTCACATTTCCTTCTTGTTTTCCATTTCAATAATATCATATAACAACTATTTTTTTTTTGAAATACATTAACACAAGTTTCGATTTCCTCTTTTTACTTACAAACTCAACACGTACCCTACGTCCATTTCCAACATGTTCATAACCTTTCCGGGCCTTAAGTCCAAAATTAGCAAGATACTTTCAATAGTTTATTTAATACACTCACATGTATACATAACTTCCAATACAAAAAATGAAAACAAGAAGTACCCAACAAGTGCTTACTCAACATGTAAGACAACTCAAGCTTCATGAACCATAACCATCACATCACATAATATACCCAGATACACTAAGACAATAACGATAAACAAAACTCTGCTCTACCTGCCATAAGCACGGTAAGCTAAGGATACACCTTTCCACGAGATCTTAAACATATATATTAAATACATATATCTTGTTACCTAAAAGACAACCTAAGAGGGGGGGGGATGAATTAGGTTTTTATAATTAAAATTAACAATACCCTAATAAAAATTATGACTAGCACAATAGATAAATATAATTAATAAAATAAAAATAATTAAAACAAGTGTCTTAACAACTATATTAGTTAATGATTTTAGCACAATAAAAATGTGAAATATAACTATGGCAATTTAAAATAAAATAAAGAGATAAGGGAGAGATAGGCAAATAAATTTATAGTGGTTCGGCTTCAACTCGGCCTACGTCCACTCCTCAAGCTTCACTTGAGATTTTTCACTATCTTCTAGTTTCACAGGGGTGCTAGCAACCTCTTTACAAATGAAGCAATTCTCCACGGATTTTACACAGACTTCACAAATCTAAACCCTTGCAAATCTTAGGTGATTCACAATCATTCTCAAGATTTCAAGAACACAGTGTTTGCAACACTTTTACAACATGAAATGGTATTTTTACTTTCAAAGAAAGTTTACAATAAATATCTCTCAAAGATAGATACATAAAATGAAGTTTTGATTTTTCTGTAAATCTCACACAGGAAAGATGGGCTTAAAGCTATAAGGCTCAGTGTATAATTTCTGAGAATAGATGTGAGTGATTATAGATCAAAGAATATTTTCAGGTTTTTGTTTGTAACTTGTTTACATTAGAGGCTTTGGTATATATAATAAAAATTATAGCTATTTATAGCCGTTATATTCATTTGAATTTATAGCCGTTGTAGTCATTTGAATTTATAGCCGTTTATAGCCGTTGTACTTCCATCATTACCAATTTGTCATTACATTAGAGGCTTTGGTATATATAATGAAAATTATAGCCGTTGTATTCATTTGAATTTACAGCCGTTGTAGTCATTTTAATTTATAGCCGTTTATAGCCATTGTACTTCCATCATTACCAATTTGAATATCTTCTACTCCATCATTACAAATTTGAATATCTTCCACTTGAACCTTTTGGCCTTTTGAACCTTTATAGCCGTTTATAGCCGTTGTACTTCCATGATTACTAATTTGAATATCTTCCACGTGAACCTTTTGAACATTTTGGCCTACTGTTGTGCTAGGCTATTTGAACTTTTGTTTTGGGCTGTTTGAACTCTTGATTTAATCAACTATTAAATATATTCTAACAACATTTAGGATAAAGGTTTAGATGAGAAATAATGGGACAAAATAAATTTTGATTATATTTTTCTCTTTCAATAAATCATCAAAATAAATTTTGATTTTATTTTTCTCTTTCAAATAAATCATCAAAATAAATTTTGATTAAAATATAATTAAATAAATCATCAAAATAAATTTTGGATTCTATTTTTCTCTTTCAAATAAATCAAACATAATTAAATAAATTATCAAAATAAATAAGTCTAACATATCTTAAACATATATATTAAATACAAAACCTTAAACATATATATTAAATACTCATAATATGACAATCCGATTCTTACGAGATCTTAAGTCCAACAACAAACATAATAATAATATTTCAAAATTTCAAAATTCAACCTCAAGTTCATTCTTAATTTACGAAAGGTTAAAATTTCATTTTCTTTACAAAACCAATTTTTGGATTTCATTACAATCCGCATCCACAATGTCAAAGCCACAACCCTATTTCTTCTCAACATAATCAGTCCCATTTAGTCCCATCATCATGGTTAACTCTTCAATTTAACAATTTGCACACTTTACACAAGCCATAGCAACTAAGACACAACCATTGTTCATTTTTACCCCTTTCCAATTCATTGAGCTATCAATATTAAATTAGGGTTTTTTTCCCTTTCTTTAACATAAACACATAAAACTACTCTCCAATTAACCAAAACCACTACCAATTAACAATTAGAAACCCCACGTTATCAAACCCTAGATCTCTCTTACACACTTTTCAAAAATTCAAAATAACCATACTTTTTATGTAATAAAATCTACCATATATCTATCTATAAATAAAGTATTGAAAAAGGAGTAAAGAAATCCCTACCTTTTGAAGCAAAGAGAAAATGATCCAAAAATCACTGGCGACGAAACAAAGATCCGTTTAGATTAAAAGAAAGTCATCGCTGAGCTCTACGTTTTTCTCCAAAGAACTAGAGTGAGAAAACCAATAGATTGAGAGTATTTAGAGCTAGAAAGTAAGAACTTAGAGAGAGAGAGAGAGAGTGTGTGTGTGTGTGTGTGTGTGTGTGTGTGAATCCAGGGTTTTGAAATGTTTAGAGAGAGAATGAGATGAAAAAGTGACTCAAAATGGCTCTCTCTCGGACTGATTTACGCACAAGCCACTTGAACGACAAAAACACCGCTCGAGCAACCAAAACCATCGCTCGAGCACACAATAACTCCCTCCAAAAAGTTCAAACCTGCAAAAGACCGCTTGAGCGCAAGAAGTATCGCTCGAGCGAAAATAACACACATCCAGTAATTTTGGAGTCTATAAAAGACCGCTCAAGTACAAGAAAAACCGCTTGAGCAAACAAGCAAAATTTGGGCAATAACCTATTGAAAAACTTAGGAGTGCAACTCGGGCGGGTTCGGTCGGGTTGGGAGGTTGTCCAAACCCAGCCCAAGTTGTGCTGAGACCTGCCCAAGCCCGAATTATAACCCGAGGTTATCTGCCCAAGCCCGACCCGAGTTAAACTCGAGTTGTCCGAGTTGCCCGAATTGCTCGAATTGTAAATGAATTTCTTTTTCTTTTTTTCAGCTACATTATTAAATTATTAAAATTTGACTCTATTTACAATTTTTTTTAAAAAAATAGAAAATCATTAATACCATGAAAACAAATAATTTATATAATGTAAGAGAGATGCCACTATAGTAGTCCTTACAATTTATGAGTGAAAATAAAAAGAAAAAAAAGTAAGATTTTATATTATTTATATATATAATATATATTCAATATGATTTAATAATATAAATTACTTTAATACCATGTAATGGCTAATAATTTATATATATATTTAATATTTTTATATATCTATATATGTATAATTCGGATTGCTTGACGTCTTTGCCCAAGCCCGCCCAAATTTAATTCGGGCTTCTGAATTTTTGCCCAAGTCCATACCGAAGTTGAAAATATTTTGTCCAAGCCCTAAAAAAATTCGGGCTAGGCTCGGGTTGCTCGGGTTGAACCCACCCAAGTTGCACCCCTAGAAAAACTGACTTACCAACCTGTTTCAAACGCAATTAAAACTCCTAATTACCAAACTCACAAGCAACAAGAGGTAAATGAGATGAACAACAGTTAAGTACATGGGTTTTCAAATTCAAAAGCAAATAAATAAGTCGGGTTTAAACCATAATCGTTATATTATCAAAATAGTGAAATGCTCAAAATTTCTCTACTGAACTAACAAACAAAAACATTTCACTTCTAAGTAAAAAAGTGAAATTTTACTATGTGATTGTAAATGTTAAACAGTGAAATTCCAACACCCACTACCACTATTACCGTTACCTGTGAATTTTTTTCAGTAAAACAATGAAATTTCACTATTCGTGTAACGTAGCCAAAAACACAGTAAAATTTTACTGTCTGAACATAAACCATAAAGAAATGATATATTAAAAATACTAACACTGTCATTACCCAAAAGCAAACATGAACACAGAAAAAAAATAGAGAGACAAAAACAGGAAAAGAAATCATAAACAACCGAACCAGTAAGTTGAATCCAACGGTGAAACTGACTTATATATTAATTAAACAAAGAAAAATTAGGTATAGAAAAATCTTAAGAAATCAATGTGTGGCTGATTCATTTTAAATAGGATAAAATCTTAAAAAAATAAAATAATTTTATAATTTTGACATAATTATATTAAATTTTTTTATAATTTTAATTTATATTATATTTAGATCTTTTTTTTTAAATAATTTCTTGATTATATAGATGAAAAATGATAGTGTCACATCTTTTAAATAAAAATGTATATTTTATATTGTTTATTTTTAATTTTTTTATCATTTGTATTAGTTTGGATCTATAGTGAAAGAGGATTTGGAGTGGCTGTTGTGCGGGGGTGCACAGCCAAATGGGTCTATTTATAAAAATAAATAATAATTGTGATTTAAAATATTAAAATAAATACAAATGTGACTAAATGAAAAGGTAAACGATATTCGATTAATTTGATTTTTTGCAAGTATGTTCTACTTGATTTATTTTAAAATATAAACGATTCGGATTATCGAAATGAACCCATTTGACTGCACAACAGTAGCTAATGTGCATCCAAAATCTACTGAAAGAGAGGTCAACGTAATTATGTCAAAATTGTAAAATTTGTTTTATTTTTTCAAATCCCAAGAAAATCAATGTAATTTATTCTTTTAAATGCCAACACACAATACATGAATTAAATCTAAACCACATAATAATTTAAATATTTTTCTATGCATATACATTTACTTTTTTTTTTTTCTTTTTTTTTAAAAGAATTCGAAATACTATTAAATTGATTCATATATGCTTTGTTGATAGTAAAACAATCCTAATTGAAATGAAAGTCAACACACGCAACTCATAGGGGGAATCAAAACTGAGGAAATCTCGAGACCCAAGTCCAGGGTATTGCTGTCAGCTAACATATTAGAAGAATGAGAGAGAGAGGATGTATTATTATTTTCTATTAGTAATAATCCTTTTTGACTTAAGTAAACACTACAGCTTAAAGTTGAAATTGTTTTTTATATTTATATTTATATTTTTTAATTATTATTTTCTATTAATAATAATCTTTTTTGACTTAAGTACACACTATTGCTTAAAGTTGAAATTGTTTTATATATTTTTATTTTTATTTTTTAATCCAATGACAAAGATCAGTAAGATGAGGACCCCATATATCAAAGGCATCCATCACCTACGCGTTTTACCAGCTCATCCGGGCTGCTTTTGGCTCCGTTTGGGAAGGGTTATTTGGGACTTTTTTTTTATTATTTTAACTACAAAAAATAAAATAGATTATTTTAGTCACAAAAAATAAAATATCATATCTAATCTATAATTATTATACTATTCTTTCACAAAAAAAACTAAGGGATTGTTTGGGATGATCTAAATAAGTGTACTTTTTGACTTTTTATGAAATATGAGTTGGGTTTGAAGTGATGTGGTAGAGAGGTGATGTGATTTAAATAAGATGATGTGACTTAAATAGGATAATGACTTTTTGACTTTTTGACTTTTTTATGTTATGCCAAACTTAGCCTAACAAAGTCAAAAAATTAAAAAGCCCTTCTCGAATTAAGTTTTTTAAGGCAAGAGCTAAAGTGGGTTTTTGTGGCTATTTTAAAGATTGTTTGGGGTGTCCTAAATAAGTGCACTTTTTGTATTTTTAGACTAAAAAGTTGAGGTTGAAAATATGAATATTTAGGTTAACTTTTTGATTTTTTATGGAAAATGTGTAATAAAAAATTGTAAAAATTGGTTTGTAGGGGAAAATTAGAATTGAGAGTTGTGCAGCTGTAATTGTTGACTTTTGGTGAATAGTGATAACTTTTTAACTTTTTGAGTAACTTTTTGGCTTTTTTACTTTTTTGAGACTTTCCAAACTTGGCCTTAGCCACAAAAGACAAAATAGGCTATTTTAGCCACAAAAAATAAAACGTCACATCCAACTCATAATCATTACACTCTTCTCTCACAAAAAAAGTCAAAAAAGTCAAAAAACCAAAAAACCCTTCCCAAACCAAGCTTTTTAGCCCAGGTTAAAATAGCCAAAAAAATCAAAAAGTCAAAAAACCAACTTACTTCCCAAACCAACCCTAATCCAGGCTAAAATAACCAAAAAAACCAACATCCAACCCACTTCTCAAACGTCACCTTTATTTGCATAAGGCTTAAAAATCATATCTTAATTAACAAAGTAATTAATAATGATTTTTCATTTATTTTAAAAATAAAAGAGGAAAAATTTAAGGTCATGCTTGGTAAAATTTTCTAAATATGATTTAAGAATAGAGTTGTATTTTGAGTTTGTGAGTTTTGAAATTATGATTTGAGTATGAAAAATTTGTTTGATGAATGAGTTCTGAAAAGAGTTTTAAATTGAGCAGAAATTTTTTGATGTGATATATGAGATTTGATACAAAAACTTACAACTCATAACCAAATACACAACTTAAAATTCTATTCAAAACTCATAAAAAATTTTAAAAAATTCTGAATTTTTTTTTATTTAAAATATAAAAAATAACAGGTGTCAATTGTAAAAATTAAAAAAAAAAATGCACTGTTCAGGTTAACAGGCCGGATATCCGAGAGGAAGACCGGTTGGACGTCCGGGAGGACGACCGGTTAGTCCAAATTTTCCCGCCTTGAACAAAGTTTTCAAAAGTGAGTGTGGAATTAATTTTTGAAAATTCTAAACAAAGAATACACTTAAAACATAGGGTAAAAATATATTTGGAGAATACAACCAAACACAGCCTAAAATTGGTTGAAAAATCGCTACCATATTGTCACAAAGAATATGACGTTTGATTGATTTTTAAGCCTTGTTTGGGATAAAGATTGGAGATAAAATAGTTATATGGAACAAAATAAATTATTTTAGTTAAATAAGATAAAATATCACATCTAACTTATAATTATTTTGTTTTTTTCTCTCACAAAAATTAAAATAATCAAAAAATTAAAAAATTAACCTACGTCCCAAACCAACCCGCAAGGGTTTACTTTGTTTTAATTAGTGGAACTCATATACTGTTGTTATTTTCTTAGGTCACCTTGTATAAATAAGCATAACTTCGATACTGCTGCTATTAGAATTTACTAGGCCTCTTTTGGCAATTAGATTAAAAGCCAGTTTGTTATTTTTTGATTTTTATATATTTTTTTTAATAAAAAAAAATCAAAACAACAACTTTGAACCTATTTCTTAAAATAGGCCAAGTTGGGGGGATTCCATTTATTTGGAAACTACATATACTCTAGTTTATTTTTTACCATACACGCGACACTCTCGCACCTTATTCAAATTAATGTTAATCTTAATTTTAAGAGTGATCACAGTAATTCCAAATCAACCTTCCATTTTCAAGCCTATTATAGGCCTAACCACACTGAGATTTTTAACCTTCATAACATATCAAATTAAGAGATTTTAATTTTATTTATGTTGTGTTTGGTTGATCGATTTGAGAAGGGATTTATAAATAAAAAGAGAAAAAATGTGTGAAATTAGATGAAATATAAGTATATTTTATTCACATTTCACATATTTTTTTATCTTTTCCTTCTCAAATCCCTTCCCAAATCCCCCAATCAAACATAGCATTGAGTTTCAAAATTTTAAATTTTTTAAAATTAAATATTTTTAAATTGGTACAAAACGAATATATATACAAGATATAATGTGCCTTTTTCATTTCCTTTTTCCTTAACAAATTCATAATTCATACATAACAACAACAAAAATTTCGATAGAAAAGAAAAAACTCAAGCAAAACTAGGATATAATGCTTCTGGAAACGTTAGCGCATATCCAATCCTTAATTATTATTTTTTTCATCAAATTTAAATTTGATAGAAAAATTGTTCTTAAAAATCATTTTTAATCATTTTATCAAATCAAAAGAGAAATATTTGTTTTCATCAAACTAAAAACTTATCAAAATTCATCAAAAAAATTTTTAAAAAAAATAGATAAAAAATTGACCAAAAGATTGTAGTAATTTATATCAAATTAATTTTTTTATTCAAATTTAGAATCAAATTAAATGAAAAAATAATAAAAGGGATGCAGTAAATACAAATATAGTTTGTCTACAAAATTTGGGAATTGGGGTCATTGCTGTGCCTCATTTTGAGGTGCATTATGGACTTATTTTTATGATCTGAACCGTTCATTTTATAAAATTTGTTGAATACTTCATGCCTACCAAAATAAGCCCATAATGCAAAATGAGGTGGCCTCTTTCTTTTAGTCCTGTTATTTCCCATCAAAAACACTCACTATTATGCTCTTAATTTTACACCTACCGTTCATGTATCATTCTAAATATATTTCCTTTTATTAAAAAAAAAATTATTTACAAATCACTTTCCTCAACCAAATATACTTTTTACTTTTTTGAAAGTGTTATAGATGACAAATCCTAACACAATAGTTTGGATGGCCCTTTTTCTAGACACTAGTCTCATTCCGGACAATATTTAAGAAGTTACTACTACTAAAAAACTCTTCTAAATTTTGTTTAAATAATCTAAAACTATGAAATTTATTGATTTAATTTTCAGACAAGGGCCTTTTTTGGCAACTAAATTAAAAGTTAATTTAAACTATGTTTGGTATGGGCTTTTTCAGCAATTTTAACCATAAAAAGATAAAATAAATTAAAAAGTCAATAAAATAAAATATCACATCCAAATCATAATAATTCCATTTTTTTCTCTTAGAAAAATCAAAAAAACCAAAAAAACTCATCACAAACAAGACTTTTTAACCTCAAACTAAAAAATTAAAAAACCAAAAAATCAACTCATATTCCAAACAAAGACTTATTGACTTTTTAATTTATTTTAAATAACATTACCTTTTTATTTTTTTATACATTTTTTAAAAAAAATATTAAAAAATTAATTTTTAACTTACTACTCAAATGTCTCCGATCATCCTATCATGTGAGCATTTTTTACGTCATGGATGAGGATTACAATCACTCAAAGCTAACTCCCCATCATATAATTAAAAATGCATCTTTTTAGATTTAGTTAAAATATAAATTATTTATTATAATTTTAAAAATTACATTTTACACATTAAAATTTTTAATTTTATAATAAATAATTTTTTTATTAATAAATTATTAAGTCAGTTAAATTTTTGAATAAATTACATTGACTCCTTGAAAATTTATATTTATTACAATTTCTCCCTCACTTTTTAGAAATTACATCTCTCTCCCTAAGTTTTAAAGTTTCATTACAAATTGCTCCTGAGATTTAAAGTTTTATAACCGTTTCCCCCTCACCGTAATGATCATCATACAGAAAATTAAATTAAGGGAGGTCAGTGTAATTTTCTAAATTTGAGGAAATAATTGTAATAAACATAAAGCTCAGAAGATGTCAGTATAATTTATCCTAATTTTTTTAAATAATCTCCATAAATATATATTACTTAATAATTCAAGTAAGTTTATTATTATATAAAAAATTTAAAATTTTATTTTTTTAATTAATTTTATTAAATAAAA
This sequence comes from Camellia granthamiana, assembly GCA_036172215.1. NCBI lineage: Eukaryota > Viridiplantae > Streptophyta > Magnoliopsida > Ericales > Theaceae > Camellia > Camellia granthamiana. The sequence goes on from CM069906.1 coordinate 121,682,901, forward strand.
CATTCTAACAAAAAAAATATCATAATTTTTCAAACCACAACAATAATTTATATTTTAAATAAATCTCAAACAAATATATTTACTACCCAGTACAACTACATTATAAAACAATTATAATAATAATGATGATGGAAATTTATGAGTATAATAGTCAATTTATTTTATTAAACATGGTGATATCATATAGTTGTTTATAATAATAATAAAAATATAGTATTATTCTATGCCACAATAACACCTGCCTAACAAAACACACACACACAAATGTAACCACTTTGATCTCAAAAAAAAAAATGTAACCACTAAAAGACAGAAATAGCCTTCATAAATATTAATATCAACATTAACATTAATATACCCCCACCAAATATCACTACAAAATTCAAAAAGAAAAAACATACTAATAAAAAAAACAACCAAATAAACAAAACTAAATTACACATAATTTGAAAAAAACAATTCAAATTACATTACTTTCCACGACTCCAGAGTGGGAAAGCTCGAAAAAGAGTCAAAGTCTACACCCGCGCCACACTCAGCCACCAAAGCCGCCGCCGTATTCATGCCCGGAGACGACGACTGAGCCGCCACCATCTCCGCCGCCGTAGTAGATCCCACCACCTGCTGCTGCTGGTGTTGGTGGTCCAGCAGAAACGCTGACGTGTCAAGCGTAGGCAAGCACCCCTGCATCCGGTTAACCGGCCTCTGCGGCGCCGGCTTCAGCACCGGAGCCACCGGCAAGTGTCCGTTTCCCCCGAACCTGACGCCGGTCACCTGCTGCACCATCTGCCTGAAATTCGCCGGATCGGCGGTGATAAACGTCGTCGTATTCCTCTTCGACGCCCGCGACTTCCTCTTGGTCGGCTTTCCGGTGGCCGGAATCGAGTTCCGCCGCTTGGACGTCTCCAGATCCGATCCAGAACCAGCGCTTTGCGGCGGCGGAGTGGTCTCAGGCTTGACGAGATTGAAGAAGGGAGAGATTACGGGGTCGGGGGCAGAGTAGTTCGAGAGAGATTGCTGGAGGGCTTTGGTTAGGGTTTCAGTGTCTCGAGCGAAGGCTTCTGAAATCCATGAGTCGGCGAAGGAAGGACGAAACGTCCATGGCTCGATGCTCGCCAAATTGTCAGAAGACGCCATTTCTGAGGACTTTTTTGCTGGCTTTTCTTGGAAAAACTGGTAAAACACGAAATCAAAGACTAAATTGGTTTTTTTTTTTCTTGTTTTTTGTTTTTAGAGCATTTTAGGATCCCAAACTATGGAAGCAAGTGGGTATGAATGAGTTTGGTTGGGTTGGCTTAGACAAATGCTTGACTTGAGCAGAGAGAGAGAGAGAGAGAGATGAAGAAGAAGAACAAGAAAGGGGGAAGAAATGGAGAGAAAAAAGGATGAAGGAGAGGGAAAATAAATAGGGCGGTGGGTAGGGGGGCAGTGGGGAGGAAGGAACCGCGTAGATAGGGGGGACACGCGTCAGCTAAAGTGTACGGACTCCAAAAATGAACCATGGTTGAACACGTAAGCATGTTTATATTTGGGAAAATTATACAATAATTCCCCAACACAATACGATTATATTCTCTATTTATTATATTTTCTTTAATCAAACAATATAAATAATTAATATTTTATTTTTTTATAAAATCATATTATCTAAAAAATACTATGAAAATACTTTCAGATTCAAGGACGGAATTAGAAAAAGACTATAAGAGATCATGACTTTCTATTTTTGTAAATATTATTATTTACCATACAACTTCAAATATATATATCGTTTTATATATAAAATGTCTACCAATATAAAAAATATATATATTATTCATCTTTCATTTTGAGTTTTCTTTCTATTTTATATTAAAAAAATTTATTTATCCTATTTGAAATTGTTTCTATAATATTTATTTTTTTAAATATATATATAATTTATATATCATATATACATATATATATATACATTTTATATATATGATTAAAAAAATTTATTTTTTTTCAGTTCCTCCGATAATAAACTTTTAATCCTGTCCGCCCCCCGGACTAACCAACCATATATTTGACTCTAGAGTCTCACTGCGTGGTTTTCAATAGTAGTTGTTGTGCTTAGCCCATGTTTGCATTTAATTAAGGGGATGTTTGGGATGTCTTAAATAAGTGTATTTTTTGATTTTTTAGATTAAAAAGTTGAGGAAAAAAATATGATTGTTTGGGTTAACTTTTTGACTTTTTATGAAAAAATGTGTATTAAAAAATTGTATAAATTAGTGTGTAAGGAAAAATTAGGATTGAGAGTTGTGCAGCCGTACTTTTTGACTTTTGGTAAATAGTGATAATTTTTTAATTTTTTGAGTTTTTGGCCACATGCCAAACTTGGCCTAAGTTAGATTCCGAATATATAATTAGAATCAAGATCTCTTCCTTGCATTTCCTCCTTACATTTTCTACTTGTAAGGTTATTGGGCCCGCTTTTAGGCCTAATTTTGATAATTCGAACCGTCATATTTTAACATTTGTTCAGTATATCATACCTGTAAAAAATTAAGTTGATCGGATATCAGAAAGCATGTGTTCGAAAAACTGTTTATTAAATTCTTTAAAAAAATAGTTTTTAATTTGAGTTTTTCGAATATATACTTTCTGATATCCGATCAACTTGATTTTTTACAGGTATAATATACTAAACAAATGTAAAAATATGAAGGGTTCGAATTATCAAAATTGGGCCTAAAAGTAGGCCCAATGGCCCTGCAAGTAGGAAATGTAATGAGGAAATGTAAGGAGGGGATCCTGATTTATATATAATTAGGGCATGTTTGACATTGATTTAAGTAATTAAAAAATCAATGAATAATTATAATAGAAAAAATATGAAATTTGATTTTAGTTTTCAGAATAGGGATTTTTTTTAGGGTCTCTTATATTAAGATTTTATAGCATAAAGAACATCTAATATTTTTATAATGTCTAAAATTCTTCAAATTAATCTAGAGAAAATTCAATCCAGAACCAGATAAATTCTCTCTAGAGAAATTCTAGACTTCTGAGAGAAATTTTCTTCAAACCAGAGAAATTTACACTACCTAGCTTCTGTCAAAACCTCCTCGGCAAAATCACATTCAAACAATTAGAAAATGGGGGATTAGAAATTTACACTACCTAGCTTCTGTCAAACCTCCTCCTATAAGGGTGTGTTTGATTGGACGGACTGAAAAATGGGGGATTAGAATCCATCGGACTTGAGTCCTGGGACTGTGAATCCCTCGGATTATTTGGTTGGATTGGATATGTATCCTGTGTTTGTTTTTTCATGGGATTAGATGTCTGGATAGGACTATTTTCAATGAATCCAACGTTTGGTTGGACGGACTGGATAGGATAAATGAACAAAAGACTATTTTACCATTTTTCAATTGTTTACTAAGTAATAGCAATATTAAACATATATTTAATATTTTAATTATTTTTAGTAAACATTAAACATACTAATGGTTAAATTTTGTTTAAAGATATTTAAACATACTAATATTGATAAAAAAATTTGACTGGTACAGATTATTTTTATTTAAACAAATAAAAATTTTTAGTAAACATTAAACATACTAATGGTTAAATGTTTAAATTTTTATTTAAACAATTAACATTGAAATTATTTTGTTGTCCAAGATTATGTTTAAACAATTAACAATTAACAATTAAATAAATGTTGATGTACAGATTATGTTTAAACAATTAACAAATGTTGATGTAATTAACAATTAACAAATGTTGATGTAATCAAATGTTGATGTATTAAAACATAATTTAATAGATGTTAAATAGATATACATGTTGATGTACAGATGTTGAAATAATTTAATAAACATGTTGATGTACAGATGTTTAAATGTTTAAATAAAACATAATTTAAATAAATGAAATTATTTATTGTTGAAATTAAACATTTAATTGTTTAAATAAAACATCTATTAAATTTAAATAATGAAATTAAATAAAACATAAACAAAATTTTAAAATAAAACATCAATAAAATATCTATAAAAAATTATTTTAAAAAATTAAATAAATAAAACATTAATAAAAAGTTAAATAAAATTATTTTATTTTTAAATTGAGACATTTAAATTTTATTAAATTTTATTAAATATAATACATAATTAAATAGTAGAGGGTCAAAATTGTCATTTTCGTATCTAATCCAAACAGTGATTAGTCCCCCCAAAACAATCCCACCCCCCAGGACAGGATAGTCCCCCATATGGGGGGACATGGAGTCCGGCGGACTAAAAAAAAATCAAACGATGGATAAGGAGGGAGGCCGGACATGGAGTCCAAATAGTGGATAGTCCCCCCCTTATCCCCCCAATCAAACACATTGATTGGGCGGACTGGATAAGGGGGGATTAGAATCCATCGGACTTGAGTCCTGGGACTGTGAATCCCCCGGACTATTTGGTCGGATTGGATATGTATCCTGTGTTTGTTTTTTCATGGGATTAGATGTCTGGAAAGGACTATTTTTAGTAAATCCAACGTTCGGTTGGACGGACTGGATAGAATAAATGAACAAAAGACTATTTTGCCCTTTTTCAATTGTTTACTAAGGAATAGCAATATTAAACATATCTTTAATATTTTAATTATTTTTAATTAAATAAATTTGTTTTTTTTAAATAAATAAATAAATAAATAAAATATCAATAAAATTTGTTTTAAATCATTACTGTATAATAAATCATTATTTTTTTTACATACAAAACGTTACTTTGTTTGTTTTTTTACATACAAAAAATATCATTAATTTAATAATATAAATTAAATTTATTTTTTTTTACATAAATTTATTTTTTTACACAATTAAATAAATAAATAACCACTAAATTTATTTTTTTTTACACAATAATAAAACACCTGTTACAATTTAAATAATGAAATTAAATAAATTATAAACAAAATTTGAAAATAAAACATCAATAAAATATCTATAAAAAATTATTTTAAAAAATTAAATAAATAAAACATTAATAAAAAGTTAAATAAAATTATTTTATTTTTAAATTGAGACATTTAAATTTTATTGAATTTTATTAAATATAATACATAATTAAATAGTAGAGGGTCAAAATTGTCATTTTCGCATCTAATCCCAATAGTGATTAGTCCCCCCAAAACAATCCCACACCCCCCCAGGACAGGATAGTCCCCCATATGGGGGACATGGAGTCCGGCCAGACATGGAGTCCAGCGGACTAAAAAAAAATCAAACAACGAATAAGGTGGGAGGCCGGACATGGAGTCCAAATAGTGGATAGTCCCCCCCCTTATCCCCCCAATCAAACACACCCTTAGTGTCTTATCACAAGTTCCCACAAATTACACAACCCAGCTTCCGTCCAAACCTTCTCAGCAAAATCACATTCAAACAAACTGAGTCTTACCGTCTCCACGCTATTATCACATAGGTCACAAATTCCTCCTGTAAATAGAGCACACCTTCCATGCAAACACCATAACTTTTGAAGGAATTTTCAACCACCATAATGCTTTTCAAAGTTCACACATACCACCTTCATCATCTGATCCACCTGCTTGCATATCCCGATTGGATAATAGCAGACCCAACTCATAAGAATTGAAATCTTTGTAACTTTATTCACATAAAATTTCTCTGTCTTTCTCTGGATTCAAACTAGAGAAATCTAGATAAAATTGAAACCATTAAAGGTATATACAGTATGTATCAATAAGGATTTTGAGGAAGAGCGATCTTACCAAGGACATATATGAGGCAATCTTCCTTGAAGCACACCTTGTTCTTGCGGATCGATTCGATCACCTCCAGAGGCGCGCTCTTCATGTCGCCTCAGCCTTGGTATCAATCGAAGTACACCAACGCATGCATTGCCTCCATGACCTGCTCAACAGCGCCGGTGACCAGAGGTCCGATTCCGTTGTCGAAAATCAGAGTGATGGCTCTCAGAGCGCTATCTCTGGGTCGGGGCATGTACTTTACAGATCGTGATGATGATCGAGTGCGGAGTTGTTTGAGGATGGGTATGAATCGACGAGCCATTGATATTGAGGACTTTGATTCGATTTTTGGTTGGATTTCTTGGCAAAATCGGAGAGGTCTGAGAATGGAGAAGTTGGTAGAGAGAAAGATATGAGGTTTGATTTGGGAGAGTCAAATTTCTCTGTGATATATGGGTGTGGGGTTGAGGGACCTTAGACATCACAAAATAATATCGTGGATCTCTTCCATTACTAAAAATGATAAAGGGACCTTAGACTAATTTTCTCTTTCATAATTCACTTTTTACAAAATTCTGTTTTTTCATTTTTCGTATTTTTTGTTTTCACAAATTTTTTAAAATATTTTAAGTATTTTTTTAAATTTGTAGACACACCTAATATAAATACACTTAAAAAGTATAATATTTATGAAAAAAACCTTAAAAAATTCATTAAATGCCACAAATATATTTTTAAAAAATACGAAAACTTAGTACATTTTTTTTTTTGTATTTTTATGGATTTATTAATTTTTTAAAATATTTTTTCATAAATATTTTACTATTTAGATATATTTAAGTAAGGTGCATTTTAAAAAGTTTTTAAAAAAATGTTTAAAATTTAAAAAATATTCACTAAAAATAAAAATAAAACACGAAAAACAAAAAACTAATTTCCAGAAAACTGAAACCAAGCACACTGAATAAATCTCAAATACCTCCATTTTATTTTATTTTTTTATGAACCCAAAGGTTCTATTATAGTACGAATTAGATAGAATACTAAGTATAAACGCATGTATTATGTATTAAGGGATAAATGTGAGTTTTCTCATAATGTTAAAATTACTAAATGTAACACTTGAAAAAAAAAAAAAAAACTTTTTAGTGTACTTTTTTCAAACATAACACTCCGAAAACGTAACACTCAATGTGATATTTAAAAATTCCTTCGTATACTTTTTCCAAACTTAATACTCTAACCAATGTAACACACTAAAAAACTCTTTAGTCTAGTTTTTCTAAACGTAACACTCCAATGTAATACATTAAAAAATCCTTCATGTACTTTTCTCAAACATAATAACGTAACATTCCAAAAAAACTCATTAGTATAGTTTTTTCCAAATATAACACTCTAATGTAACACATTAAAAAAACTTTTTAGTGTACCTTTCTCAAACGTGACAACGTAGCATTTCAAAAAAATTCCTTAGTGTATCTTTTCCAAACATAACACTCCAATTAATGTAACACATAAAAATTCCTTAATGTACTTTTTCTAAACGTAACTCTGTAATGTAACATTCCAATGTGATACCAGAAAACTACATTAACAAAAATGTAGATTTTCACGCTCAACAACAAACACTTTAACTACCAATCTCTTCAAAAAAAAATCTTCTATGCCTCCCATTTTCATTCCCATCTCAAAAACGAATCAGAAAATTACAAAAATAAATAATAAAAAGGCATTTACTTAACTGAAATAGTACCAAATCAAATAAATACAATTTTTCAAAACAAAAAAAGACTAATTAGTTCATAAGAAAACTTTTAATGGATCAATATCCCCCTATATGGGATTTATGGCAAATTTTCCTAAAAAGAATCTTAATGTTTTAGCCTTATAATAAAATAAAAAAGTGATTCTACTTACATCACTAGTTTACCTTTTTACACCCTCTATTTCATTACACCACTAAAAAAAAAAAGTGATTCCATTACACCCATTATATTATCAAAACTAACCTTAAATTAAAAACTCTTCAAAACCCTTTTAGTTTTGACTTTTTACACCAATAGTTTTTGGTAATACAATGCCAAAGAATTTGAATTAATCCACTACCGTATTACCAGTCATAATAATTTTTTTCAACCATTTGTTGCCATTTGATTGGATGATTTTACTTTACTTTAACAATAAATTAGTTAGAACCTATTTGTAAAGTGTGTGTTTGATAATATATTGTTATACAAATTAGATTAATCTAGTGTCACGTTGCCGAACTAAATTAAATATGTCCAGCTACCTGTTGCTTTACGTGCATTGTAGATTATCTTCATTGTTGTCACATTAAAGGCATTTATTCTTTAAATGTAATCAATATTTATTTGGTCCAAAAATGCTACAGACCCCAAAAATTCTACCAAAAGTTTTACCAAATGTCTCACATGGGTGTGGGACCCACATGGGACCCATATTGTGTGGGTCCCACACCCATGTGAGACATTTGGTAAAACTTTTGATAGAATTTTTGGTGTCTGTAGCATTACTGTATTTGGTCATATCACACACTCTGACATGTCAATTAATAATGATATGAGTTATGTTAGAGACCCCAAATGAATTACCAAATATTCTACCAAACCTCTCACATGGGTGTGGGACCCACACACCCACGTGAGAGGTTTGGTAGTGTGGGTCCCACACTCATGTGAGAGGTTTGGTAGAATATTTGGTAATTCATTTGAGATCAATAACATTTTCCTAATAATATTTCCTACTTAGATAATCTACCAGCAAATGAATGCCATTCAAGATGTTCATCAACCAGATGATTGTACTTACATTGCTACAATGAATAGAAGTATCATTCTTCCAAGTAAAAAAATAAATAATAAAAAATATTTTAAAATTGAAATTGAAAATGTATAGTAATGAATAACCGAACAAATTAAAAACGTCTGGTCTTGGGTTATTAAAAATATATCTTTTATTCGATAATGGGTTACCGGACATATATTTTTTTGTTCAACAATGTGATTCGGCCAATTTTATTCTGTTTGATTTCGTCACACCGAACAAAAGTCAAAAAACTCTCTCAAAAAATGAAACGAAAACCCACCAAACAAATTTAAAAAAAAAAAATCACAATTTACTCTTCTTTTTGTTTTTTTTAATGTTTTTTCACCACCGTTTTTTCATCCATTACTTTCTTCTATAATCAAAACACAATTGTTTCTCACTTTTTGGAAAGAGATACGTAGCAGAGAAAAAAAAACTAAGAAGGAAAGAAGAGCGTTAGGGATTGAAGAGCAATAAGTATAAAGAGATAACAAAATATATTTAATTTTTGTATTTTGTCCTTAAAAGTAAAAGTAATACACATGGGTAAAATCACTCTTAAATAAATTTTTAATTTTTAATTTCATCAATTTAAGCCTCTCTTTTGATTTGTTTTCAATTTAAATTATTCGTCAATTGTTGTTAAGTAAAATCACGGAAAAATGATATTTTAGTAATTAAACTCAGCGTAGATATACATAAAATATTTAAAATACCATTTTCATTAAATTTTATGATCAAAATATTAATTTTTCTATTAATTTTATTTAACGAAAATAGAGAAAATAAATTAAAAGTTTAGAAGTTCAGATTAATAAAATTAAAAATTAAAAATTTATTTTATTATAAGTTTCAAACCTTGATTTTTTTATACGTCTTTTTTTTAAAAATTAAAAAATGCTTTAAAAGAAAATTAATTTTCAAACAAACGATTAGAATGTTCTGTTTGTTTTACTCCATAGCCAATCTTGTGGGCTCTACACAAAGTTATGTTTAATTTGGAAAATTTTATGGGATTAAAGTTTGTATTTCAATTATGGATTTGAGTTTCTTTCTAATTTCTCATCTAATTTTATGGTTTAAATATAGTATAAAATTAAAATTGCTTGAGGCCGGAATATAATCCAGAGTATTTTGAATTGGGTTCCCAATTTTTTTAGACCTCGTTTGAAAAATTGGCTATTTTAATTTTTAATTATTTTAGTAGATTAAAATTTTTATATTTGGGAAGATGGTTAGATTTTTTTTTATAATTAGATGTGATATTTATGAAAGAAAAAATAAAATAGTTATGTGTTTGATGTAATATTTTATTTTAATAATTATTTTAATCTATTTTATCATTCTGGCAATTTTTACCTAAAAAACTAAAATTTCACTTTCCAAACAAGACCATAGTTTAAAGTGAGCCTGAAGGCACTTCATAAATCTTGCTTGGTTGCCTATGTTGCTGTTTTGCAGCCCATTATGCGACTATGAAGGGTATAGTAATTTCAGGAGGGAGGTGATATTGCTAATCCAATCTTATGTGATTGGAGGTAAACAGATGATAAGGCAAATTGTGAATAAGTAAGACAGTGATAAAATAATCACACTAAAAATTGAAATATTCTTTTGTGTAATTTTAACACAGAAAAAATTTGTACTAGGCACAGAAATAAACTTGCACCATCATAAAAATAAAATTATTTTTTCATTATTCTACCGAAATACAATTTCCCAAGATTATTTTGCCCACTTTATAAAAATAAAAAATAAAAAAAGGGTCCCATTTTATATAAGGATGGCTTTTACATAATTTTATAGATGTAATAGCCAACTAATATCACTACATTAATATACAAAAATATAAAATATTTTACATTATCAACAAAATATAACTTACACTAGTTATTTCCTTCTTAAGCAATGTTGTAAAACATAAAGTAATTAAGCCTCCATCAAAAAATAATGGGTTACTGGATATATATTTTTTGTTGGGTTAGTGGATATATATTTTTTGTTGGGCAATGTGATTCAGGCCAATTTTATTTTTTTCAATTTTGTCATACCGAACAAAAGTCGGACAACTTTCTCAAAAAAATGAAACGAAGACCTACCAAACAAATAAAAAAAACTCACAATTTTACTTTCTTTCCTTTTTTCATTATTTTTTATTTTTTTATGTTTTTGTCACCACCGTTTCTTCATCTATTGTTTTCTTCTATGATCAAAACACAATTGATTCTCACTTTTTGAAAAGAGATACGTAGCAGAAAAAAAAACTGAGAATGAAAGAAGGGCATTAGGGTAATGCTACAATATACACCCTTCAAAAAGAGTGTACCAGGTTGTTTTGAGAAGGTGGTTAAAAGTTGACTTTTTGATTTTTTTTAACTTATTTCACTATTTCATATGAGATGTGATGTGACCCAAAATATGTTAAAAGATGTCTTTTAGCTTTTTATGCATGTTGCCAAAATAGCCTGTAAGTTATGACATTTTATTGTGTTGATATCATAATATTTCATAATCAAACTACTTTCTATCATAATTTAACAGATCATAACTAAACAACTTTTAAGCATAATTAAAAACATCTTTGGTCATAAGTCATAATTAACTCATAAATAATATCATAACCAAATACTACTTCAGACATAACTAAAGACCATTTTGATTATAATTAAAATAACAGTCATAAGAGATCATAACTAAATATCTCAAAAATTATAATTGAAACATATATAGTACACAATGTTTTTTAAGTGTATATTATAGAATTTTCCCGTTTATAAAAGGGAGATTTACCAATAAATCTCAAAATTTGAACTTATGAACCAATTGGTCCCATTTTTATTCTACTAAACCGTTTAGTCCCATTCAATTGTAAGGGACGTAATTACCCTCATTTAACCGTTTGGGTGTGTTACATGTGATACATTGTGAGGGTGTCACACAATGGCAAAGCGCTGTAAGGGGTTTTTGTTTTGGGCTGAGTTGGTGTGTTTAGGGGTTCACACAGGCATACACACACTCACACACACAAAACACACACACACACAGAGCACAAAGCCCTCTCTCTTCATCTCCTTCTCTCTCTCTCTCCTACTCTTCTTCCTCTCTCTCTTCTTTCTCCAATCCGAGCCCCTAAAATCCATCATCTTCTGGTTCGCCCTCTCTCTCCTCCTCAGCCCTCTCGCTCTCTCCTCCGTCACCGGCGGTGACATTTGCGTCGGCCTCGGAAAACTCCTTGATCCACCCCCTCCCCAAACCGATGACCCAGATCGCGACGATCCGAAGAAGAAAACCCCCAATCGGCGATCCAGAGCTCGTAAAAACGAAGATTTAGGGTTCATTCAAGCCCCTACGATTGTTACACACACACACACACAGATCTGTTACAAATTTGTTGTTTGGTTTTGATTTGTTATAGATCTCTCTCTCTCTCTCTCTGTGTATATATATATATCTGTTGTGTTTTGTGTTTGATTCTTGCTGAAATCTTGCTAAGAAGACGGATAATGAAAGGGTTTTTTTTCTTTTTTGAATAGATCTTGATAAATTAAACAGACAATTTGATAAGCTTGCCCTTCATGGTCTGCTCATGGCCGTTTTTCGGGTTCACATCAAATACACACACTGTTACACACACACAGCAAACACACACACAAACGCACAGTGTTGGCTTCAACACATCCCCCCCCACACACACACACAATGGCACACACACACAGCAAACACAGTCCCCCACACAATGACACACACACACACACACACACAGAGCAAACACAGTCCCAAAAAAAGAACTGATCAAGCAACGACAGTCCAACATTAAAACTAAGGGCACTCTCGTCCACACAATTAAACAAAAATGGGAAAAAAAAACAAAAAGGACCAAATCAACCCACTAGTAGGACTATTTGGTATAATAGAATAAAAGTAGGATTATTTGGTATAACAGTTTATAAAGTAGGATTTATTGGTAAATAATCCTTTATAAAACTCATGAATTACTCTGTTAATCCTTAAACAAACACATGGTCTTAGATTTTGTTTGGAAATATAAATTAGTACAAAAGTTAAAAAGTTACTATAAAAAGTTAATCCATTCTTCATATTTTTTATCCATCCTTTTTGTCAAAAAAAAATAAAAATAAAAAACACTAAAAATATTAATTTCCAAACAAACCTTTTAAGGCTCCGTTTGGCAAGGAGGTTTGGGGCTATTTTAGCGACAGAAGACAAAATATGCTATTTTAGTCATAACAAACAAAATATCACATCTAATCCATAATCATTACACTCTTCTCTCACAAAAAAAGTCAAAAAAGCCAAAAAGTCCTTCCCAAACCAAGCTTTTTAGCCCAGGCTAAAATAGCTAAAAAAGTCAAAAAGTCAAAAAGTCAACCCACTTCCCAAACGGAGGCTAAGCATCGTGAGACTGTTTGGTAGAACTTATCTGAATTGTTTATAATTTTTTTATTCTGAAAATTTATGTCAAATTATTTAGCATAATTTATTAGGTATAAATAAATTAAATAAAATATAAAAAATTAATTTATAAAAACTGTATCTAGAGATACTTTTAAATTTTATTTTTAAAAGAAATTTTTTTAATTTATAATAACTGTGTCAACCAGCATCAATGGTAATAGAGACCCGTAGTTGTTCAGCACTGGTAGTGCAGAGTGGGTTTGTTTTGGTAGGTTTGACGGTCAAGACGCGTTATCCACGTCGGGGACGCGTAAACTCGCTTCCCAAACCAAGTACGTATTTCTTTATAAGAAAATATTAAAAAATTTAAAAATTCTATTAAAATTTTTATTAAATATGTTATATGAGTGTCATATAAGTTTTATATAGATTCGGTACTTATGTGAAATATTTGATAAAAATTTTAATAAAATTTTTAAAATTTCTATTGTTATCACTTTGTTTAGTTAGAGTTTTTCAAAAGTACTTTTCAGAAAATCTTACTTTTTTATTTTTCAATTTTTTTTTGTTTTTATTGAATTTTTTAAATATTTCAAGTAATTTTTTTAATTTTTAAACATACCTAACATAAATATACCTAAAAAGTAAAAATTTGTGAAAAAAACCTTTGAAAAATTCACTAAATACAAAAAATACAAAAAAAAAAAGAAAAGAGAATTTAGTATATTTTTTGTATTTTTATGTATTTATTAACTTTTTTAAAAAAAATTTACAATTTTTTTTACTTTTTAGATCCATCTAAGTAAGGTGCATCTAAAAAAGTAAAAAAAAATATTTACTACAAACAAAAAAAATACGAAAATTAAAAAAAAAACTCAATTTTCAAAAAATTTAATCCAAAAAACGCAAATCAAACATACTAATTCTTTTTTGGTTATTCTCTTCATTTGCGCCATTACTACCGCCAAACTAATGGCTCCACCAGATTAGGGGCGGTTGCTATGGCATAAGGCACAACACCCCTACTATGAGAGTTTTTATTGGTATTTTAAGTATATTTTGATAATTTAAATTGTTTATATTGTAAAATTTATTAAGTATATCATTGGTATAAAAAAATTAAGTTGAGAATCCCATGATCAGGTCCTAATTATTTTTAAAAAATTCATAAAACCATGTTAATCGTTTAATTTTAAAAAAATAAATATGTTTTTATTATGAGGTTACAAATGTTTAATTTACGTGACAAATCTTATATTATAAAACGTTTGAATCATTGAAAAAGACTTAAACACGCTCTAATGCACCTTACAACAACTTGTTGTGACATAAAAACCCCAACTTCTCGCTCCACCATCACGCACTCCGTATCAAAATCTCTCGAGTAATATTCCGAACCCATCCCTACCAATCTAGAAATTATCCATAATTTTTATGTTGTTGTTCATATTTATTGACCTTACACTATACAAATTCAATCACAATCACACAATTTCATTCAGGATAAATTCAGGAAAGTTAAGAATTATTCAAATCTCTCCTCTTATCTTTTAAAAAAGGGTTTATTACATTTTAAAATTTTAAATTATCATCAAATTATCTACTTAATTCTAAAAATGTACTGAATTCTTATTGTTATCTTTTATATTTTTGATATTTAGTGATTTTTTTATTAAAAACATTCACAAATGTTATATTTTTTTAAGTATATTTATATTAAGTATATCTAAAAAGTAAATTTTTTGTTTAAAATATTAACAACATTCACTAACAATGAAAAATAAAAAAAATAATTTTCAGAAAATTGAATTCAGGAAATTGGAATTGCACTTGGTAGAATTATTTTTTGACTGATTTCAGTTATCTGAACGATTCAATTTTTCGATAAAAAAAGAAATCTTTTCAATTTTAAAGACTAATTGAGTATTTATGGGAAAAAAAAATAAAAATGATTGGATATCAGTAACTATATGTTTGAATCATATTTGTTTTTAAAAAAATGGATGACAAATATAATTTCAAGAATAGAGATCATTTTTTATAATACAAATTTGATTCAAATATATAGTTACCGATATCCGATCATCTTGATAATCAAAATCGATGCTAAAATGGATCTACCAAACCTAAACATTCTTTCAAGTTGAGAAGACCAACATAAAAGAAGCCCAATCCTAGGGGTGTTCGCAATTTGGTTGCAGTCGGAGAACCTCTAATCTGCCATCCATTTGTCAGATTGGCGGATTGAAAAAAATAATCCGCATTCGTCCGCTAGATTAACGAATGCGGAGTGAGCGTATTGGAGGATCGATTTAGCAGTTTAAACTTTTATAAATTTTGAACATAATACAACAACTTGTCAACATTTTTTTTTTGGATAATAATCCAACTCAATATAACCAAAAGATTATCAAGTAAATTGTCAAATATCAATAATAAATACATATAAGAAAATTATGCATTATCAAAACTATTCCATTATTTTTTTTTTTATTCAAAACTATTTAGTTTGATTTTTAAAAAAAGACAAAATAAAGCTTTATATTTTCCACATAAAGATATCAAATATCAACACTTGTCATTTGATAAAAGGATTTCCAAATTGAAAATACAACAGAATATCTAAACTTTTTTTCAATTGAAAACACAATATCTAAACAAATTGAAAACACAAAATTTTACAAATTACTGAGGGTGCTCGTGGTTTGGCCGTTCAGTTGCGACCAAAGAAACCTCAAATTCCCTATCCGTCCAAATTAGGCTGATTAGAAAAAATTAATCTGCAACCGTTCGCTCTTCATCACGCATCCATCCAAAACGTGACAAATCGGTTCGGTTCGATCGGTTTGGGATGATCAGAATATCCGTTGCTCACCCCTACCTAACCCATTATGAAATTATTAATTGAATCTATTAAGTCGTTAAGTATTTAATTCAAAACTATGTACTTCCTGAAAGGATTATAAAAACAAAATATAAATCTATAAGTATTATAAATTTGTAAAAAATCATATCTATTTAAATTTTTATTTCAAAAAATATTCAGTATGTTTGGTTTCAATTTTCTGAAAAACTGAGTTTTTCGTTTTTCGTGTTTTTTTGTTTTTAGTAAATATTTTAAAAATTTTGAGTAATTTTTTTACTTTTTTAGATGCATCTTACTTACATCTAAATAGTAAAATATTTGTGAAAAAATATTTTAAAAAATTAATAAATACATAAAAATACGAAAAATATACTAAATTTTTATTTTTATTTTTTGTATTTTTTTGGTATTTAGAGTATTTTTAAAGATTTTTTTTCACAATTATTATACTTTTGAAGTATATTTATGTTAGGTATGTCAAAAAAATTTAAAAAAATTTTTTTTGCTTAAAATATTAAAAAAAAATTCACTAAAAACATTAAAATACGAAAAATAAAAAGTAGAATTTTCTGAAAATTGTTTTGTGAAACCTGGAATCAAACAAGCTGATTGAATTTTTATTTTATATTTGAAAAATGGATGTCAGTTCTTATTGTAAATTTTCTTTATAAGGTTAAGAGTAATTATCTATAGTATTTGTTTACTTATTTTCTCAAATGACTACCTACTTGCTTTTATCTAATATTATATATTAGATTTCTTTATAAATTATAATCAATTATTTAAAAGTTTTTTACGAAGTTCTTTTTATAAATTAATTAATGCATTATTTGGTTATATTATTATTTATGGCGAACTGTTGTTATTTAAGTTATCTAATTCTATTTTTTTAGTATATTTAATACTCATATAATTTTGGGTAAATTACAAATACAACCCTTGAGGTTTGCTTAAAATATGAATTGTTCCCCGTGGTTTTGAAAATTACAAATACCTCCCTGTCAGAATTTTTTATTTAACAGAATTAATTGAAAAAGTGAAATTTCTAACTGTTTACCTATACAATAATAAAATTATCTGAATTATTAATTGAAATAAAATTTTAACATTATTAAAATCTGTTAATTAACTTAATGATTTATTAATAAAAGGACCTATTTCTTATGAAATTGGAAAACTTAGAGGGCACAATGTAATTTCTAAAATCACATGAGATAATTTGTAATTTAAGTAAATCTCAGGGGGTGTGTTTGTAATTTACTCTATAATTTTATTAATAAAATTGAAAAATCAGACTCTAATACTAATTTAAACGCACAATGAAATAAAACACTTTTTACATATAAAATAAAACTTTGAGACTTTTCTGTTTTAAAATCTTAATTAGGTAAGATTTTTTACAAATTTATAATATTTATGGATTTATATTTTATTTTTATCATTATGGTTTCACATTATTTACATTAATTTAATTAATTTTAGCTAATCAACAAGAAATGTCAGTAGAAATATATCAAAATTATGAACTATTTGTAGTTTCTTCATATTTCAAGAAAAGTCAATGCAATCTACTCTAATTTTAAATACAAAGTAAATTACCCTCACCTCCCCAATTTGAGAAAAATAAAATTAATCCTATATTTTTTCACATAATTTTCATTTTAGTAAAGTTAAAAGGTATGGGCAAACATCTATTCGACCTTTCAAAATTGAATGAATTGAACTGATTTGCAACAGAATGGACAGTTTTGATAGTTCGAGTGGATAGATATAGATGCATGTTTTTCAATCTACTTAAATTTAGACAGATAACTGATGCGAGGCCAACTAATTCAACCCAATCCCATTATTTGGTAGAGATGTGATGATAAACTTTTATTCAAGAAAATGAATGGTAATTTATTGACAATTATATCTTTTTTATTTATTTTAAAATATGATAATCTATTTTTTTTTATTAGCATTTTTAAAAATGATGCTATGTTTTATGTTTTGTATAAAATATTATCTTTATTAACTAGAAAATATAGCTATTTATGAAAGTTGAACCTTTAATTTTATTATAAAAAATAATAAATCAAAAAATTTGTATGTAATAAGACTCCAAACAATAAAGAACTATTAGAAACTAGTCTAAAAAAAATCCAAAACAGTAAAGTGTAAACTGTCAAATCAAACTTTATTCACCCACTATGACTTATTTTGAGTAGTGAGTTCCCTCTCTCACAAAAAAATAAAAAAAGTTAAAAAATAGTTTTTAATCATCTTTCCAAAAATCTTATGTCTTACAATTCGCTTAATTCGCATCCGCTAACTATGTGTACCGATACAAATTGATTTTTTTCAACTCGTCTAAGTTCGGATGCAAGATGAATGGGAGAGACCACCTTATCCAGCTCGATTCGAGAGTGCCCTTAGGTAAAATGATCGAAATTAATACAGATAATGGGTACATGCTGAAATAAATAAAGATAAATATGTGTTTTAGTAAAAAATAGATAATAATATTATTTTTTTATTTATGTAATTAACAAATTAATAGAAAAATATATATAATTATTGTGCAAATTAAAATTTTCAAATAAAATTATTATAATTATATTAAAAAATATATAACTAATTATATTTTCTGTAAATTTTATGGGAAGTAAATATAATTTAGCCTTAAATATATCACATCATAATTTTATATGGATTTATATCGTAATCGAAATGAACTGGACTGGTAACTCATCAGGCAGGGGCGCGAATGCGTTCCTTTTTATCTAGAAGGAAAAATGGAATTTCAAATTGTTTTAAAAAGGTGCCACTGACGCCAGCAGTGACGTCATTGATTAACGCTGCATGACGAAATTGTGACGCTCAGATAGCCCTACAAACTTTTGTAATTGAAGGTGATGGATGATAGGTGCAGAATTCGGATCACCCATAGCCCTTTCCTGTAGCCTTCCCCTGTAGCCCCCAAAACGACGTCGTTTTGGGGGCTAATTTTCAAAAAAAAAAAAAAACGCAGAGAAGAGGGAGGAAGGAGAGGAAGAGGGAGAGGGAGGAAGGAGGGAGGAGGGTCGCCGTCCTCGTCCTTCGCCGCGGTCGCCGTCCTCGTCCCTCGCCGCCGTCTCAGCCGCCGTCGCAGGAGCTCCAGTCCGTCTCAGCCGCAGGTCGCAGCCGCCGTCCCTCGTCGCCTCCGCTTCCGCCGTCCCTCGTCGCCTCCACCTCCGCCGCCGCCGCCTCCTCCTCCTCCTCCCCCTGTATTTATGGCCCCCTCCAGTCCGGCCGGCCCTTCCCTTCCTCCTCCCTCCTTCCTCCCTCCCTCCCTCCCTCCCTCCCTCCCTCTGCCTCTGCGTTTTTTTTTGAAAATTCGCCCCCAAAACGACGTCGTTTTGGGGGCGACAGGGACGGCTACAGGAAAAGGGCGACCGACGATCTTTGTCCATAGGTGCATGCATCCAAATAAAACACCGCATAATCCAAGGTGGTTGGTAATTTGGTAAAGGTCTGGATTAAGGTCTTAGGTCTCAAGTTTAAAATTTTTTGAGCCAATTTTTTTGGTATAATATAGTTAGTTAGGAGATTAGTCTTAAGTTGTTGCTATTATAATATCTGGTGTGGGTCCAATACTTTTTTGCTTTGTGAGTCCTGACTTAAGCGGAGCTTATCTTGGGAGGTCGGACAAGTTCATAAGTTATAGTCTCTTTACTCAGAACAGACAACAAGACACCTTGATGATCTCTGCAAAGGGCGCTGCCCTAGACCTACGGGAGAGTGGGAGAATTTTCCTATTGAAAAAAAAAAAAAAAAACACATAATATACACAAAATATATATAATTTATTACTCTTAAATGAGTTCTAATGATATAATATTGAGATTAGACTTAACGTGATGAAATATTCAACAAATTAAAATTTGAAACTTGCCAGATACATTATTAAGAATGTTTTTAAAAGTAATAAATTAAGTGTTTTAAATATTTTTCAAATATATACACACACATATTTGAAATTAAAATTTATTTAGAATAAAGTACAAATATTTATATTTTATTATTATATTTTAAATAATAAAGGTTTTGCTAAGAATTGCTTATTAGTAGGTGTTTTTCATCTAAAAAAAAAAATAACGCTAAAGAATTAGAATTTCTATCCATATTTTAAATATTTTTTGAGAAAATTATTGAAAAGTCAAATTTAAGGAGGGTATAAAATATTAGATCTAGTGAATTTTTTTATTGGTAAGAGATTTATAATTTGTAAAATATTTTGGTGAGAAGACCTTTTGTTTGTTTTGAAGGACATTTTGTTTTTAATTTTACCCATTAATTTATCCGTTGACTTTTTTTTATCTGTTTAAGTTTTTTGACTTTCTGTTTAAATTTATATCTATTTGTTCAAATTATTTTCTATGTATTCAAATTTATATCCATTTGTTCATTTTTTTTGACTATCTATTCAATTTTTTCCTTTATCTATACAAATATCTATCCAAATTTTATTATCTGTTCTATTTTAATCTCTTATTTGTTCAAATATCTATCCAAATTTTCTTATGTTCAACAAAGAAGTCACAATCTTCAATTTTTTTTATCTGTTGAAACTAGGTATGATCTGTTATAAATTTTTATTTGTGCAAATTGTTTTCAAAACCCACTTCTCTCGCTCTCTCTCTTTCTCTCTATCTATTGGTATCTCTCTCTTTCTCTCTCACTCCTCATATTTTTCTCTCTCTCTGTCTATCTGTATGTCTTGAAGGCCAAGATCTTCACAGATTTGTGAATCTGCAAAAAAGATAAAGATAAGAGAGACTAAAAGAAATTATATGTATGATTATATGTGATGAAAATAGCTCAAAAGAAAAGAACAAAGAACTAATTCCAAGAAATGTATCAAAAGTCAATGATTCAACAAAAAGCATATGAATATGGAGATAGATTTTGTGGTGGTATGTATACACCTTGTCGATGAGAGTAACAAGAACAAAATGTACATGAGGCATATACACAGATGTATATATTATATACATATATAGATATAGAGAGAGAGAGGGGGAGAAATGAGAACACAGATACAGTGGCGGAGTCAGGAAACTAAATCAGAAGGGACACTTAGGTGCCGTTTGGTAACACTTAGGTTTTCAGTTTTCTGTTTATATTTACAAAAATTTGAAAAACTCAAATAAAAACTTGTTTGGTAAAATTTTTGATTTATAAATCAGTGGTCTCAGTTTATAAATTTAGCCAAAAAATGAAAACACAAAAAATGTGTTTCCGTTTTGAGTTTTCAGTTTTTTTTTTTTACCACCCAATACTAGCCACCACCCGCCACCATTTTCCACCATCGTCTTCTGCCACCACCACCCACCACCTGCCGCCACCACTCACCACCCACCTGCCACCACCACCTACCTGCTACCCACTCGCCACTACCACCCACCCCTCGCCGCCACTACCACCACCACCCACCGCCCACCTATCATCTACCCGCCACTACCATCCACTGCCCGCCACCTACTTGCCACCACCATTCACCACCCACCTGCCACCACCATTCACCACATGCCACCACCCACCTGCCAGCCACCCGTCCACTACCCACCGCCACCACCACCACCACCATCACCCACCACCCACCCGCCACCTACCTGCTACCGCCACCCGCCACCCACCACCCACCACCCACTACCACCACCACCACCACCCACTCGCTACCACCTACCACCCGCCACTGTCACCCACCCACCCACCCACCACCCACCACCTACCTGCCACCACCCACAACCACCAGCCATCTGCCACCTACCTGCCACCACCACCCGCCACCACTACCACCACCCACCCGCCACCACCCACCACCCGCCACCGTCACCCACCTACCACCCACCACCCACCCGCCACCACCCGCCATCCGCCATCCACCTGCCGCCACCACCCACTACCCACCACCACCCACTTGCTATCACCCGCCACCGTCACCCACCTACCCACCACTACCACCCATCACCTACCCGCTACCACCCACCACCACCCACCTGCCACCACCACCCGCCACCGCTACCCACTCGCTACCACTCACCACTCGCCACAGTCACCCACCCACTCACCATCACCACCCACCACTCACCCGCTACCACCCACCACCATCCGCCACCCACCCGCCACCACCACCACCCGCCACCGTCACCCACCCACCCACCACCGCCACCCTCCACCACCCACCACCCGCCACCACCACCACCACTACCCACTCGCTACCACCCACCACCCGACACCGTCACCCACTCACCCACCACCACTACCCGCCACCACCCGCCATCCGCTACCCACCTGCTACCACCACTCGTCACCACTACCCACCACCCGCCACCACCCACTCACTACCACCCACCACCCGCCACCATCACCCACCCACCAACCAACCCACCCACCCACCAACCCACCACCCACTGTCGCCACTTTCCACCACCGTCTTCCACCGCCACTTGCCATTTCTCACTCTTTTTTATATTTTTAAAATTTTTTAAACATTTTGTCAATTACCAAACGCGTTTGTAGTTTATGTTTTTCTAAAAATAAACAAAAAATAAACAAAAACCAGTTTATAAAATTTTTGTAAATATAAACTGAAAACGTAAACGTTACCAAACACACCCTTATTGATTACAATTTTTTTTTTTTTTTCTATAACCAATAATAAGAAGATAGTAGTGATTTTTGAATTAATATTAAGTACAAAAACTTTAATAAATTATTACAAAAGTATTTCACATAAAATTTTACAATTAATTTCGAGTAAATTGAAAAGAAAGTATTGTGTGTAACTAGTATATCATGGACAATGTAAAAAAGTCATATATTTAAGTCTTAAAATAAATTATATAATGGTAAAATAAATCAAATTTTTACAAAATTTGAGTAAAAATTTTATATAATAGTGATATTACGTCATTATTGACATATGAAAAGTACACTTTAATAGTAAAACAATAGTAAAACAACATATGAATATCACGTCATCAACTAATAGTAAAACAACATATGAAAAGTGAACTTTACATGCAAATATAACTAATACCTTAGTAATTTTTACATATATATAGTGAGATTAATATATATTTGCATATCAATAATAATGGATATTACCTTTATATTGAGATTTTTTCACAAAATTTTCATACATAAAAATATAATTTGTTTTAGTCACTTCATTTGCAAAAAAACAATCACTATTATTTTCATAAATTTAAAAATGCCCTAAACATTTTATTCTAAATATTATTTTTGTTTAAAATTTTATTATATACATAGGTTAAAAAAAAAATCCAAGGGGCGACATGTGACCCCCCTGGTCACATGGTGCACAGATATATATATATATATGTATAGAGAGAGAGAGAGAGAGAGAGAGAGAGAATGTGTGTGTGCGAGTGAGTGAGTCATCGATAGCTATTTTCCAGTTTAACAACGTCCATCCCAAACCCTAGACCACTCCGCTGTCGCCAACGCTTCTGACGAAAGATCTAGACCAAGGCCTAATTCGTCGATGCACTGCCACCATCACCACCGTTTGTAGTAGCAATACCATTATGTCGACTTTCAGGCATAGAAAATACAGGATTGGATTTTTCACCGGAGCACCCATATTTTTTGTACTTTTTTTAAAAATATATTTTAAAGCAAAATTTTTAATGTACATCACATCATTAATTATCATTTATTAGATAGGGGTAATTAACATTTCGGTAGTGATTGGTAGCTCGAAAGTCATGGTTCGATTTGTGGCTCGAGGGGTCAAAACAACGTCGTTTTGACCCCTTTTTTTTTTTTTTTTTTTTTTTCTTTTTCTTATTTTCAACTCCTTCTCTGTATTTTTTTTTTTGGCAGAAGAAGAAGAAGACGGAGGGTTTGGCAGAAAAAGAAGAAGACGGAGGGGGAGGGGGGAGGGGGAGGAGGGGGAGGGGGCCCTAATAACAGGGGAGGAGGAGGCGGGGGCGGCGGTGACGATCTGACGATCTGGAGCTGGGCGACGACGGCGGGCGGCGAGGCGACGACGGCGGGCGGCGAGGCCACGACGGCGGGCGGCGAGACGATCGGCGGCTGGGCATCGGCGTCTTCTCTCTCTCTCTCTTTCCGTCTGCTTCTCTCTCTCTGCCTCTCCCTCTCCCTCTCCCTCTCTTCCTCTTTTCTCCCTCTCCCTCTCTTCCTCTTTTCTCCTTCTCTCTCGAGCCAAATTCGAGCTTCATTTTTCGAGCTACCGCTCATTTCCCTTAACATTTATCAAAAAAAAATTATAATGATAATTTTTTTATGCATGTTTTATACTATAGTTTCGTACTTTTAGATCTACTTGATTACATTTATATTTATAATTTTTTTAAAAGTTACAAACAAAAATTCATTTGGTATCTGTTTTTGTTGTCAAAAAATTTATTAGTTTATAAAATTTATCAATTTTTTGTAACCAAAAAAAAAGTTGATTTCACATTTTTTTTCTTTTATTTTTTCATCTTTCTCTAACCTTTTCTTGTTACAATCCGCTGCTCATTACCACATTGTCACCAATGTCTTTCTCCATAACCACTGACCACTGATAATAACCACCTTCAGCTACCACCACTTATCAAAAATTACTTTCGAGCACCACTTCAGGTGGCCAATTGGCTGACCGCCACCAGCTTTGACTATTACCAAAAAAAAGAAATGATGAAAGATAAGAGCCATGTTTCGTTGTCTTCTAGAATGGCAATTCTAATAAAAAAAATTTCAAAACTCATAATCAAACACACAACTTAAAACTTAATTTAAAAATTATTTTTAAAAATCATAATTAAACACACAATTCAAAATTCAAAATCAAACTCTTTTTAGAATTCTATTTTTAAAAAAAAAATCAAAAAAATATTTTTTATTTTGTTTTTTAAAATTATTTTTAGAATCATGATTTAAGTATGGAGTTGTGTTTTAAGTTATGAGTTTGAAAAGATAAAATTTGTTTGGTTATGAGTTTTGAAAAAAGTTTTGAGTTATATTTTGAGTTTGAAGTTGTATTTTGAAATTTTTTGGATTTATTTTATTTAAATATTTTAAAATTTTCTTAATTTATTTTTTTAGGGTAAATATTTTATATTTTAAATATTTATTTATTTATTTTAATGTGCACTATATTTCATATATTTATGTGTTGTATTTTTTAAATATTAAAAATTTAAAAAAATTATTTTTAATATTTATTTTAAATATTTTATTTTATTTTATAAATATATTTTTAAATATTTTAATTTTTTTGTTATATGTTTTGTTACAATTTGAGTGTAGAGTTTTAAAAGTAGTGTGTAGTTTCGAGTTATATGTTTGGTTATGAGTTTTGAAAATATTTTTTAAATTAAGTTTTGAGTTATGTGTTTGGTTCGAATTTGAGTGCGAAGTTGTGTTTTGAGTTTAAAATATTAAAATTAAAAAAATTAAAATATTTACAAAATAAAATAAATATTTAAAATAAAAAATTTTAAGAAAATTTAAATAAAAATTATATGTTTAAAATAAAAAAATAAAATTTTCTTAAACATTTTTTAATATTTTTAAAAAATAAATCTAAAAAATTTAAAATACAACTCAAAACTAAAAATATAATTCAAAACTCTTTTTAAAATTGAAAACTATTTCCAAAATTCAAAAGCCCTTTTCAAAATACTTTACAAACTCCTTTTTAAAATTCATAACTAAACAAATTTTCTCTTTTTAAAACTCAGTTCACAATTTTATACTTAAATTACAATTCCACTCTCAAATTATAGAGTAATGCTAGGGATCATGAAAAAAATATCATGAAGATGATTATGAAAGATCCTCCACCGTTAGATTACACATACAATAAAACACCACACATTAATCAAAAGAAGAAAAATTTTCATGAAATATTTCATGATATTTTTTTCATAATCCCTAATATTATTCCAAATTATAATTCAAAAATTAAACCAAACAAGCCAAGATTTTTGGAGGCTTTTCCCAAAATAGGCCAACCTACTAAGTTATTTCACAAACTAAGCCTAATTTGGCCGAAATTCCTGGAATAAGTTGAAAACACGCTTTCAGCATGTTTTTAACCCCGGCGTACAAAATGAATAAAATCATAAAAATATGGTTACAAAACACGCTTTTAATTAAGAAAACAATGTTCCTATTAGCATTTTCAGCTTAAGTGAAAGCGCGATTCAAAAACACACTTTCAACAGAAAGCGTGATTCGTAACCACACTTTTAAAGAAAATCTGCTTTTAAAAGAAAGCGTGGTTCGTAACCACGCTTTTAAAAGCTCTTGAAATTAGTAAAAAACTGTTTATTATTATTATTATTGTTTTGATTGATTTCTCTTAGATCCGCATCCTATAATTCACTTGGTTATTTTTTAGATCTCTATATATAAATTATTTATACAAAATATCGTATTGATAAACAATTTTAACTACCAAATTTTATTATTTTAATATTTAAAAATAAATTATGTAATTTTGAAATTATATTTTTCATCCATTATTTTTTTTAAAAATGATAAAATTATATATACAATTATCAGATCAATTTGATATTTACATAAATAATTTATACATAAATCTTTTTAAAAATAAACAGCATGAATTGTCTAAAGAGTAGTGATTAAGAGCTCTAAAACTAGAGTTCTGATTTAAGCTGTAATGATGTGGCATAAAAAAATAAAAAGAAAACCACAAACAAGCAAGCATAAAAATCATATCAAAGATTATTAGACTAAGATTTTACTATTGAATCAATGATCACCGCTTATGACTTTAAAAATATAAAAGTAAAAAAAAATATGAAAAAACATAAATTAAATATTTGCTTAATTTACCTGATTATTTTTTTTTAAAATTTTATTTAAATTTATAAGTCAAATATAACTTAAAAAAGATCGATGATGGACAAAAATAAAAACAACAAATAAAAAGTTAAAAATTAAAAATTTAAAAAAAAGAAGAAAATAATGGCCTCGAGACAAGCACCCTCCCCAGAAAACATTTTGTGCAGTTTCGGAGAGATTTTGTCGAGGTTTTTTCCAAACTAAGCCTCTATACTAATTTATTTCCCAAACTAAGCCTACCTTCGCGGAATTTTCGAAACTAAATATTTGTTGTTTCCTTAAATATTTGTTGCCAAAAAATATTTAAATAAAATTTCACGTAGCATATACAAAGTATCTAATTTGCTAATTACTATTACGAACAGGAAAACAAAATAAAGGTATGACTATAACACTTCAGAATGACATAGCTAGTTCAAACATAAGTATCCCACAAAAATAATTTGTGGAAACATTTAACATAACACAGTACATAAAATAAAGCGATGAGTACAATACTTAACAGTTACATAGACAAATATTAGATAAACCTTTCACAAATTCATTATCGAAAGAGTTATTTTAACACATACAATACATAATTATGGATAATCTAATATAATTCAGTAGACAGATAGACGCTTAATCCTCGCTCAAATCGGCAATCTCAGAGTCCGAACAGTCTGAACAATTCATGCGGTTTATTTTTAAAAAAATTTATGTATAAAGTATTTATGTAAATATCAAATTGATATGATAATCATATATATAATTTTATCATTTAAAAAAAAAATAATGGATGAGAAACATAATTTCAAAATTATATAATTTATTTTTAAATATTAAAATAACAAAATTAGGTATAGAGATCTAAAAGATGACTGAGTGAATTATAAAATGTGGATTGAAGAGAAATCAATCAAAATAATAATAATAATAATAAACAGTTTTTTATTAATTTCAGGGGCTTTTAAAAGCGTGGTTACGTATCACGCTTTCTTTTAAAAGTAGATTTTCTTTAAAAGCGTGGTTACGAATCACGCTTTCTGTTGAAAGTGCGTTTTTGAATCGCGCTTTCAATTAAGTTGAGAACGCTAATAGAAACAACAGCGTTTTCTTAATTAAAAACGTATTTTATAATTTATGTTTTTATGATTTTATTCATTTTGTGTGCCTGAATCAGAAACATACTAAAAGCATATTTTGTAAATATAGTTCAACTTATTTTGAAAATTTCAGCCAAAACTAAACTTAGTTTGGTAAATAAATTAATAAGTTTGGCCTATGTTGAGAAAAGCCTCAAATTTTTGAGCTTATAGTTGATGGATGCCTACATCGAAAAGTGTTTATTCCCAAGGTAAAAGACGGAGGCCTGCCTTTTTTCGAAGAAGGGGTATGTTATGATTTAGGGCACAGTAATTATTGTTACAGTCATGCTACGTAGCTCGAAAGCTACGTAGCTCGAATCTCCCTAATCAAAAACGTTACCGTTTTTGTATTTTTTTTTTCTTTTGTTTCAGAAGCAGAAATCAGGAGGAAGAAGGAGAGGAGAGGAGGAGGAGGAAGGAGGAGGAGGAGGAAGGAGGAGGAGGAGGAGGAGGAGGACTGGAGGGGGCCCTAATAACAGGGGAGGAGGAGGCGGGGCTGGAGGCGGAGACGGCGGCCGGAGCTGGAGCTGGAGCTGCTGCTGCGACGAGCTGGAGGCGAGGCGACGACGGCGGGCCGGAGCTGCGACGACGGCAGGGAGCTGCGACGACGGCAGGGAGCTGCGACAACCACCAGCTGCTCCTCTTCCCCTCTTCTTCTCTC
Organism: Camellia granthamiana; assembly: GCA_036172215.1. Taxonomy (NCBI): domain Eukaryota; kingdom Viridiplantae; phylum Streptophyta; class Magnoliopsida; order Ericales; family Theaceae; genus Camellia; species Camellia granthamiana. Next base: position 121,711,408 of record CM069906.1, read on the forward strand.
TCTCTCTCTCTCTCTCCCTCTCCCTCTCCCTCTTCCCCTCTTCTTCTCAGATCTGTTTCAGATCGAAAAAAAAAAAAAAAAAACTAATGCCCAAAACGACGTCGTTTTTGGCATTAGGGGGATTCGGGAGGAAAAATCCTCGAGCTACCAAACATTATTCTTATTGTTATTCCTATTGTGGGAGGTTTCTCGAATGTTTTTCGATATTCATATTGCAGGATTCATCAATAATATAATTTATGTAAAAAAATTAAGTTAATTAGATGTTTATAATTTTATGATTAAATTTTAATTATTTTTAAAAATTTATGAAAATTATGTTAATCATTAATTTTTATAAAAATAAATGTGCTTTGGTTGTCAATATTCAATCAACTTAATTTTTTGTATGAATAATTTACTCAACAAATCATACAATATAAATAATTCAGATCATTAAAAAATACTCAGAACAATCTCTCACACAAAATACAACAATAATTGTTGGCACCGCAGTACCCTTTTTTTTCACTTGCCAAAGAAGAGCTTGCTTTTTCACTCTGACTCACTCACACACACTCACTCATACACAGGCACTCACTCTCTCTCTCTCTCTCTCTCTCTCTCTCTCTCTCTAACCCTAATCTTTTTTCGATGGCTCGGCTCGACTTACTTTTTTTTTTTTTTTTTATAAATAGATAATAAAAAAAATAAATCTAACTTTGCAAATTTTGACATATGATAATTGCGTTTTTTTAAAATTTTAATTTATATATTACTTAACTGCTTTTCCATCAATCATTCCTTATCACATTTAGTTTATTTTTTATAAAATAATTTATTATAATTATATTAAATTTATGAGACTTATTATATATATTTTAAAATTTTAAAAGTATCCAATATAATTTGTCGATTATCTATTTACTTATTTCTCTTTTAAATCAATTGATTGATTTACTTCCATATGATTCAGCTACACTGTCATATCGTGCCTGTTTAGTGCAGCTTAAAAGTTGCTTATTTCTGCTTTCAGCTTAATTTAAGTTATTTTGATATGTTTGGTTTAGCTTATAACTTATAGCTTATAACTTTTTAGAACTCAGAAATCAGCTTATTCTTTGAGTAGGGCAGGAGATGCTTAATTTATAAGTCAGAAATCAGCTTATGTTCATAATTATAAGCTATAAACTGTTTAGGCATAAGCTAAAAGCACTTTCCCACAATTCTACCAAACAGGACCATCATAATGGTGACCATGGTGTTTTCAAACGTCAAATTAAATGAGTGTAATTTACTCTTTAAAAAAATAAATACAAATGAGTTTTTTTAATATTTTAAAAAATCAAATTATTTATAAAAATAGCTCACTTTTCAAACTATTTATTAAATTAACTTATTTTTTAAAAAACAAAAGTTCAAAATGTGATTTCATCACGAAATCACATGTTTAAAATGTAATTTCATGATGCTATAGATATCATATTGACATAACTTACTTGTTTATAGATGTGGACTATGCCAATATGAAATTGCATATTTAAGTTGTAATTTCATCATATATAAAATTGTATTTTATGCGATTTTAAAGAGTAAGTTAATTTTGGTAAATAGTTTAAAAGGTTGATTATTTACCTAGAATATTTTTTTTTAAAAAAACTCACAGTGTAGCAATTATTGCAGCTTTAATTTTTAATGTCAGGTAAACATCTACGTTGACTTGATTGTTGTGTTGAGACTGTCTTTTATGTTTATTTACGTAGCAAAGTTTTCAAAGTTGACCAGATCCTCTTTTGCCTATCCACAAGCAAATCTATGGGTCAAATAATTAGCCCTCATTTGGTCAATATTTTAGAGCTAAAAATGTATAAAAAGTTAAAATAAATTATATATGTTAATAAGATAAAATATCACATTTAAATCATAATTATTATATTTTTTTTTTTACAAAAGTCAAAGAAGTCCAAAAACAAAAACTAAATAAGGCTAAAAAAGTCAGGTTAAACAAGTCTTAACACAAAAAAATTGACTATCATAGCCAATGTCAAACGAAACTTTAGGATTGGGTTTCTCTAATAGTGACATTTCAATATGAGAGAATTTGATAGACCTATAAAATTTATCATAGGTTTTGTTTGGATAATTCGAACTATTTCACTTTTTAAGATTCATTAAATAGAATATTTATGCAAAAAATAAAATGATCGGATATCGGTAGCTATATGTTTGAATTAAATTTATATTACAAAAAATGAATAGTTATTCTTAAAATTATATTTGTCGTTCATTTCTTAAAACAAATATGATTGAAATATATAGTTATTGATATTCAATAATTTTAATTTTTTTCATGAATATTCTACTTAATGAGTCTAAAAAAGTGGACGGTTATGATCATCGAAAGTGATTCTAAAATGGGCCTACTAAGTCCAAATGTTCTCTTAAATTGAGATCCCAAGTGGAGAGAAACCAAACTCATTTATTGCATTATTGTGGCTAATGTAAGGCTAAGACAAAATTATATGGTTATATATGGTTTAAATAATGATTTTTAATATTTTTATGTTGATTTTTTTAAAGATAATTGAATGAGTGTCACAACATGAGTAATATGGAGTATTCTTCCAAAATTACTAATTTACTTCTCGAGATAAAGTTTCATTAGAATAAATAAAAAAAAAAATTATTTGGTGCATCTGAGATATTGTTTCAATATTTTTGGAAATCAAACAATTATGTGTGTCTCTCAAGAATTGTTAGAGCAATGCTCTAACAACATCAAATAATTTTTTCTTTTATTATTTATTAAAAGGTCATGTGGCTGTAATGAGATGAATCATTATATTGTATCTGATTCATTAAAAATAAAACTAGAATGAAGTGATTTGTTAGGTGAACCATTCCACTTTCATTACTAACCATTCTACTTGATTTTTCTTTTTTTTTTATTTTTATTTTTTATTTATTTTATTTCATGTATAAAATAGAAGAACAACTCTTGGACAAGTTATTTGGTGCTACATGGACACAATGACAATAAAGAAGAATGACAATTGGTGGTGACTAATTGAGGGGTGTTTTGAAAAGATGGTTAAAAGTTAATTTTTTAATTTTTTTTTTTTAAAAACGTGTAAAAAATATGAGAGACAATGTGACAAAAAATGAGTTAAAAGTTGTGGAGCGACTTTTAACCCACTTCCCAAAGAGTTGTAGTAGATACATTATAGCCCTCAAACATAATTTTCCAAACTCTTGCTTTCTTGATATGATGTTCTCATCTAATAGTTTTTTATAAATAGGTGAATGGTTTTTGAAGGTCATTGCACTTCCACTTTGACAAATAATTTAATTGTATTTTATAATTTTTTTTAATTTTATTTTTTCACTTTTTATGATTATATTATTTATATCGGAAGATATAGGACTTGAGTCAATATGGTTTGGTAATGACAACTTTATCATGGAGCCTGTCAGGAGGACAATGGTGAATTGGTGAAACAAGTTGGGGCTTTTATATCTATAAAGGAAAATGATTTGGAGTCCTAAAATTGTCTCCCCTAATCCCCCTAATTTTCATTTTAGGCAATTGTTTCTTTGTTTTTTTTTTTTTTTTTTTTTTACTTGATATGGAAATTAGGGGGATTAGGGGGAGTTTTTTTAGGGGAATGTAGCAAGACCCATCTAAAAAACTAATCGAGAACTTTAATAAAAGAGATTTAATGGGGCGTGCGTTTTTTTTTTTTTTTTTCACTGTCAAATGTATAGAGTTCTGTTTAGAGCTCAATCTTTAAAGAATGTATAATTTCCCTTTATATCTACACATATTTAAGATTTTAAATAAGTTGAAAAGGCTACAAATTGAAGTTTAAAAAAATTTCTAAGCCAAATAAGTTAAAAAAATTTAAATACTTTATTATTTAAAATTATAACCAAGCACCATTAATTACCTTTTTTTTATGTAAATAAATTGACACTTGTATAGTAAACATGTTTGATAAAATTTATTTATAATTTTAAAAATAAAAAATAAAAATCTCAAGCCTAACTTAAAAAGGAAATGTTACCATCATAATTGATTAACAACAGTGCTGGGGACCTCAGTGGGGGTGATCCCAGCACCCCCACCTCCACGTGGGGAGCTGCGAGAGCCAGACTAAAAAAAAATAAAAATTAAGCTAATAAAAAAATAATAAGAGTGGTAGGGGACTAAGTCTTTTTCTAATTGATTAATTATCAAAATTAAAGATGCACATAAATTGATCCACACATCTCGTTATCGAGAAAAAAATTAAAATAAAAATTTGACCTGTGGATGCAATTGAAACCATAATTGCTTTGCTTTTCAAGATCACAAACGAGTTGACTTGAGGCCAATAGTCAGTCAATCAACCTATCCCCACTTATTGCGTTTTCACTTGGAATATTACTTATCAAAGACTTTCAAAGTCAAAAAAAGACCAGAGTGACTTTGGTTTTTTGTTTTTTAAAATAATTATAATTGATTTCCTCTTAATAATAAAGAAATTAGTTCCCTTTGGTTCTAATTTTTAAAAAATTTAATTTTAAATTTTTTATATATATTTTTTAGTAACTATTTTTAATATTTTAAGAAAGTTTTTTACTTTTTAGATATAATTAATATAAAGACAATTAAAAAGTATAATATTTGCGAAAAAATATTTAAAAAATTTATTAAATACCAAAAATCTAAAAAATATATAAAAATTCAATATATTTTCATATTCTTATTTATTTATTAATTTTTTAAATATTTTTTTATAAATATTTTACTTTTTAGGTATATCTGGGTTAAGTGTATCTAAAAAGTAAAAAAATTACTTAAAAAATTCACTAAAAACAAAAAACAAAATAAAAAAAAGAAAAGAAAATAAAAACTCAATTTTTAGAAAATTAAATTCAAAAAATTAGAATCAAACAAGGTGTAGTTACTTAAAATTTTGATATGATTATACTAATTTCCCTTATAATAATAACAACTTTAAACATGTATTGCTAAATATTTCATATTTAAACATGTATTAATGTCAAATGATATAATTAAGTGGGCTCCTATTTGCAGGGTATAAAAAATTCCAATCAAGATATATTTTTATTGGGATACGAACTATTGATATCGGTTAATGAATGAAAACCTAATTCAATATTTGATATCTGAATAATTGATCTTTTATTTATATCTGATTTAAAAAAAATAAGATAAATTACAAATACACCCCCTGACATTTGATTAAAATACGAATCGCTCATTGTGGTTCTGGAAATTACGTTCCACCTCCTAAGGTTTCTAATTTTATAACAAATCACATATTTTATTAATAAATTATCAAGTCAATTAACAATTTCTAATGATATTAGAAATATATTTCAATTAATAATTTAGGTAATTTTATTATTGTATGGTAGAGCAATTATAAATTATATTTTTTTAGTTAATTCTGTTAAATAAAAAATTATGACAAAGGGGTATTCGTAATTTTTCAAATCACAGGGAACAATCTGTATTTTAAGAAAATCTCAAGGGATGTATTTATAATTTATCCAAAAAAAAATATGAACTTCAAAAAATGTACTATGAGACCATCTCCAACGGTGAACCAAACCCAGCATCAAATTTAAATTTTGATGAAAAATTCACTTTTTTGAGCTCCAACGGTTTCACCAAATCGATACCAAATCGAGAATTCAGCAAATCTTGTATCAAAATGAGAACAGGTGAAGCATTTCACCAAAACACTGTTCCTGACCGTTGGGAGAGACCAACCGGTCAACCGCCTAAAGGTTCAAACGGTTCGAAGAAAAGGTTCAGACAATTAAAATAAAAAAAAAAAAAAATTTTTTTGCCTAGGTGGTCGACCACCCGGTCGACCGGCCGGTTGACCACCCGGTCGACCACCCAAAAGTTCAAAAAGTTTAGAAAAAAGGGTTCAAACCGGTAAAAAAAAAAAAAAAAAAAAAATTTTTTTTTGCCGTTACCAGTCGACCGGCCGGGCGACCACCTGGTTGTCACAGACAGTCCCAGACAGATTTGATATTTGGTGAACCATTGGAACCTCTGGTATCAAATCAGGAAAATAGTGATTTTTTTACTCAGATTTGATGAAAAATTTGATGAACCGTTGGAGATGCTCTGAGAAGCTCTCCATAATTATCTTTCATTTTACTTAACGAATTTGCTTTAATTACTGTCATTCATCCAACACTTGTACTATTCAAATATGGAATTTGAGTATTTGAGAACAAGGATAATGGAAGATAAAATAAAAATTTTAGTTTATCCATTTGACTAATGAATGACTAACAATAAAAATTAAATTATTATAAAATTTATATTTTAAGAAGGTAAAATATAATTAAATTAAAATTAAAAAATTAGATATTTTAATAATGCTGACGTTTTCACAGACGACACCAAATTGTGTGCGAAAGAATCTTACCACACTGGGGAGATGGCAATGAACTGCAATAACACGCTGAAATCTCACTCTTCGTATTGAGCTTACAACTACAAACGAAATGTTAGGTTAGAATGGTCAGTTATAGGACTTTCTTCTACTACCTAAGTCAGTGATTGTCGGTTAGAAATTCTCAATATGACAGTGAAGAATAGCTAGATTGCTTATGATTGTGTACCTTATTCTTGTAATTGTGTACCTTATTCTTGTAATAATGTTGGAGATTGCTGTTGAGTGATTATAGCAACTACTTTTTATTGTTTGGCTTTAGGTAGAATGGTGTCTCATGCTTGCAATATCTACGAAATAGATAAGTATTGTCTCACATAAGGTAGACTATTTCTGACCTCGTCCACCAACTGCTCTAGTTTGGCCACTCGTTCTAAATGTAGCTCGATCTATCCTGGCCTGTGACCTTGTTTGGTCATTTTGCTACGTAGCCTGCTCGATCATCGTGCTATCTGTTCGGCCATATAGCTTACCTATTCGGATTTTACCTCCCATAAAGAATAAAAGATAGAATAAAAATTTTAGGTTGTATTTGGTTTTGTGTTCCAAACACATTTTCACCCGCTGATTTAAGTGTGTGTTTGTTTTGAGCTTTGAAATTATAATTCTACACCACTTTTGAAAATTCCTTTCTAGGCGGAAAAATTTGACTAATCCGGTCGTCCTCCTGGACGTCCAGTCGATTGGAACAGTGTTCGGTTTTTTTTTTTTTTGGCACATGTTATTTTTATATTGTAAATAAAAATATTTTCAGTTTTTTTTTTAAAATTTTCAAATGAGCTTTGAATAGAATTTTGGGTTGTGTGTTTGGTTATGAGTTGTAAGTTTTTTAATCAAATAACTTTTCTAATTTTAAAAACTCAAAACTCCCTCCAAAATTTAATTCAAAACTCTTTTCAAAACTCATAACCAAACAAATGTTCCATACTCAAATTATAATTTAAAAACTCACAGACTCAAAATACAACTTTATTCTCAAATCATATTTAGAAAATTTTACCAAACGCTACATTAGTTTGTCCATTTAACTAATGAATGACTAGCAGTATTAAATTAAAATATTATAAAATTTATATTTTAAGATCATCTTCATCCAAATTTTCAAAATGTCAAATTATTATTATTATTATTATTTTTTTAAGACTTAGGTGGTAGATTAGCATATGTCAATTTCATAGTTCTAAAAAGAAACTCTCCACCTGATAATCAAATTTATTCTTCTTTTATTTTTTACATTAATATTTTTAAAACTTTTTTATTTTATTAATTAAAATGATTTTTTTTTTTTTTTACAAGAGGTTTGATCCTATTTAAATAGCATCTTCTTTTTCTTTTCTAAAAAGTGCCTCCTGAATTTAATTGAAAACTTTGGCCTAATGGTTGTGTAGAACCACTTTATAGTGTGAGGTTCTGGATTAAATTCGTATAGAGAGAAGTTTGATGCTTGTGGTAGGGTTTGTTTTTCCTCTATTATGGTTGATTGTATGTAATAGTTGATTATTCTTCCCAAGTCTGGGTTTGTTGTAGATGTTAGACTTGATAATTGTTGGTTTTCTAACTATTGTTGGGTTAGTAGTTAATTTGATGTAATATTTTTCATATTTGTAATCACTCTTTTTCCGTTCGATTAGAAAAACAAACAAATAATTATTTAAACAAAGTTTACAATTTTTATTGATTGCTACTTAAATATTCTTTTTATTTGGTGAAAAGGTAAAATTAGAATACAATACATATTCAAATTAAAAAAATTGACAATAAATAAATATCATAGTATTTAGGGGAGAATCATAGTACAGCACATAATTTTTTTTAAAGACTCCATCAGTATTTCAGATGCTTCACCAAAAAATTGAATGTGTTGGGTGAAAAGACTGTAAAAATTGAGAATATAAAAAGTTCATAGTGTGAATGATTAAAAAAATACTACCCAACTCTAAATTTATAGATGATAAAATGAAAAAGAAAGTATTTAAAAAAAAAAAAAAATTGCAACAGTTAAAACATTGACCCAAGTTTAGTTCATAATTTATTTATTTTTTAGTCCCTTGGCTACATTCTCAATAATTAAATAAAAAAGAGGACATGATCTAAATCCATGCCAATATGTTACTGTCAAATGACAACTCAACTTTTGAAGTTTCAAACCAGATCTTTTGAAGTTATCAATTCTTATCATCATTTAATTGCTAGGTCAAAATTGAAGCTCTGGATGGAGCTGATCTAAGAAGGCATAATACAATTATATTAAAATTATAAAATTTAACTTAATTTTTTTTTTAATTATTTGAGAAGATCTTTTTTATTTATTAATTATATAGAGGAGAGGACTTTGTTGTGTGGGGTCCTATTTCATCCATGAAAGGACTTGTGTGGGCTCCAATTTCATCTATGAGAAAGACCTTTCCTTGATTAACAAGTCAGGAGTCATGACCTCACTCACTTTGGATGGTTGTAAGGACACTTGGTGGGTCTCAATTGGCTTTCGTGTGTGTGGGTGGGTGTGAGTTCATTTAGGATGATTTGTTAGTGATAAAGAATCTAGATTCTTTATGGGGCGTTGCATTATCTATTAAGCATATGATACGGATATATCGATAGTTAAAATTGAAAAAAAGAAAAAGAAAAAGAAAAGGAAAAAGAAAGTAGGTTGCAAGTACGATTCAATATGTTTGTAAAAAAATATTTATTTTTAATTTAGAATAATGTAAAAATTAATTAAATAGTTTAATTTATTAAGATTCAACTTGCAATTAATATTTAAAAAATTGTTATAGATTCTAAATATTCTATCAAATTTTCTACCAAACTTTTTATATGAGTATGATACCTACACAAATCTACATGTGTGTGGGTTCCATAGGTTTGGTAGAAAATTTAATAGATTATTTGGGATCCCCAGCATAACTCTAATATTTAATGTCAAAAGTAAAGATATAGATCAAAATCAAATGTCAATATATTAAATAACTTACAAATCAGAGTTTAATTTTAAAAACAAGCTAAGCATAATTAAAAATAAAAAAGAAGTCTAGTGAAAGAAATTTTATCTCTGTAATAAAAGAAAATATTATTTCAACTGAGATATAGTACGATTTGGATATATAGTAGGTACGTTTGGATATACCAAAAATTAAGAAAAAAAATTTAGATACGTATTTTATATGCCGGTAAATATCTGACACAAATACAACATATTTTTTGAATAACCCATCTTTCATAATTCATATAGTATATTTTGTAGTATCTCAAAATAACATTCAGTGTGTTTGGTTTGAGTTTTTTGAATTAAATTTTTTGAAAATTGAGTTTTTTGATTTTCGTATTTTTTTGTTTTTAGTGAATATTTTAAAAATTTTAAATATATTTTTTATTTTTTTAGATGCACCTTACTTAGATATATCTAAAAAGTAAAAAATTTGTGAAAAAATATTTTTAAAAATTAATAAATACATAAAAATATAAAAAATGTACTGAATTCTAGTATTTTTTTTTTTTATATTTTTGGTATTTAGTGAATTTTTAAAAGGTTTTTTTCAAATTTTTTTTTTACTTTTTAGGTATATTTATGTTAGGTATGTCTAAAAATTAAAAAAATTGCTCAAAATATTAAAAAAAATTAGTAAAAACAAAAAAAACACGAAAAATAAGAAAATAAAATTTTCTGAAAAATATTTTTAAAAAATGATAACCAAGCATATCGATTGTTTTGTTAGCAATAGGAGCAGATGGAAAGAGGAGCCATGATTTATTTATTTATTTTTAATTTTATTCTAAAATAACATTATTTTAAGGCTTTATTTGTCATAATCTAAAAAAGTTAAAAAGTCAAAAGATCACTATCCTATTTAAATCATATCATTTTATTTAAGTCACATCACCTCTCTACTACATCACTTCAAACCTAACCTATACCCAATTCATATTTTATAAAAAATTAAAAAATACATTTATTTAGATTATCCCAAACTACCCATATTACAAGAGATTTGAATTGGTCGAGCAATGTGACCATACAATTTTATTTATTATTATTATTTTTTAAATAATGGCAATGGCAATGCCAATGCCAAGGGCCAATGTCAAGTCACTTTCTTGCTTTTGTTGGCACCTGCCTTGAAGATTCTGCTTCTGCATAAGAGTGCCATCACTCGAGCCAATATTTAAAATTTGAGTGTGACATTTGAGGGTAGATTTGGGTTGGGGGGTTCTTGAGTTTCCTTACGCAACAAGTTTAATTTGTTTATAGGAAAATTGAGAGGAAATAAAACTTTATAAAAGGAGTGGTGGGGATTTAAAAATAAATTAACTTGAGAATCCAACCAACTTGATCCATAAAGGTGGAACCTGGGTCTTACGTGAATCTTTAAAATCGAGCTTTTTATATATAATAAAATACATAATGTTTATATTTAATATCCATACAAATTTTAATTATTAAAATTAAATAAATTTTCATAAACAAAAGCAGAAGTATAAGATTCGTTACCATAAGTATAAGACTTATCAATTATCTTATGGATTGAGAAATATATGAAATTTTCATAGTATTATTTTTCATAGCTCTTTTTGTACTTTAAATAGATTTTAGCCTTTTTAGATTTGTACTAAAAAAATTAACAATTAGAAATAACAGAAAATGATACATTTTATGTTATACTTGTTTCAATCTAATTATTCTTTATGATTTTTTTAATATAATATTAATAATTTTTGCAATTAAAATTTTAAATTTTATAAAATTGTTATTCATATTAAATAAGAAGGGTAAAATTGGAATAAGATACACTATTATGGAGTAATAAATTTTTTGGAAATATTTTATTACAAATAGGACTTAGTTGTCCATATTAAAATTTGATAGCAATGTTTTGAAATCCAAACCGGTAAGCGAACTAGAAAAGAGACTGAGTGGACCGGTCACCGATTTAACCGTCGGGTCAAAACGGTTGAACCATGACGTCATAATTATATCATAAATATATTTAAAAATATAAGTATATAAAAATAATTAAATTCAACAAAATAATAGAATTTTCAATTACATTAACAGACAAACATTTAAATAATTGCAATACTAGATTAAAGAGCACTGGATTTAAAAGTGTTCAACTACATTAACAAACAAACAAACATTTAAATAATTACAAACGTTTAAATATTTATTGGTATTACTATACCAGAGAAGCTTAAGCATGTAAAATGAAGAGACAAAAACAAAGCAACAGCGCAGAGAAAAAGCAAAAAGAAAGATGAAGGGGGAGAGAGAGGAGAAGAGAGAAAGCCAAAAACTCTCACCGGAACAGAGTAGCACCATAGGTCGAAATCCTCACCGAAATTGTGTCCTCCGTTCACTGGAATCTAGCGGCTGGACAAAGAATGTGAGAGAGGTTGAAACCGACACCTAAAAGAGAGAGAGAGAGAGGAGCCGAAAACCCTTCCCCTTATTTGGCAAGTCTGTGTAGCCCTAACATGTGGGATTTTTTTGAGGGTTTTTTTTATATGTTCAACAAAACCGGCTGGTTCGTAAAACCCAGTCTAGGTCGCCAGGTTTGGTGGTTGAACTGGCGATTCTTCCATTTCTTTCAATTTACACCAGTTTTGAAGCTTGTTCGGGTCTAGGGGGTTTTCTGGACCAGAACAAGGTCCGGTCACCCGTTCGACCGATCCAACTGGTCCGACCGACCGGTCCGGTTTGAGTTTCAAAACATTGTTTGATAGGACTCAATAGTAATTTTGATAGCAAAATAAGACTTATTGATTATTTTCCCTATAAATTATATACTAAATTTATTCATATATATCAAGACATAAGAAAAATCATTAAGAACTAAAAAAATAAATAAATGAATTAGGTTATTGTTGAGATAATTCGAACATGAACCTAAAATAACACAACACGACACAACGCTCACCTCAGGTTGAGGGCCCCTATATTTGTTCAAATTTTGGAATCTGAGGTGACCGTCTTGGGCGCATTTCATTAGGGTTGGCCCTTGGTGGGTTCGATTTTTTCAATACATTAGTTCGGTTTCAGATTTTAAAATCATAAACCTAATATGATTCGGTTGATTCTTAATTTAGGCTATGCGTAAACTAAAACAATTTGAGATCCAAATCTATATACTACATAAAATTTTATTTATATTGACATGTTTTTATGTAATTGACCTATTAAAAATATATATATATATATATGAAAAAATTTATTATTAAATTCTCAAACTGATATTTCATTTACTCATTCGTCCATTAATGTATTCCTTATCTTCATATATTTGGTGATAATTTATTTAGAGTATCTCCAATCCAACATCAGATGTTTCATCGAATTTGAATTTGATGAAAAACATCTCATTTTGACTCTCCAACCCTTTCACTAGATTCATATCAAATAGAGGAAAAACCAAAACTTTCATCAAATGAAAAGAGTTTTTCATCTTTCATCAAATTTAACTGAGAAAATTTTATTTTACCCTTATGCTTTCCTCGATTTTCAATGACATGCCCAGATTTTGAATAATTTCAATTTTATCCCCAAATTTTTTGAAATCGTATCATTTTTACCCTTACTGTCACATTTGCAAAGAAAAAAAGTTTAAAAAAGAATTACATTTTAGCCCCAAATTTTGAAACAAAAATGCAAACCTACCCTCTCCTACCTAAACTGCCACGACCCAAACCAGTCTCTAAATGTTTAGTATCGTAACGAGCCAGTAATCCTAAGATTACCAATAGCCTCTGAAACATATTAACAAATAAGGGGCTAGCAGAAGCAAATACAAATATACATTGTTCATAGAGCTGTGCAGACTTATGTAGGATAGAAAATTTAAAACTTTCTTTACATATATGATGACATCATCCCATGTACAGATATAACAAAAAAGGACTTAGGCTTATATACAGAATAAAAACAAACGTTTACAAAGGTAAACAAAGACTTGAGACTTTATTTCAAAAACTTGACTGCACTAATTTCCAGGAACCTCCACGTGAGGCACGGTGGTTGGCTTGACAAAACTGTAACAACCCTCATACTGCTTACCGATTAATTACCGATTACTGCTAAACTGAGAATGATTATGATTGGTAATTGAACTGACTGGATCACTGAACTGACTGACTGAAAATTGAAACTGATTGATTGAGTATAACTATTGTATTGCATATTCTATCTGTTTGATTGATTATTTATCTGTTCATGTTTTATGTTTAAACTGCTAATTGAAGGCCTTATCGGCGGCCGAACCGTAAATTGATTGATGATTTGGAACCATTAGAATTTATATAATTTTATGGTGTATTTGATCAAAATGTGATTTGGTATGATTAAACTAGATTAAATAGAGCCAAATTATCAGAGTTGCCTTATTTACGGAATTGCCATTGAGTGGGTCTTAGTTTATTATTATTCTTGAGCCTCATACACTCAAACAAAACATATTCATCAGCCCATTTCTTTACTCTAGCCGACCAAGAGAGGGAGAAGGAGAGAATTTGAGTTCCATCTAGGGAATTGGCTTGTAGACTTGAAGATTGGTAGAAGATTTGTGCAATTGAGCTTCCATACTTAGAATTAAGGACTTTAGGTAAGGAATCCAACCCTCTAATTGTGAGTTTGAGCTAAGTCTTGCATGGTTCATGCTTCATTGTAGAACTAAGTCATGCTTTAGTGCAAATGAGTTGAATTAGAGCTAAATTGTTGCATGCATGTACATGTCTCTCACTTTTGAGGTGGTTCTCCATAGATTATCACATGCATGTCCATGTTTTGATAATAAACCATGTTTTCATCTTGTTTTTGGAACAATTGGCTCCTTAGAGCACCAAAGTGAAGTTTGGAAATGATTTGAATCCATGCATGTTGCATGTTCATCTTGTTCTTGAAAAAATGGTTTGAAATTGGGTTTGAATTAAACACCCTTGGGCTTTGATTTCTTAAATTGAGCTTTGAATGATGTTATTCTATGGGTTTGCAAGAGATTTTCCAGAAAATAGCCCAAGGAGATCGATAATATTGCTTTTGAACTTGGTTTTGAGCTTGGGACTCAAATCTGGAATTTCCAGATTTTGGTTGTCCGCTCGAGCGGGGGAAGTGCCGCTCGAGCGGGAAAATCGAGCTCCCAGCATCTTGCACTGTTTTACAGTCCGCTCGAGCGGAGTATTGGACGCTCGAGCGGAGTCGTGTGTCTCGCGCTCGAGCGGGCGTCGAGCGGAGATTTCACCTATCCAGTACTTTTTGGTACGCTCGAGCGGGGATGTTGCCGCTCGAGCGGGTACTTTTGTATGCTTGTCCGCTCGAGCGGGGAAACCTACGCTCGAGCGGGACCCTGTTTCACTGAAATTTCTGAAAAATGTTTTCTAAGTGCATCTTTGCATCCTCATTCCATTCTAGGCATTCTTAGGCCTAGTTTAAGACATCTTAATGAGGATATAGATGTAGAACACACCGAGGCAATTAGAGGTTAAGTTATTATCTTTCCCCAACTGTATAGCTTAGTGTGTGTTCGATCTGTTAACTATGTAGGGTTGGCGACTGGGGAAACACGCTCTAGCATACTGTAGCCCAGAACTCTGTGAGTAACAATTGTGTAAAGATATGTTTAAATGATTATCTTCTGAAATACTGAACTGAACTGTTTACCGAATTGATATTGTTGACTGTATGAATGTATGTCCTGTATTCTAAACTGTATTGTGGCATCTTTAGCAACTACTGTTTACTGTTACTGCTACCGTTTGAGAAATCTCTGCCATCGACGGTCTGTGAACGGATGGCCCCACCGACGGTCTATGAACGGGTGGATTTATCTAATCGACTCGGTTCCCATGTTGGAACCACTACTGTTTACTGATTGATGGCCATCAGTTATTGTTCGGTCTTTTAAGACCTATCGTTTACTGTACTGCTATGCTAATGGATGTACTACATATTACTGAATGACAGATATACTGAATCAATGAACTGTTTTCATTACTGTAAGGACATTCATTCTTAACTCCTTTACGCATTATGTTATTCACTGGTCTTTAGCTCACTGCTCATATATATATGTAGGTGTACAGGCACCGGATCAAAGCTAGAAGCGTCGGAGTAAACCCCAGTTTTGTCAAGCCAACCAACGTGCCTCACTGCGAGGTTCCGAGCCTATCATGCTAAGGCTTAGGGGTGTTTTAGTATTTCCCCTTTTTGCACTGTCTCACTGTTTTGTAATAACCGAATGGATTGTATAGACTGAATGTTTACCGTCCGGTTGAGTGGGGATTAAGTCCCTGTTTCACTGAATGACATGTATGTATATGTACTGTTCTGTAAATATGTATGAAAATCTTTTTGGCATACAGACTGTCACAGCTCATTGGACATTATTTTATTACTGTATTGGCTTCTGCCAGGCCCTGTACTCTGTTTTACTGAATTACTGTTAAGCAGGCCTTCGGTAATCTCGGGTTACTGGCCGGTTACGGTGCTAAACCCATAGGGCCGGGTTTGGGTCGTGACAGAGTGGTATCAGAGCGATACTTAACCACGAGTTATACCGCACACACGTGTCCAAATGAGCTATAGGGTGTCCTAGAAAAGTGATTAGGGCATTCATGAGCATGAAAAGTGTGTGGTTATGGCATGACTGATTATGTTTTAATGTGTTAACCTGTTTGAACACATGACTGCTTATGTGATAAACTGTTTAAGTATGTAACTGCTTACGATTGAAACTGTTATAACTGTTTATCGAATAATGGATAATGCAAATGAATCTGAATCCTCATCCACTGAGGCAAGAATGGTGAGAATGGAAAGAATAATGGATATGATAACTGCTAGACTTGATCAACAACAGAACCAACAGCCCCCACCTCTTCCTCCTCCGGTACAGCCGGAACCGAATGTGAATGTAAATGATGGGGACATAATTGCTCTTACCCAGAAGTTCAGCAAAATGAAACCGCCATCCTTTCAGGGAGGCCTTGAACCGTTGAAAGCTGAAGCTTGGGTACTTGAAACTGAAAAGCTATTTGAAGTGTTTCCGTGCTCCGAGGCACATAAAGTACTGTTGGCCACCTTTACTCTGCAAGAAGAAGCTAGAAGGTGGTGGATGCTTATCCGAGATGAAAATACTGTTATGACTTGGGCTCAATTCAAAGGAGCCTTCTTTGAGAAGTACTTCCCTCAATGTGTCAGGGATAAAAAAGTGACAGAATTTGAACAACTGAAACAGGGCACAATGTCTGTTGTCGAATATGAGACAAAGTTCACCGAGCTAGATATGCACCGCATATGGTGGACACCGACTACAAGAAGGCCAGAAAGTTTGAAGGCGGCCTTAATGTGGCAATACTGGACAGAATAAATGTTTTAAAGCTACCGACCTATGTGGGTGTTCTTGACCGAGCATTGATGGCCGAGTCGAACATCGAAGCTGTGAAACAATCTGAAACACCAGCGCCTGAATGGCGTGGCAAAAGACAAAATTTCAAATTCAAGAAAGGCAAGCATAATCAATCGAACAAAAAGCAAAATACAGGGTCAACGACTACTTCTAGTCAAGGAAACCGTCCCTTTCCGCCCTGTTCCGAATGTGGCAGAAACCACAAGGGAGTTTGTTACAAGATATCAGGAGCTTGCTACAGGTGTGGCAAAATAGGCCACATGGTTAAAGACTGTCCCTCTGCTCCACAAGCTAGTAGTAAAGCTACACCGAGTGCAGCAGCATCAACAGTTGCACCAAAGCCTAACCCCAAAGCTACCGGGAAAGAGCCTATGAGGCAGGGCCGAGTGTTTGCCCTAGTACCGGGAGACGTGCAAAATACTGAGACCGTTGTGTCAGGTATCCTCTTTATCTGTGCTCAAAATGCATATGTACTGATTGATTCGGGGTCTACACATTCTTATGTGTCACATGCTTTTTCACGAAAATTGAATAGACCCTTAGAACCCATGAACTATCTGTTAGCTGTATCATCACCTGTTGGGGGATCCATGACATGTGCATACATGTATCCTGCTTGTGAAATTATTGTTAAGGATATGCATATGTTTGTTGATTTACTGCCATTGAACATAGACCATTTTGATGTTATATTGGGGATGGACTGGTTAACGAAATATCATGCCACCATTGACTGTGTAACGAAACAAGTAGTTTTCCGTCCACCGGGTTTGCCCGAATTTGTGTTTAATGGGAGTAGAGTAGTGCCTCCTCCGTATTTGATTTCTTCCGTAAAAGCTGTTAAATTGATTAGAAAGGGGTGTAAAGGATATCTGTGTTCTGTACTGACTATATCTACTGATGATAATGTTAGAACTGATGTGAACTGTATTCCTATAGTCAGAGAATTCCCAGATGTATTTCCAGATGATCTGTCAGGGGATTTGATTGACAGGGAGATTGAGTTCACCGTTGATGTAATTCCGGGAACACAACCGATATCTAAAGCTCCTTACCGAATGGCCCCAACTGAAAGAACTGAAAGTGCAACTGCAAGAACTGTTAGACAAAAAGTTCATCAGACCTAGTACCTCACCGTGGGGCGCACCTGTTCTGTTTGTAAAGAAGAAAGATGGCTCACTGAGACTGTGTATTGACTACCGGGAACTGAACAAGGTAACCGTGAAAAATAAATACCCATTACCTCGTATTGATGACTTATTTGATCAGTTACAGGGTGCCCAAGTATTTTCCAAGATTGATCTCAGATCGGGATACCATCAATTGAAAGTCAAACCAGAAGACATTGATACGACTGCTTTTAGAACAAGGTATGGACATTACGAATTTTTAGTTATGCCTTTTGGAGTTACCAATGCACCTACAGCATTTATGGACCTCATGAATAGAATCTTCAAACCGTACCTTGATGACTTCATTGTGGTATTTATTGATGACATATTAATTTATTCCAAAAGCGTAGAAGAACATGAACATCATCTGAGACTTGCCCTACAGACCCTAAGGGAACAGAAACTGTATGCTAAACTATCTAAATGTGAGTTTTGGCTTGATCATGTTATGTTTTTGGGGCATGTTGTTAGCAAAGATGGAATTTCTGTTGATCCGCAGAAAATTGAAGCTGTAGTAAACTGGCCTAGACCGACAAATGTGACCGAAGTCCGAAGCTTTTTGGGATTGGCTGGATATTACAGAAGATTTGTCAAAGATTTCTCCAAAATTGCCTTACCATTGACTCAACTGACACAGAAAGGGATATCATTTGACTGGACTGACCAGAGGGAATCAGCGTTCCAAGAGTTGAAAACTCGATTGGTGACTGCGCCTGTCCTTACCCTACCTTCAGGTACGGATGGTTATACTGTATTTAGTGATGCTTCTCATAAGGGTTTGGGATGTGTTTTAATGCAGAATGGGAAAGTAATTGCCTATGCTTCCCGACAACTGAGGCCTCATGAAAAGAACTACCCAACCCATGACCTGGAACTTGCTGCAGTGGTCTTTGCACTGAAAATCTGGCGTCACTATCTGTATGGGGCAACATGTGAAGTATATACCGACCACAAGAGTCTGAAGTATTTCTTCACCCAGAAAGAATTGAACATGAGACAGCGGAGATGGCTGGAACTGATCAAAGACTATGACCTACAGATTCTGTATCATCCGGGAAAAGCCAACACCGTTGCCGATGCATTGAGTCGGAAATCGATTGGGAACTTAGCTTGCTTACTCACCGGGCAGAAGGAGTTGCTTTGTGACCTTAAAAAATCTGAAATTGAAATTGTTTTGCGAGAACAAGGTGGAACCTTAGCTGCTATTTCTGCTCAACCGGCTTTAATTGAGAGATTAAAGAGAAACAGCAACAGGATGACTTCTTGAAAAAGATCATCGAAGAAAGAGAATCTAAACCGAGACCGGGATTCAAATTTGAAAATGATGTACTGAAGTTTCAAGAAAGACTGGGTGTACCGAATGACACTGAACTGAAAAGAAGAGTTCTGCAAGAGGGCCACAACTCAAAATTTTCTATCCACCCAGGGAATACGAAAATGTATCAGGATTTGAAATTGAATTTCTGGTGGCCGGGAATGAAGAAAGAGATTGCCGATTTTGTATCAAAATGTCTTCATTGCCAACAAGTCAAAGCGGAACATCAGCGACCCGCAGGCTTACTGCAACCCCTACCCATACCGGAGTGGAAATGGGAGCATATCACGATGGATTTTATCGTTGGATTGCCTCGCTCCAGAAGAGGTATGGATTCAATTTGGGTCATTGTTGATAGACTGACCAAATCTGCTCACTTCTTACCTGTTAAGACAATTTATAATGTGGACAAATTGGCTATACTCTATATTGATGAAATTGTTAGACTGCATGGGGTGCCCGTGTCCATTGTTTCTGATAGGGATTCGAAGTTTACGTCGAGGTTTTGGCAAAGCCTACAAACTGCATTGGGGACTGAACTGAGGCTGAGTAGTGCCTATCATCCTCAGACAGATGGCCAATCTGAAAGGACCATCCAGACTTTGGAGGATTTACTGAGAATGTGTGTCCTTGATTTTCAGGGAAATTGGGAAAGTCATTTGTCATTGGCTGAATTCGCCTACAACAACAGCTACCATTCGAGTATCGGTATGGCGCCTTTCGAGGCATTGTATGGCAGGAAATGTAGATCTCCGATTTGCTGGGCAGAAGTTGGAGATGGGCCTTTGCTTAGGCCCGAAAATTGTGTATGAAACGACTGAGAAAGTGAAACTGATACAACAGAGACTGAAAACTGCACAGAGTAGATAGAAGAGTTATGCAGATGTTAGAAGACGGTACAGAGAGTATGAAGTAGGTGATCACGTCTTTGTGAAAGTGACACCAATGAAAGGCCAGACTCGTTTTGGAGTCAAAGGCAAGTTAGCGCCGAGGTATGTCGGACCGTATGAGATTATTGAGAAAATCAATCCGGTGGCGTATCAAGTTGCGCTCCCTCCTGAAATGGAGCATATGCATAACGTCTTCCACATTTCGATGTTGAGAGATTATCTCCGGGATCCATTCCACGTGATTGAGCCTACTCGGATAGTGTTGAGTGATGACTACACTTACGAGGAGCGGCCTATACAGATTGTAAACCGACGGATCAAGAAATTGAGGAACAAAGAGATCCCGCTAGTGAAAGTTGACTGGCAAAACCATGGTGGCGTGTATGCCACTTGGGAGAGGGAAGATGACATGGCTAAAAGATACCCAGAACTGTTTCCACTGAACCCTGTTTTCTTCCAGAATGAAGGTAACTCGAGTTTAGAGGACTAAACTCTTTTTAAGGAGGGGAGACTGTAACAACCCTCATACTGCTTACCGATTAATTACCGATTACTGCTAAACTGAGAATGATTATGATTGGTAATTGAACTGACTGGATCACTGAACTGACTGACTGAAAATTGAAACTGATTGATTGAGTATAACTATTGTATTGCATATTCTATCTGTTTGATTGATTATTTATCTGTTCATGTTTTATGTTTAAACTGCTAATTGAAGGCCTTATCGGCGGCCGAACCGTAAATTGATTGATGATTTGGAACCATTAGAATTTATATAATTTTATGGTGTATTTGATCAAAATGTGATTTGGTATGATTAAACTAGATTAAATAGAGCCAAATTATCAGAGTTGCCTTATTTACGGAATTGCCATTGAGTGGGTCTTAGTTTATTATTATTCTTGAGCCTCATACACTCAAACAAAACATATTCATCAGCCCATTTCTTTACTCTAGCCGACCAAGAGAGGGAGAAGGAGAGAATTTGAGTTCCATCTAGGGAATTGGCTTGTAGACTTGAAGATTGGTAGAAGATTTGTGCAATTGAGCTTCCATACTTAGAATTAAGGACTTTAGGTAAGGAATCCAACCCTCTAATTGTGAGTTTGAGCTAAGTCTTGCATGGTTCATGCTTCATTGTAGAACTAAGTCATGCTTTAGTGCAAATGAGCTGAATTAGAGCTAAATTGTTGCATGCATGTACATGTCTCTCACTTTTGAGGTGGTTCTCCATAGATTATCACATGCATGTCCATGTTTTGATAATAAACCATGTTTTCATCTTGTTTTTGGAACAATTGGCTCCTTAGAGCACCAAAGTGAAGTTTGGAAATGATTTGAATCCATGCATGTTGCATGTTCATCTTGTTCTTGAAAAAATGGTTTGAAATTGGGTTTGAATTAAACACCCTTGGGCTTTGATTTCTTAAATTGAGCTTTGAATGATGTTATTCTATGGGTTTGCAAGAGTTTTTCCAGAAAATAGCCCAAGGGGATCGACAATATTGCTTTTGAACTTGGTTTTGAGCTTGGGACTCAAATCTGGAATTTCCAGATTTTGGTTGTCCGCTCGAGCGGGGGAAGTGCCGCTCGAGCGGGAAAATCGAGCTCCCAGCATCTTGCACTGTTTTACAGTCCGCTCGAGCGGAGTCGTGTGTCTCGCGCTCGAGCGGGCGTCGAGCGGAGATTTCACCTATCCAGTACTTTTTGGTACGCTCGAGCGGGGATGTTGCCGCTCGAGCGGGTACTTTTGTTTGCTTGTCCGCTCGAGCGGGGAAACCTGCGCTCGAGCGGGACCCTGTTTCATTGAAATTTCTGAAAATGTTTTCTAAGTGCATCTTTGCATCCTCATTCCATTCTAGGCATTCTTAGGCCTAGTTTAAGACATCTTAATGAGGATATAGATGTAGAACACACCGAGGCAATTAGAGGTTAAGTTATTATCTTTCCCCAACTGTATAGCTTAGTGTGTGTTCGATCTGTTAACTGTGTAGGGTTGGCGACTGGGGAAACACGCTCTAGCATACTGTAGCCCAGAACTCTGTGAGTAACAATTGTGTAAAGATATGTTTAAATGATTATCTTCTGAAATACTGAACTGAACTGTTTACCGAATTGATATTGTTGACTGTATGAATGTATGTCCTGTATTCTAAACTGTATTGTGGCATCCTTAGCAACTACTGTTTACTGTTACTGCTACCGTTTGAGAAATCTCTGCCATCGACGGTCTGTGAACGGATGGCCCCACCGACGGTCTATGAACGGGTGGATTTATCTAATCGACTCGGTTCCCATGTTGGAACCACTACTGTTTACTGATTGATGGCCATCAGTTATTGTTCGGTCTTTTAAGACCTATCGTTTACTGTACTGCTATGCTAATGGATGTACTACATATTACTGAATGACATATATACTGAATCAATGAACTGTTTTCATTACTGTAAGGACATTCATTCTTAACTCCTTTACGCATTATGTTATTCACTGGTCTTTAGCTCACTGCTCATATATATATGTAGGTGTACAGGCACCGGATCAAAGCTAGAAGCGTCGGAGTAAACCCCAGTTTTGTCAAGCCAACCAACGTGCCTCACTGCGAGGTTCCGAGCCTATCATGCTAAGGCTTAGGGGTGTTTTAGTATTTCCCCTTTTTGCACTGTCTCACTGTTTTGTAATAACCGAATGGATTGTATAGACTGAATGTTTACCGTCCGGTTGAGTGGGGATTAAGTCCCTGTTTCACTGAATGACATGTATGTATATGTACTGTTCTGTAAATATGTATGAAAATCTTTTTGGCATACAGACTGTCACAGCTCATTGGACATTATTTTATTACTGTATTGGCTTCCGCCAGGCCCTGTACTCTGTTTTACTGAATTACTGTTAAGCAGGCCTTCGGTAATCTCGGGTTACTGGCCGGTTACGGTGCTAAACCCATAGGGCCGGGTTTGGGTCGTGACAAAAACAGATCCAGACTTGAAGTCCTAAGCCTGGTTGTGCGCCTGATCACTTACATAAACCAAACCAAACCAAGCCTTAAGTCCCAGTGTAAAGGTTTTGATGAATGATGTCCATAACATATTCAGAAATCAGAATTCGGATAAAAAACAGATTCTTGCACATATTCAGATTTGCAAATAGTTATACGTGATACATCCATTAGCTAATAGATCAGACTGGTCACGAAGACTCACGTGTAGAGTAGGCAGCCATATAGACCCACATTCACATGAGATGGTTATTAAGACCTACGTATAGATCAATAGTAGATTATGCATAATTAGTTCTATGAATGGAACCCACGTGAAACTCTAGTACCAAGTAACAGATAACACATGACTGATTCACATGATACTAAGGAAGTCGTGAATACATTTTAGAAAATTGGACATTCATTCATGATTCACAAAATAGCATTTTAGAAAATAGATCATATCATATTAGTAATAAAATACTTATAGTCAAACATAGCTTTACAAAGTTGTTACTCACGGATAGCTCCAGAGGAGAATCAAATGAATCAGACAGATCAGATGGACTATGGTGCGTGACCTACACAAACATATGACAGATACATACATACGCTCGGCAAACACTTAACGTATCACTTTTCTTTTTTAGTGTGTTTCTAATTCATTTTCTCATTATTGTAGCCTAAATCATGTCGTAAGAGTACCTTAGATGAAATGATGATGTAAAAATGTATTTTGAAAACACTTGCAAAATTTTGGAAAACACGGCAGTTCGCTCAAGCGAAGATTTGGTCACTTGAGCGATCTACAAAGTCTGCAAAAATACTGGATGCCCTTATTTTATGCTCGAGCCAACTTTTGGTCGCTTGAGCCAAGGTTCAAAACAAAAGGTGGTCCCTTGAGCGGTCTTTTGGTCACTCAAGCTAACCATTAATCTCTGCAAAACTTCTAAGAGCTTGAGATTTACGCTCGAGCGATGGTTTGGTTGCTCTAATGGTGCGACCAAATTATGGAATTTTCAGATTGCTGTTCCAAGTTCAAAACTCAATTCCCAAGCTTCAAAGCTCATTCTTTTGGGCCAAAACTTAAGAAAACATGTTGAAACTCATTAAACTTCATGAATTAAAGATCACTTTGCAAATCAAACCCCAAAAATATGCCAATTGTTTAAAATCAAACTTGAAACTTTATATCTATTTACATGCATGCAATAACTCAAAATCTTTGGTTCCAAAATATGTTCAAATGAAGCAAGAAGGGAAGAATCATGTTAAATTTTCAAATCATGCAAGTATATGCCCATGCATGTGAGAATTCCTTGGAAAATAACTCAAATTATAATGAAATAAGCATGCATGGATTACTTTCAAATTCATCTATTTAAGCTTAATCGTAGCACACACTCCCCAAATTCATGCAATTGAGCTCATGAACTTAATGAATTCAACTCTAATTTGGATTATGTAAGCAAGAATCAAGGTTGAAAAGCATACCTAAGGTTGAATTTGTGTGTAATCCTAGCTTAAACTTCCAAATTGTCTTAAACTTCACCAATTATTCATTTCTTCTCTTCCCTAGCTTTGATCTCACTTTCTTTCTTTTGTCTCTCTCTCTCTCTCTCTCTCTCTTTCTTTCTCATGGTTTGTTTTTAAGGATGCAAATGTTGAAGTGTCTAGGATGTTGGTAAGTCAATATTACCCTTATATAGGCTTGATTAGTAGGGTTTAATTAAGCTTGACTTAAGACTAATCAATTGGTATTATTTTATTCTATTATTTGATTCCGAATTGAAATCCAATGAAACTTACCATGAAATTCTAAAAATTCAAATTAACACACTGACATAGCCTTCAATTAAAAGAACAAAACAGGATTCTGAACAAATACTTCTATGGCTAACAGGTAGGAATGCAAGACACGTACAAAACGGACAATTAACACATAATCTCATTCTTAAAGCTTAATTAGCATTCTTAAGTATGGGTTATGGGCTAATTACGAAGTGGGGTTGTTACAGTCTTCCCCCTTATAGAGTTTGGTCCTCCAAACTTTAAGTACCTTCATTTTGAAAGAATATAGGGTCCAATGGAAACAAGTTCGAATATTTTCTCATCATATCTCCTTCGGTCTCCCAAGTTGCATATGTTTCTCCATGTTGTTGCCACTCAACTTTTACCAATGAGATTTCTTTGTTTCTCAATCTTTTGATCTAGCGGTTCACAATTTGTATTGACCGTTTTTCATAAGTGAAGTCATTTTTTAAAAGTACATGTGTCGGCTCAATCACGTGTAACGGATCCCGCAAATAATCCCGAAGTATCGAAATATGAAAGACATTATGCATATTCTTTATAATTATAGGTAAGGCTACTTGATACGTCACTGGATTAATTTTCTCAGTGATTTCATACGGACCAATGTACCGCAGTGCGAACTTACTCTTGACTCCAAACCGTGTCTGACCCTTCATTGGAGTCACTTTGATAAACACGTGGTCACCTATTTCATATTCTCTATTTCTTCTTCAGACATCGGTATATGTCGACTTTGTGCGGTTTTCAACCATTGCTGAATCAACTTTAGTTTCTTGGTCGTCTCTTGCACAAGTTCGGGTCCCAATAACGGCCTATCGCCTACTTCAGCCCAACAAATTGGAGATCAGCATTTTCGTCTATACAAAGCTTCATAAGGAGCCATTTCGATACTCGAGTCATAGCTGTTGTTGTATACAAATTCAGCTAAAGGCAGATGAGTTTTCCAATTCCCTTGGAAATCCAACACACACATTCGTAACATATCTTCTAACGTTTGAGTAGTTCATTCTAACTGACCGTCTGTCTGTGGATGATATGCACTACTGAGTCTCAATTCAGTTTCCAAGGATTATTGCAAAATTTGCCAAAAGCTCGAAGTGAATTTGGAATCTCTATCAGACACAATAGATACTGGTACTCCGTGCAATCTCACAATCTCATCAATATAAATATTTAGCCAATTTATCCGTGTTATAAAACATTTTGATAGGTAAAAAGCGAGCAGATTTAGTCAAACGATCAACAATAATCCAGATAGAGTCCATAACTCTAGAAGAACGAAGTAGACCGACAATGAAGTCCATCATGATATGTTCCCATTTCCATTCCGGTATTGGAAGCGGCTAAAGCAATCCAGCGGGTCATTGATGTTCGGCTTTCACTGTTGGCAATGCAAACATTTGGCTACATAATCAACAATACTTTTCTTTATTCCAGGCCACCAAATTTTTTGTTTCAAATCATAGTACATCTTCGTATTTTCTGGATGCATAGCAAACTTTGAACTGTGAGTTTTTGTCATAATACGCTTTCTTAGTTCTGAACAATCCTATACACAAAGCCTTCCTTGGAATTTCAATACATTATTGTTAAACACAATTCCCGGTCTCGATTTAGAGTCCATTTCTTCCACAATCTTTTTTAGAAATTTTTCTTCTAATTGTTTTTCTTTAACTTCCTCAATAATTGTCAGCTGTGTAAAAATAGCAGCTAAGACTCCATCATGTTCACGCAAAATAATTTCAATTTCATTTTTGTTTAAGTCACACAACAATTCTTTCTAATTGGTGAGCAAACATGCCATATTCCCAATGGATTTTCTGCTCAAAGCATCTGCAACGGTATTTGCCTTTCTCGGATTATACAGAATTTGCAAGTCATAATCTTTACTTAGTTTAAGCCATCTTCTTTATCTTATGTTCAATTCTTTCTGAGTGAAAAAGTATTTCAGGCTTTTATGATCAGTATACACCTTACAAGTTGTTCCATACAGATAATGGCGCCAAATGTTTAGTGCAAACACCACAGCTGTAAGTTCAAGATCATGGGTTAGATAATTCTTTTCATGTGGTCGGACTTGCCGAGAAGCATAAGCAATTACTTTTCCATTGTGCATTAATACACACTCCAAGCCTATGTATGAAGAATCATGTAGATTTGGAATCCATCTGTACCGGTAGGCAGAGTCAGAATAGGTACAGTCACTAATTTGGTTTTCAACTCTTGAAAAGCTGATTCACACTAATCATTCCAAGCAAATGACACCCCTTTTTGTGTTAATTGAGTAAGTGGCATGGCTAGTTTGGAAAAGTCTTTCACAAATCGATGGTAATAACTAGCAAACCCTAGAAAACTTCTAACTTCTATCACTGTTGTTAGTCTCGGCCAATTCACAATAGCCTCAAGTTTCTGCAAGTCAATAGATACGGCATTCTTGTTGATTACATACCCTAGAAAAGTCACACTGTCAAGTCAGAATTCACATTTGGACAGTTTTGCATACAACTTCTTTTCTCTCAAAGTCTGTAACACAGTTCTCAAATGGTTTTCATGTTCTTCCTTGCTTTTAGAATAAATCAGAATATCATCTATGAACATAACAACAAATTCATCAAGATATGGTTTGAAAACCCTATTCATTAGGTCCATAAAGGCAGCATGTGCATTTGTTACCCCAAACGACATTACTAAAAACTCATAATAATACCTATATCTAGTTCAGAATGCAGTTTTCTTTACGTCTTCTGCTTTAACTTTTAATTGGTGGTACCCAGATCTAAGATCTATCTTTGAAAATACTTGGGCGCCCTGGAGTTGATCAAATAAATCATTTATTCAGGGCAGTGGGTATTTGTTTTTCACAGTCACTTTGTTCAATTCCTGATAGTCTATATAGAGTCTCAAAGTTCCGTATTTCTTTTTAACAAATAGAACCGGAGCACCCCAAGGCGAAGTGCTCGGTCTAATAAACTTCTTGTCTAATAGCTCTTGAAGTTGGATTTTCAGTTCTTCCAATTTAGTTATGGACATTCTGTATGGGGTCTTAGAAATCGGTTGTGTTCCAAGTGCTACCTCCATAGTAAATTCAATTTCCTTATATACCAAATCTCTAGGCAATTCCATAGGAAACACATCGGAAAACTCATTGACTATAGGGATAGTTTCCACATTAGCGCTATCTGTAGGCACAGTTAAAACACAACACAACTAATACCTACATCCTTTCTTAAGCAGCTTATTAGCATTCATAGCAAAAATCAAGTACAAGGGTGGGCAATCTTTTACCATGTGACTAGCTTAACCACACCGGAAACAGGCACTTGTTGTTCGGTAACGCACACCTTTATGTTTCCTTCTGCATTCTGGGCAGTTAGGTGCAGAACTGTTTCCCTGACTTAAGTTGTTCGTAGATCCTGTATTTTGCTTATTTGAGAATGACCGACCTTTTCTAAAATTAAATCTAGACCTTTTGCCTCTCCATTCAGTTATTGGAGATTTGGTCTGTTTCATTGTTGCTAAGTTGCCTTCAGTCATTAGGGCTCTATTCAGTACATCCACATACTTGGGTAGTTTCAATACACCAACCCGATCAAACACATCTAAACTAAGCCCACCTTTAAATTTCCTGGCCCTTTTGTAATCTGTATCTACCATATGAGGAGCAAATCGAGCTAATTTTGTAAACTTAGCTTCATATTCAGCTACAGATATGTTGCCTTGTTTCAATTGCTCAAACTCGGAGACTTTTCGGTCTCAGAAACGCTGAGGGAAGTATTTTTTATAGAAGATTTCCTGGAATTGATTCCAAGTCAAAGTCCTATTACTATCTCTTATTAACATCCACCAACGTTGGGCTTAGTTTTTAGGAGTGTACGTAGCCAACAACACTTTTTGAGTTTCGGAACATGGATAGACTTCGAACAGTTTCTCTATTTCTAACATCCAAGTCTCAGCCTTCAATAGTTCAATACCATCCAAAATAGTTGGTGGTTTCATTTTGTTGAATTTTTGAGTCAAACTAATAATTTCGTTGTTTACCGGTTCCACTTGCACCAGAGAAGGTGGAAGGGGTAATGATTATTGTCTCTATTGTTGTCTTATGGACTCAGTTAAAGCTTCTAACATTCTTTCCTTTTGGTCCATTCGGGCATCAGAGGATTCAGTTACATCATCACTTTTTGTTCTCTCCATTTGCTATAAGTAAATAGAGCAATAATAAATATAGGCAAATAGTCCTTCTACAGTTTTCACAGTGTTCAGTTTCATTTCATTTCGTTTCACATGATTTCAATTCGAATATGTTCACATGATTTCACAGACTCACACATGCAGATGTAATATCCCTAATTCTTTTCTAGGACGTCCTATAGCTCATATGAACTTGTGTGTGCTGTAAAACACGTGCTCTAATATCACTCTGTCACGACCCAAACCTGTCTCTAAAGGTTTAGCATCGTAACCGGCCAGTAATCCTAAGATTACCGAAAGCCTCTGAAACATATTAACAAATAAGGGGCTAGCGGAAGCAAATACAAATATACAATGTCCATAGAGCTATGCAGACTTATGTGGGATATAAAATTTAAAACTTTCTTTACATATATGATGATGTCATCCCATGTACAGATATAACAAAAAGGAACTTAGCTCTATATATAGAACAAAAATAAACGTTTATAAAAGTAAACAAAGACTTAAGACTTTATTTCAAAAACTTGACCACACTAATTTCCAAGAACCTTAACGTGAGGCATAGTGGTTGGCTTGACAAAACAGATCCAGACTTGAGGTCCTAAGCCCGGTTGCACGCTTGATCATCTACATATATATATATATATATATAAAATAATAATTGTTAGATTTATTTATTTTGATGATTTATTTAATTATGTTTTAATTTATTTGAAAGAAAAAAATAGAATCCAAAATTTATTTTGATGATTTATTTAATTATATTTTAATTTATTTGAAAGAGAAAAATAGAATCCAAAATTTATTTTGATGATTTATTTAATTTTAATTTATTTGAAAAAGAAAAATAGAATCCAAAATTTATTTTGATAATTTATTTAATTATGTTTTAATAGAATCCAAAATTTATTTTGATGGTTTATTTAAATTACGTTTTAATTTATTTGAAAGAGAAAAATAAAATCAAAATTTATTTTGTCCCATTATTTATTACCTAAACTTTTATCCTAAATATTGTTTGAATGTATTTAATATTTGTTTAAATCAGGAGTTCATTTCAACCCAAAAATAATGCCCAAACCAGAGGTTCAAACAGCCCAAAACAAAAGTTTAAACAACCCAGCACAGCAGCAGGCCAAAAGGTTCAAGTGGAAGATATTCAAATTAGTAATGATGGAGTGGAAGATATTCAAATTAGTAATGATAGAGTGGAAGATATTCAAATTAGTAATGATGGAGTACAACGGCTATAAACGGCTATAAGTTTCATTATATATACCAAAGCCTCTAATGTAAATAAGTTACAAAAAAAAATCAGAAAATATTCTTTGATCTCTATACACTCACATCTATTCTCTAAAAAAATCTATGAGAAGTGTTCTTCAATTTTTATTTACATCATCTTTCAGAAATTATACACTGAGACGTATAGCTTTAAGCTCATCTTTCCTGTGTGAGGTTTATAGAAAAACCAGAGCTTTATTTTTATATCTATCTTTGAGAGATAAGTCTTGTAGTTTTCTGTGAAAGCAAAAATACATTCTTTTCAACCTTGTAAGAGTATAGTACACTCAGTGTTCATGACTTAGAAAGTCTGTGTAAAATCTGTGGAGGATTACTCCATCTGTGAAAAGGTTGCTAGCACCCTGTGAAGCTAGAGTATAGTGGAAAATCTCAAGTGAAACTTGAGGAGTGGACGTAGGCCGAGTTGAAACCGAACCACTATAAATTTGTTTGTCGCTCTCTCCATTATCTCTTTATTTTATTTAAATTGCCATAGCTATATTTCATATTTTTATTGTGTTAAAATCATTAATTAACATAGTTGTAAGAACACTTGTTTTAATTATTTTTATTTCATTAACTATATTTATCTATTGTGCTAGTCATAATTTTTATTATGGTATTATTATTTTTATTTGTAAAAACCTAATTCACCCCTCTCTTAGGTTATCTTTTGGGTAACAATAATAATGAGCTGGAGCCCAGTGAATAACGATGGAGTAAAGGTTTTGATGAATGATGTCTATAACAAATTCAGAGATCAGAATTCAGATCATAAATAGATTCTTGTACATATTCAGATTTGCAAACAATTATACTCGATACATTCATTAGCTAATAGATTAGATTGGTCATAAAGACCCACGTGCAGAGTAGGCGGCCTTATAGACCCATATTCACATGAGATGGTCATTAAGACCCATGTGTAGATCAATAGTTGATTATGCATAATCAATTCTATGAATGGAGCCCACATGAAACCTTGGTACCAGATAATAGATAACACATGACAAATTCACATGATGCTAAGGATATCATGAATACATTTCAGAAAATTAAAAATTCATTCATGATTCACAAAATAGTATTTTAGAAAACAGATCATATCATATTAATAAGAAAATACTTATAGTCAAACATAGCTTTAAAGTGTTGTTACTTACAAATAACTCCAGAGGCAAATCAGACGAATCAGACAAATTAGATGGACTATAGTGCGTGACCTACACAAACACATAACAGATATATATTGAAACACACGCTTGGCAAACACTTAACTTATCACTTTTATTTCTTGGTGTGTTTCTAATTCATTTTCTCATTATTGTAGCCTAAATCATGTCATAAGAGTACCTTAGATGAAATGAGGATGCAAAAATATACTTTGAAAACACTTTGAAAAACAAGACAGTTTGCTCGAGCGAAGATTCGGTCGCTCGAGCGGTTTGTAAAAGTACTGGATGCTTTTATTTTATGCTCGAGCCAACTTTTAGTCACTCGAGCCAAGGTTTAAAACAAAGGGTGGTCTCTCGAGCCAATCATCAATCTCTGCAAAACTTCTGAGAGCTTGAGATTTAAGCTCGAGCGACGGTTTGGTCGCTCTAGTGGTGCAACCAAATTATGAAATTTTCAGATTGCTGTTCCAAGTTCAAAACTCCATTCCCAAGCTTCAAAGTTCATTCTTTTGGGCTAAAACTTGAGAATACAAGTTGAAACTCATTAAACTTCATGAATTAAAGATCATTTCACAAATCAAACCCCAAAAATATGCTAATTGTTTAAAATCAAACTTGAAACTTTATATATATTTACAGGCATGTAATAGCTCAAAATCTTAGGTTCCAAAACATGTTCAAATGAAGCAAGAATGGAAGAATCATGTTGAATTTTCAAAATCATGCAAGTATATGTCCATGCATGTGAGAATTCCTTGGAAAATAACTTAAATTATGATGAAAGAAGCATGCATGCATGCATGGATTACTTTCAAATTCATCTATTTAATCTTAATCCTAG
The DNA here is from genome assembly GCA_036172215.1 of Camellia granthamiana. NCBI lineage: Eukaryota > Viridiplantae > Streptophyta > Magnoliopsida > Ericales > Theaceae > Camellia > Camellia granthamiana. The sequence continues at coordinate 121,743,929 of CM069906.1, forward strand.
CACACACTTCCCAAATTCATGCAATTGAGCTCATGAACTTAATGAATTCAACTCTAATTTGGATTATGTAAGCAACAATCAAGGTTGAAAAGTATACCTAATGTTGAATTTGTTTGTAATCCAGATTAAACTTCCAAATTGCCTTCAACTTCAACAATTCTTCATTTCCTCTCTTCCTTGGCTTTGATCTCACTTTCTCTCTCTCTCTCTCTCTCTCTCTCTCTTTCCTACATTAAACTTCCACTTACTATTTCATTACACTTCACTTACTACTCAATTTTGGTTTCACTTACTACTCAATAAGCTTCCACTTGTTACTTTATTAGACTCCACTATTTACTCAATTTTGGTTTCACTTACTACTCAATGAGCTTCATTATAGTTCACTTACTACTAAATTTTGGTTTCATTTACTTCTTAATAAACTTCCACTTATTACTATACTCCATTTATTATTGGATGAGCTTCCACTTACTACTTGACTAGACTCCACATATTACTCAATGAGCTTTCATTTACTACTTTACTAGACTCCACTTACTACTCAATGAGCTTCTACTTATTACTTCATTACACTAAGCTTACTACTCAATTTTGATCGTACAATGCCATCATAGCAATTATAGAAGATCCACTCTTGGTTTCTGATCCAGAAATTCCAGGCTTCTCAAATGATGGTGATGATAATTTTGTAAACTATTTGCTAAATAGTTTATGTGTTCGTGGAAAACCATTATATTATGAATATCGTGAGTAAAATCATATTATAGAAACTTTCTCCATTTTCTATTGAATCAAATGCATTTCAAACACAACCTTTTCAATTAGTGGATCCATACACTTAACATCTCTTTCGGTTGGGAGATCATCAGAACTAACGATATTCTCTTAATTGCCAATGTTGTACTCACCAGTGTCAAAATCATCATCATCATTATTATGTAATTCATATACAGTGTTGTTATGTCCAATGTTGTCTTCCATCTGTGGTAAGTATATAAAATTAATTAGATCAAACCAAATGGTAAGTGATATTACAATTAGTTAATGAGACTTCACTTATTATTTTATTATATTTCACTTACTACTCAATTAAATCGTACTTACTATTTAATGAGTTTTCACTTATTATTTCATTATACTTTACTTACTACTCAATTAAATTCCACTTACTATTCAAAATCTTTACTTATTATTTCATTACACTTCACTTAGTACTTCATGAGCTTCTAGCTACTGCTTTATTAGACTTTCCTTACTACTCAATAATCCACTCGCTACTTCAGTACACTTCATCTACTTAATGAGTTTCTACTTACTTTTCATTTGAATTCACTTATTACTCAATAAACTTTCACTTATTACTTTATTAAACTTTAATTACTACTCAAATAAATTCCATTTACGATTTCACTAGATTTAACTTCATGATAAGTAGACTTGAATTATTACTTAATAACGTGTTCGTGCTTAAAGCTCTAACTAGATCAACCTTCCCCGACTTCGATCGACGTTGAGCAAAGGCTAGGGTTGTACTAGGTTTCTCGAGATAAAGTATTTGAACAATCAAAATCATGACCTCTAAAGGGCAAATTTCTGATTAGACTTTATTTACAACTCAATTAAATTCTATTTATTATTTAATGAGTTTCTACTTCCTATTGCATAAGGCCCTGTTTATTTTCAGAGGTAGAATGGAAGGGATTCATAGTGAGGGGATTGTTAGTGAGGGGATTAAATAAAATTATGTTTGTTTTGATGATATTTATTAGTGTAGGAATTGTTAAATTATTTTTATATAAAATAATAAAAACAAATAAAAAATACAAAAAATTAAACATTAATATTCAAAAAAAATTTCCAATATGTAAAAAATAAAAAAATTTCTATTCCCCTTACTATTTTTCTAATACCACCTCCACCTCCACCTCCACCTCCACCTCCTCCATCTCAATCCCCTTTCTAACTTCCATCTTAATTCCCTCATTCATCCTAATTCCTTCCCCAACTCTACAAACAAACACAACACTAAATAGCCTCACCTCCATCCTAATCCTATTTCATCCTTTACACCCCAAAACAAATAGGGCCTAAGACTTCATGTACTACTCAATTAGCTTTCAGTTACTATTTCATTTGATTTTACTTACTACTCAATTAAACCCAACTTACTACTTAATGAGCTACTTCATTAGACTTTAGTTATTATTCAATGAGTTTCCACTTATTATTCAATCAAACTATACTTACTACTTAATTAAATATGACTTACTAATCAATAAGATACTATTTTAATAGACTTAAGTTACTAGTCAATAAAATTATACTTATTATTTTATTAAACTAGACTTAAAATTTTAAAATTCCACTTTTTATTTAACTAACTGAAATGATTTTTCAACAAAATTTCAAAATTTATAAATTAAAAATATCACATAAATATCACATAATGTTAAAATAAAAGAGACATAGAGATATAGATAAATTATTACCTGAAAATTGTCTTCAATTGGCAAAATCTAAATCACCCTCATTCACTTATTCTTTGTAAAAAAATATGAAAAAAACACAATCTTATTCATCAGGTATGCAAATGAGTTCGAAGTTCTTCTATATTTTTCTAATTAACTATATTCTTATATAGTAATTAATGTTTTCAAGTGGAGTAGGTAAAAAAAAAGAAGTAAAAACTATATATATTCAATTATTACCATTAACAAATATTGACAAATGAGAGGTCTTTCTAAGTTATTTTATTCTATTTTATTTTCAATTTATGCTTTACAATATTTTAGATATTAAAAAATATTATGAAGAAAACCTATGAAGTTTTTGAAGAAAAAAATATTTCATTATGGACATTAAATTGATAAAAAAAAAATTCATGAATTTATAAAAGTTTCTAAAATATTTTTTTACGATAAATTCATATACTTTTTAGAGTTAATTACCTAAAATTCCTATTTACAAATGTTATGGTAACTGAAATCCCATTTAAAATTTTTTGAACCAATAAGTCCTATTTGATAAAACTGAGAATATTATTAGTTTTTTCCAAATTTTAAAACTAAGAACATTATTAATTTTATATAGTAATGTTCTAGATAATTGTTTCACTGACTGATAAAAAAAAAAGAGTATGAAATTAAACGTTTTTGCCCTTCTATTTATTGGTTTGATTCAACTATTCAATAAAATCAAGAACATTATCAGTTTTTTTAAATTTAAAATTGAGAACATTATCAATTTTTTCATTTTTAAAATTATTTATTTTCAGTTTTGCACATCAATATTCCATCATCATGTTCCTTTATAGATACAAAATTTTCAGTTTTATACAAAAATAATTTAGTTTTTCAATTTTTTCCAATAAAAAAAACATTAATTTTTTTTTTGCACATAATTTTTTTTAATTTTTTCAATTTGAAAGTTGATATTTTAAAATTTTGAAAATCAAAATAAATGTCAAATCATCATGTTCCTTCATAGATAATCATAAATGATGAACAATCATTATTTGAAGGGTAATTCTGCCTATTTAAAATTTAATGGGATTTCAAGATCTAAAAAATCTTAGTTAGGACTTAATGAAGTATAAATTCATAAATTAGAATTTGTGTGTAAATGTCCCTATTTTTTTATATAAAATATACAAAATTATAAGTAATAAATAAAAATATCCTTCTAAAAAAAGTAATAAATAAAAATATGAATATCAAAATCTTAAATGGTAATTACTATTTTGAGGCGTTGCATGTAAGAAAAAATGAGTAACTATTTAAATTAATATTTTTGAAAATAAGTTTAAATAACTTACAATTTAAAAACATTTTGTTTACAATTTTTTATTATTTTTTAATATTATATCGAAAATTAAATTTTCACAATAATGACTATGTTAAAAAATTAGTAAATTTTAGCAAATTTTAATAAATTAATATTTACATATCATATTTCACTTTTTACAAATTATAACAAGACAAAATATAGAGGGGAAATAGTTACATATGGTGTGTCACTAGTTTTTTGTATTTAAAATTAATATAAAATGTAAAAGATGGCAAGAAATAAAGGTGACCTATTTAGTAGGTTATATTTTAAATAGTAAATTTATTCATAACAAATAGTAAGTTAGTGAATATCAAATAGTATCAATATTTATAGTAAATGATAAGTTAGTATCATTTTATTTCTTTTTCAAAATTAACTAAAACTACTTTATTTGTTTGAAAAACACCTTACTTTTTTTTAGACTTAATTACCTAAAAGTCTTGTTTACAAATGTTATGGTAGCTTAGATCCTATTTAAGATTTTTTGAACCAATGAATCCTATTTAGTAAAACTGAAAATATTATCAGTTTTTCCTAATTTTTAACATTAAGAATATTATCAATTTTGCATAGTAATATTCTAAATAATTGTTTCACTAACTAATTAAAAAAAACAGAGTATTAGATTAAACGTTTTGGCCCTTCTACTTATTAGTTTGATTCGACTATCCAATAAAACCGGGAATATTAACAGTTTTTTCTAATTTTAAAACTGATTATCAATTTTTTCATTTTTAAAATTTTGCACATCAATGTTCCATCATCATGCTCCTTAATAGACACAAAATTTTCAATTTGCATAAAAAAATAATTCAATTTTTTAAATTTTTTCAAAAAAAATTAGTTTTTTTTTTTTTTTTTTTTGCACATAATTTTTGTTTAGCTTTTTTCAATTTGAAAGTTAATATTTTAAAATTTTGAAAATCAAAATAATGTCAAATCATTATTTTTTTTTATATAGATAATCATAAATGATGAACAATCATTATTTGAAAGCAATTCTGACTATTAAGAATTTAGTGAGACTTGAAGGTCCAAAAAATCTTAAACTGTGTTTGGTTAGCCTCTGAAATCATGATTCCAACACAAAATTTTCAAAACACTTTTCAAAATTTATAACCAAACACACAACTCAAAATTACTCAAAACTCAATTCAAACTTTATTTTTAAAATTCATAACTAAACACACAATTCAAAACTCAAAAAAACCAAACTCTTTTCAAAATTCTATTTTTTTTTAAAAAAGTAAAAAAAAAAAAATATTTTGTTTTTAAAAATTATTTTTAGAATCATGATTTAAGTGTGGAGTTATATTTTGAGTTATAAGTTTTGAAAATAGAAAATTTGTTTGGTTGTGAGTTTTGAAAAGAGTTTTGGTCACGTTTTTTGGCGGATTAGGTTGGATGGCATTGTTAGTGAGAAAATTGTTAATGTATGGATTATTAGTGAGGAGCTTAGGTGAAAGTGTGTTTATTTTAATGATATAGTGTGGTATTTTGGGAAGTAGGTAAAAAATTAGTTTTTTTTACTTTCTTAGTCTATTTTGTCATTTTGTGGGTAAAGAATGTGAGAGGTGATGTTACCCAAAATGGGTAAAAAGTTAAAAGTTAGCTTTTTTTTTTTTTTTCTTCCCAAAACACCAATGATGGGATTGTTAAATTATTTTTATAAAAAATCTAAAAAAAAAATTATATATTAAAAAAATCTAAATATATATATATATATATATTTAGACCCAATCCGCTATATTTCATATATTTTTGTGCTGCACTTTTTTAAATATTAAAAATTTGAAAAAAATTATTTTTTATTTTAAATATTTTTAATGTTTTTTATTTTAAATATTTTATTTTATTTTATAAAAATATTTTTAAATATTTTAATCTTTTTGTTATGTGTTTTGTTACGATTTGAGTGTAGAGTTTTGAAAATAGTATGGAGTTTCGAGTTATGAATTTTGAAAATAATTTTTGAATTGAGTTTTGAGTTATGTGTTTGGTTACGATTTGAGTGTGAAGTTGTATTTTGAGTTTAAAATATTAAAATTAAAAAAATTAAAATATTCATAAAATAAAATAAAATATTTAAAATAAAAAAATTGAAAAATATATAAATAAAATTTATATATTTAAAATAAAAAAATAAAATTTTCTTAAATATTTTTTAATATTTTTAAAAAATAGATCCATAAAATTTAAAGGGTAAATTACACTTACACTCCCTGATGTTTGAGTTTAATACATGTCACCCTCTGACGTTTGAGAAATTACACTAACCCCCTATCATTGTAATTATTTAGACGGAATGAAGATATTGAACTTATGCACTCTCTCTTTTTTTGCTTTGCTGTACTTTCTCTTTTTTTCCCTTTTCCTTTACTTTGTTTTTTTTAATGTAATTTCTTCTGTTTTTCTACTAGGAGTTGTTACTTTTTATATAAGCAGGGGGGTTTGTGAAATGAGATTATTAACCACAGGGGTGGAAATGTAATTTTCAAAACGTCAGGGAGTGGGATAGTAATTGGACCAAACCTCGAGGGGTGTCAATGTAATTTACCCAAATTTAAAATATAACTCAAAATTCAAAGACTCAAAATACAACTCAAAACTCTTTTCGTAATTTAAAAACTCCTTTCAAACACTATTCAAAACTCATAACCAAACAAAATTTTCTCTTTTCAAAACTTAACTCAACTCACAATTTCACACTCAAATCTCAACTCCACATTCAAATTATAATTCTAAAATTAAACCACACACAACCTTAATAAGGATTTAATAGTGTATAAATTTATAAATTAAGACTTGTATATAAATACTCCTCTTTTTTACATAATTTTGCTATTTACTTATCTAATAACTAACATTTATCCTATCTAAATCTAATAATCTATATTTCTTAATGTACCGTATATAAAAATCATTTTTCCATGTATGGTGGAATTTTCCTTTACGTTTAGTTCTATTTTAAAAGATTTCCTACAGTTTTAAAAATATTTTTTATGCCACTTTTTCATCTTTTTTTCTTTCCTTGAATTTTTTATATAGTAAAAGTTTTCTTTGATGGGACTCATGTGGCCCATCATTTTAGGATAATGGAACTCCCCCCTCCCAACGGAATCTTTTTTAGTTTTTAATCTATTTTTATTTTTTTTTATATTTTTTAAAAAACTTAAAAATCATCTTTTTAATCAATTTCTAAAACAATCCTGTGTGTGTCCTCTCATTGATGAATAAGTGTGCAATTAAATTTGTAAAATATAATTTTTGATTTTGAATTAAAAATATGTAATAGTTGTTATTTAAATGATAAAAGTGTTATTTATCAAACTAATATTCTTGGGTTCAAGTCTTTTTACTACTACAATATTTAATTTTTTATTTTATCTTGGAGAAATAAAAGACACATGACATAATAAAAATACTTTGACATCAAATGACTTATTCACTCTGTGTATAGTATAAATAGATAGATATAGATAATTAACATGAGGTTCATATTGGATGAATTTACTTCCTTATAGGTTTTTGCAAATTTTTAATTGTAGTTGCTCATTGTTGTTAAAAAAAAAAAATTAAATATTTTAGATGAGTTTTGTATTCATAAAATGACCATTTAGTACTGATAAAGATACTAAATGATTAAGATATTATAACTTTTGTTTGTGATTTTTAATTTATTTTTAGGGTTGGTTTGAGAATAGGCTATCTTAGCCTATGTTTGGGAAGTTGGGTTTGAGGATTTTTTTTGTTAAAATAGTCACAAAAAATAAAATAAGTTTTTTAGCCCAATAAATATAATCTTTGACTTTTTTGTATAAATATTCGACTTTTTAACTTTTTTAATGACTTTTTGACTATTTTTTGAAATTCCCAAACTCAGCCTAATACTTGTGATAATTTGTTTTTATTGAAATATGATTTGGAAAAGGTAAGAAAGTGAATATATTTTTTAAATAATAAATTTATCACTGAAAATTAGAATTAGATTTTATTTTATTTTATTTTATTTTTTTGATAAATACATCTGAAACACGAGACCGGCTTTGCAACCCCATGAAATAATGAGATGTGAAGTACCTTGAGGATAGATTGGGCTTTTTCGGTTGAGCAATTGGGCCTTACTGGACTGAACCTCTGATCATCATCCAGCACAGCTCCACCCTCCAACTGGGGGGAATTCTATCTATACTAAAAGAAAATGTTTAAATGAACCCAATTATTTAGCATATCCTATTAAATTATTTAGAATTATAATTTATTATGAGTATATATATGTATATATTTTCAAGTTACCCTTTTGAGATACACTTAAATAAAACAAATTAAAAAATTCAAATTAGTTTTGAAAATCCTTCTTTTGTTCAAATACATACATGAACACGATTAGGGAACTTAACACCAATGAAGGAGGACGGTGAAGGAGGAAGGCGAATTTTCAGCTTGTTTTTCATTATTATTGTTCAGACTTTCAGGATCGAACAAATTCACTTTGTTTGGCTGTACACTGCCGAGTAAAATGAAATTGTTCGATTATGAAAATCCGAACAATAATAACAAAAACCAAGTTGAATATTCATTTTTTATGTAAAAAAATATAGAAATCAATAATTGTACTTTAATATGTATGTAAATATTTACCTCATCTTTGATGGGTTCCTTCAAAAAACTGTTTTGATTATTACTCTCATCCATTATTTGATTTTGTTTAAACTTTTTTCTATTTACAAGTAATAATATAATAAAAAACACATGATGTTAATGATAATGGTAATTTTGGTAGGGTAGATTGGAGTTTTAGAGTGAGGAAAATGAAGAAGAGAAAATAATTGAAGTTTAGGAAAGAAGATGAGGATATTTGAATAGGAAAAATACGTATAATTTTTTTTTTAGATAGAAGAAAGAATACATATAATTGATTAGGTGTACTATAAATATATATATATATATTATTTTAATATCCGATATATGTTGTCATTATTAATAAATTTATATTAGAATATAATAGGAATTAAAATTTTAAAATTTGAATCGAATATATTAAGGCTTGGTTTGGCATAATTTAAAAAAGTCAAAAAGTCAAAAAATCACTATCCTATTTAAGTCACATCATCTTATTTAAGTCACATCACCTCTCTACTACATCACTTCAAACTCAATCCATATTCAACCCATATTTCATAAAAAGTCAAAAAATATACTTATTTAGTTTATCCCAAACAACTTCTAAGATCTATACTATATATTAAGCAAAAGGGGATTTTTAACCCCAAATCTTGTGGGAACTCCAATCTCTTAATCTAAATTTCTTGATTTTTTGATTTAAAAAAAAAAAAACCTTAACATTTATTAACTTCTCCCAACTCCCAAATTTTACCCTCATAATAACATTTTAATGCATTAAGAACAAGCATAAATTTTTTTTTTTGAAATCCAACATATATGAATTCCTTGAAAAGTCCCAACACATATGATTATTATCCCTCATAATAACATTTTAATGCATTAAGAACAAGCATAAAAAAAATTTATTGAAAAGTCCAACACATATGATTATTATCAAAATATTAAAATTTAATATAATATAATAAAAAAAAGAAGACATTTAATTCCTTGAAAAGTCCAACACATATGATTATTATCAAAATATTAAACTTTAGGGTTAATTACACTAATAGTCCCTATAGTTTAGGACTTGTGTCACTTTGGTCCCTGACTTTTCAATTGTGTCACATTTGACCCTGAATTTTGAATCTTGTTTCAAATAAGGACAATTGAAAATATTATTAGATTTTTCAAGGGTAAAATCGTCAATTTGATAAAATATAAACTAATTTGATAAAAATAAATGTCAAAAAAATATTTTTAATTTTTTTAAAATTATTTTTATCCACCAATGATAAAATTATGTAAAATTAATAAAAATTACATGATTAATTTTTTTAAATTAATTTTACATGATCATCATCCAAACACATAATAAAAATTAATTTGGTAAAAAAAATAAATAAATGTCTAAAAGATTTATCAATTTTACATAATTTTATTTTTAGTAGGTCGAAATAATTTTTTTAAATTCAAAAATATTTGTTTGACATTTATTTTTGTCAAATTAGTTTATATTTTATCAAATTGACAATTTTACCCTTGAAAAATCTAATTATATATTCAATTGTCCTTATTTGGAACAAGATTCAAAATTCAGGGTCAAATATGTCATAATTGAAAAGTCAGGGACCAAAGTGACACAAGCCCCAAACTATAGGGACTATTTGTGTAATTTGCCCTAAACTTTAATATAATATAAAAAAAGAAAAAAAGAAGACATTTAAAAAATAAAAATAAAAAAAGATATTTACAAATTGCAATTCACATATATAGATAATTGTAAATATATTAAAGAAAATGGGGTTTTTAAACCTCAAGCCTTGTGGGAGCTCCAATCTCTCAATCTTAATTTTCTAAATTTTTTATTAAAAAAAAAAAAAGACTCAGCATTTATTGATTCGGTCAAAATCCGTTGATCAACATTTATTAACTTTTTCCAATCCACATGCCTGCATTTATTGATTTGGTCAAAATCCCTGATTATCATTTAAAATCCCCTCACACAAATAATTATAGATATAACCCGTGTATAGTTACTGCAATAGCCTTTTTAATTTCTCCTGTACACTATCGTTAGTGATAAGATTGTTAAATTATTTTTATAGACAATCTTAAAAAACATAATTTATATATTAAAAAAAATTAAAACAAATATAAATATCTATAATTATTCCGTATATAACACGGGTGATAGGCTAGTAGTTTTTTTATTGCAAATAGAATGGCGGCTCTAACTGAGGCCTTAATCCCAAAAGGGTTGTTTCCTAGTTCGTGGTCCATGTTAGGCCTCGTACATCAAAGTTCAAACAATCCAAGAAGATATGGCATGTATTTACGTTTTTAATGGTCATGTTTTGGGCTGTTTTTAATTTTTTTAATTTTATTTTTAGAATAAAAAATAAAATTTTATTTGTTTTACTTTTGTTTTTTATTTATTTATTTATATTATGATCAGTCCAAGGAAATAGAGAAATCAAAATTGCACTTGAAATAGTAACTCGAACCTATCATGCATAGTGAAAGAATAACTCATTCAGTGATACATATGGTGACAAATAAGATCAAAACTGAGGCGAAAAAAATAAAGTGAATGTAAAATTTATTTTGTTGTATGTATTTGGTTAATTTAAATTTTTTGTAAAAATATTGTAATTAAATTGGAAAGTGAGATAGCAAATGACTACTCACGAGAAAGAAAAATAAATCAATATATTTCTCTTGCAACAGAAAAAAAAAAAAGATAGTTATTATGCTCAAATTAGTTGTAAAAAAAAAAAAAATTTGATTTTCAGTTTTCAAAAACAGTTTCCAAATTTTCAATTCGTATTTTTATATTATTAATGATTTTTTTAATATTTTAATCAATTTTTTTATTATTTTTAAATTCACTCGATCTTAATATACTTAAAAAGTAAAAAAATTGTACAAAAATTTATAAAAAAAAATTCATTGAATACAACAAAATATGTAAATATAATGAATTATTGTATTTTAAATTTTTTTTTTTTGTATTTTTTCATATTTGGTGAATTTTTTTAAGTTTTTTTTATTTAATATTTTTTATAAGCATATTTAGATTAGATATATTTAAAAAATTGAAAATATAAGTAAACTATTAAAAAAATTCATTAAAAAAAATAAATTTAAGTTTCTAAAAAGTAGATTGTTTTACAATCTTCCACAAGTCTCATAACAAGCATTATATATATATATATATTCTTATCTTTTCTCACTTTCCACGTCTAAGGATTAAAGTTGAGAAGAGCATTTTTTTTTTTCATGTGCCAGAACAACCTTGTGGTGGTTGGCTGTTGAAGGATAAAGGTAGATAGTTGCTACCACTCCATACTCATACTTCATTTTGTGTTTTGGAAAAAGATGAAGGGAAATTGTGAAAACAAAAATGTTTCATGCCCCCTTTTCTCCCACCCCTTTGACTCCCTCTCTCTCTCATTTGTTACATTTTCATTTTCTTTTTTTCTTGCTTTTCCAATCATCACCCGCCACGTGTGTGTGGGGTTGTGGGGGTGGTGATTGAAGGGGGTCTGCATCATGACTCATTGTGAAAAACTGGCATCAATAAAAAATAATTATAAAATGGTGGAAGAAAAAAATCGTATTTTTATCACAAAAATATTTCATACACCACAAAGATTGAGATTCATAGTTGTTTTTCAGTTTTGAAATTGTTCTAAAACTTAAAAAGTCACCCACTTTTGAGGGAGGTTTTAATGTTCAATAAAATTTGATTTTTTGAAATTATCTCGTCCAAATCTATCAAATTAGATCAATAATAAATTTAAAATTTCAAAGAAAAAAATTTGAAAAGATTTTCACTGTGTTAGTGTCCAAAACACTGTGCTAATTTTTTTTTAGAGTTAATTACCTAAGTCTTATTTGAGCCCTGCTAAATACCCCCAGTGGGGGTCACGCCTCCAGTGACGTGGCGCACCCCCACTGGCTGACAACCAAAAAAAAAAAACAGTTTTTTTTCGCCCAATCACGGGCCTCCACCTCACTGGGGGTCGACCCCCAGTGGGGGTCTAAACCATTTTTGGTCTTATAAAAATATTACGGTAGTTCATGTCCTATCTAAATTTTTTTGAACCAATAAATTCTATTTAACTAAAAATATTATTAGTTTTTCTCAATTTTTAAAACTAAGAATATTTTTAATTTTGCATAGTAATATTTCAGATAATTGTTTCACTAATTGATGAAAAAAAACAAAGTATCAGATTAAACGTTTTTGCCTTTCTACTTATATTTTTGATTCAATTATCCAATCAAATCGATAACATCATCAGTTTTTTCATTTAATTTTTTTTTATTTTTTTAGTTTTGGACATCAATATTTCATCATCATGCTCTTTTATAGATACAAAATTTTCAGTTTTGCACAAAAAAATAATTCAATTTTCTCAATTTTTTCAAAAAAAAATTTGCACATTTATATATATATATATATATATTTATAGTTTTTGTCAATTTGAAATTGAAAGTTAATATTTTAAAGTTTTGAAAATCAAAATAAATGTTAAATCATCATGTTCTTTTATAGATAATCATAAATGATAAACAATCATTTTTTGAAGGGCAATTTCGATAATTAAAAATTTAATGAGACTTAAAGGTCTAAAAACTCTTAGGTTATGTTTGGTTTGCCTTTAGAATCATGATTCCACAGGCAAAATTTTCAAATCACTTTTCAAATTTCATAACTAAATACACAACTCAGAATTATTTAAAACTCAATTTAAAAATTAATTTCAAAACTCATAACCAAACACACAACTCAAAACTCAATTCAAAACGTTTTTTAAAACTCAAAACCAACCTCTTTTCAATAATCTATTTTAAAAGAAAAAATTCAAAAAAAAAATTTATTTTGTTTTTAAAATTATTTTTAGAATCATAATTTGAGTGTTGAGTCATGTTTTAAGTTATGAGTTTTGAATTGAGTTTTGAAAAGAGAAAATTTGTTTGGTTATGAGTTTTGAAAAGAGTTTTGAGTTGTATTTTGAGAGTTAAGTTGTATTTTGAAATTTTTTGGACTTATTTTTTTATGGTAAATATTTTATATTTTAAATATTTATTTATTTATTTTATGTGCACTATATTTCATACATTTATGTGTAGATTTTTTTTAATATTAAGAAATTTGAAACAAATATTTTTTTATTTTAAATATTTTATTTTATTTTGTAAATATATTTTTAAGGGTCGGTTTGGGAAGTGGGTTGGCTTTTTGGTTTTTTGACTTTTTTGGCTATTTTAGCCTAGGCTAAAAAGCTTGGTTTGGGAAGGGTTTTTTGACTTTTTGGCTTTTTTAACTTTTTTTTGTGAGAGAATAGTGTAATGATTATGGGTTAGATGTGATGTTTTGTTTATTGTGGCTAAAATAGTCTATTTGATCTTTTGTGGCTATTTTAGCCACAAACCATCTTGCCAAACGAACCAATGTGTTGGTTATGATTTGAGTGTAGAGTTTTGAAAATAGTGTAGAGTTTTGAGTGATGTGTTTGGTTATAAGTTTAAAAAATAATTTTTGAATTGAGTTTTGAGTTATGTGTTTGGTTACGATTTGAGTGTTAAGTTAAAATATTAAAATTAAAAATTAAAATATTTACAAAATAAATAAAATATTTAAAATAAAAAAATAAGGGCCCATTTGGTTTAGTTTTAGAATTATAATTTGAGTGTGAAGTTGTGCTTTGAGTTATGATTTTTTGAATCATGATTTAAAAAAATAAAATTTGTTTGGTTATGAGTTTTGAAAATAGTTTTAGAATGATTTGTAATTTTGTTAGATTTTTTTGATTGATTGATGTATAGAATGTGAAAAAATGTGAGATGAGAGAGGAGAGATGAGAGAGAAAAAGTGATTGATTGTTTGATTAATAATAATAATAAAAAAGAGAAGATATGAGTTTTGAAAGTAATTTTGAGTTGTATTTTAAAAATATGTTTGGTTAAGATATTGCATTCAAATCATGATTTAAAAATAGAGTTGAGTTTTGAAAAATAAACCAAACGCAACCTAAAATTTTCTTAAACATTTTTTAATAATTTTAAAAAATAAATCCAAAAAATTTAAAATATAACTCAAAATTTAAAAACTCAAAACTCAAAACATAACTCAAAACTCTTTTCAAAATTCAAAACTCTTTTCATAACATTTTTCAAAACTCATAACCAAACAAATTTTCTTTTTTCAAAACTCACCTCACAATTCAACAATCAAATCATAGCTCTAAAAAGAGAATTACAATTCTAAAACTAAACCAAAGACAATCTTAGTTTGCTTGGCAACTACGGGTATGTTTGGTTTGAATTTCTAGAGTGATTTTGGGAAAAAAATTTTAGAAAATTTGTTTGGCTTGTAAATTTTCTAAAACAATTTTCAAAATTACTTTTTCTCTCCTACCTATCAATCAATCACTTTTTCTCTCTCACCTCTCTTTCTCAATCACTTTTTCTCTCACACACATCTACTCAATTATAACAAAACATCAAATCATTACAAACTCTCAAACTCCAAAACTATTTTCAAAATACACAACCAAACAAACCAAAAAAATTTCTAAACTCTCTTCCCAAAACAATTTTAAAAAACTACTCTCCCAAAAACAAACCAAACAAGCCCGTATTTTAGTCAAAAAGTCATTTTAAGTTGTCACATCACCCTGTCTATTTTTTGTACATCATTTCATAAAAAATTAAAAAATTATTAAAATAACTTATTTCTAAATAAGACATTAAAAATATA